>KL198058.1:222572-270232 GCA_000697705.1 Botryobasidium botryosum FD-172 SS1 | reverse complement strand
GACTGAGGCCTGAGAACCCAGCCAGAAAGAAATCAGTGGCCCAGAACACTCAAGATGTATATATTTTTCTCTCATATTCTCATGGGTGCTCAGTAATCCCAATAAAATAATTCCCCCATGCCCCATATGCATATGGGGGCCTTGAGGCTGCTCCCTTGTGCCCATCTCCATTAATGTCCCCCATCTGGTGTTGAGTGGCGCCAGGGCCGATAGCTTGGGGTCGCCGGCTTGAGCTCGGCGGCCGAGTCTGCCGGTTGCCTGCCCGGGTGCACAGCACGGATGACTCAGCATTTGCTTTGCATTTGTTGAAGGTTTTGAAAATTATTGTCATTGCGATTCCTTGAGATTCACGAGGAACCCTGAGGATTCCTGAGGATTCCTGAGGAATCGCAGGGATTTCTTACTATTTATGGTCATTCCTAGGGATTCCAGGGATTCCTCAGGAATTTTCATGACGTTTTTGTGTTTAAAACTTTTGTCCGATAAACACCATCATAGGTTTCCCATGTTCTTTGGGAACATCATACTAATGTATGGATGCACACACTAGTGCAGCTAGTTTATCTCTGAACCCCACACTCCCTAGCATAGGGGCGGCGTTAACAGCAAACTCCAAAAACATGCGCACGTTCCTTGCCGGTCGATTTTTAACTGGTGCGTCCTGGCTGCTCTTCTTATGAACATGTCTGAGTGAACGGCGCGTCTTTAATCAGGTTTAGGCTGCACCTGTGCTGCTGGATCTGCAAAAACTTAGCTGGCAGAAATTGCGCCTCCAAAGACGAGGTTCGTGCAATCGTTGAATTTCCGGGGATTGGCGCTGACATGCTTATGAATTATCAGAGGACTGTGGCTCGGCGTTTTGAATTCATTGTAAGGAGCGCCATGCGTATGAGTCCTTTGTCAAATAGTTCCTAACAACCTCTGAATAAACCTTTAGTTATTATGTCGGTCAGCTTACGGCTTCTGGTACGTTCTGGGCATGTGATTCTGAAGTCATACAAGAACGAGCTTATCCCACCTATCCCTTCTGGTGCCCCTTTGGCGTATCAAACTAGGCATGATGGTATCTACTGGGAGCTACACAGGGTCCAAGCGTGAGCTCGCATGGCGTCTTCCGCTATACGTCCAAATGATCCCGGCGAGTATCAATGCCCTCTTCATATTCTTCTGTCCCGAGTCGTACGTCTCCTCTCATATTTCCCCATTCTGAATCATAATTCTCTTAGCCCTGATTGTCCTTGAATTTCATCAACCAGGCCTCGGTGGTTATATACCAACGAAAGGAACGCCGAAGCGCGGCAAATCCTTGCCAAGTTCCACTCTCGTAACGGGGACATCAACTCACCGGTTATCCAGCTTGAGATGGAGGAATTCGAAGAGCACATCTCGCTTAACGGATCAGATAGTAAGTCTATGCAGGTTTGAGAAAGAGCCTTCTCTCAAATGCGCAATCATCTTATGGGATATGCATCTGATCATTTCGACTCCACAATTCTAGAGCGGTGGTGGGACTTTCGCTCATTATTTGTGGATGCTAGTGCGAGATACCGGACTACGGTGGCCTGCATGGCTGGTGAGTCTTTTATGAAGTAGTTTGCGCTGCGTGTGCTGGGTAAGATTATTACCACCGATTTCCCATCAGCCAGCTTTGGACAGCTTTCTGGTAACGGGGTATACTTCAACATCCCTGTTCTTTTAGTCCTCATATTGATTCTTTTTTATTTGTCCGCGGGTGATAGCTCGTCACTTATTTCCTTCCTGTCCTGCTTGAGCAAGCTGGTATCCGGCGCATTGCGTTCGACTCACCCCACTCTATTATCGTGTTTTGACCGCCCGTCCTCCACGGATATCGTTTCTTCTGTAGAGATCAACACAAAAGACTCGTGCTTAACTTTGTCAACTCCATCACGGGCATGGTCGCGGCATTCACAGGCTCCGCGAGCGTTGATCGGCTGGGTCGGAGAACACTTATGCTTTGCAGCACCGGTGCATTGGTAGTCGTCCTCGCCATCAGTGAGTGCCTATCTCGTTGGGGACAAACGACGGTGCGGCGCGGCTATCTGCTTATCACTTCTTCATTTGATGGGCCAAAGTCAACGGCCTTCTGAACAACCCGTATGCGAGTGCCCCTAGAGCCAATGCGGGTATTACATTCAGTGGGTTGGATCCTACATCCCTCAAGTCTACTTAACTGACCTTGGTTGGACGACAGTTTATATATTCATGGTGTGCTTTTCTTTCGGCTGGACACCCATGTATGTAATCCTGTCTTGTGTTTCTGAGGGGGTTTATGTATTTTGATCTGACATCTGGCTCGGTCTTTCCCAAAGGAACGGCATATACGCCCCCGAGGTATATAGCTACCAGTCTCGAGACAAGGGACTGGCATTTACGAGTATTGTCGTGCAATCTGCTGCATGTATCAATACATTCGGGTAAGTTCGTGTCTTTGTACACCTTACGACACCGAGATACAAGATGAACATGTGGCGCTGGCTCATATCCATTATCGTTTTTTTATACCTATAGACTCCCTGTCGCCCTTGAAAAAATTGGCTGGAAAGGTGAGATTATCTTTTGGGCGCGAAACTATCTCTTATGTTAACCGCCATCCGCCCGTGATCTCTATAGTATATCTGATTTTCCTCTTCTGGGATCTATTCGAGTTCGTTATGATCTACTTCTTTGCTGTTGAGACCAAGGTGCGTAAAATGCACTCGGAAAGAAATTATATGGCCAATCCAATGTGGCACCCCCTTTTCTCACTTTTCTATGCAGGGTCTAACATTGGAAGAGTTGGACGATGGTTTGTACCTTTTCCTGCTTGCTAACTTTGCGATTCTCAGACGCTGATATCGTCGCCTTCGTTATCGATTTTAGTGTTCGCGCACCCGAATCCGCGGGTATACAGCACGTCCAAGGAACTGAGTCTCCGGAAAAAGCAGAGAGAAGCTGCTCAGCGACTAACGGAGTAGCGTACTTTCTACTCGCCTTCTCCTTCCAGTACATCTTTTACGAGCTTGCTTACAGATAAATCTTTGTATGCCCATGGTCAATAAGAAGAGCTGCATTCTCAAGGGCCTCCTTTATGAACCATACATACATATGGATCTTTAGGAAGGGGAGGGGCGGCACGCGCGCCTCAAACTATGTATTTCACAGCTCTGGGTTGCGGCAGCTACAGTCATGTTCAACATGCACATAAAACATAGGACGGCGACAGACAAGTGAAGCGGCGGTGTCAGAGGGGTATAAAGAACTTCACAAGTACAAGAAAGACGACAACTGTACCAACAGATGTATATCGCCAAACCACACGCAGACACAAAGAAGGGGGAAAAGACACGAGAAGAGACAGAGAGTACGAGAAGAACTGAAAGCAGATATGGAGTAAGTGAATAGGGAGCGGCCATGAGAGCAGACAGTCAGATTGAGGAAATTGAAGCAGAGACTCCAGTGCGTATGTTCATCAAATGGGCCGAAATAGGCACCCTAGTTATCTTCGACGGTGTCGGCAGCCTTGGGCTGCGGAGGTGTCGTTCCGATATCCCTAAGTGGAGCAGGAGAGGAAATCAGCGGAGCGCCGACTGAAGTTGGTGTTGTCCTGGTAAAGGCTACAAATCGCACAGATACATGTAAATACCTGAGCAGCGTGGAGGCCAAAAAAGTATACGTACAGCCCGTCTGAGCTTGAGGTTGAGCAAGTTCAACTGCTCCTTGGGCGCCTTCCTCATCGGCGTCGGTCACGTCCTCAATCTTAGCTATGCCGGTGCTCAGACCGCCCGTGTTATTCCGCCTCTCATCCTCTTTCATCGCATTCGTCAGCTCGGTGAGTTGTTGGCGGAGAGTCATGGTGTCATCCTCGTTCGTCGGTGCCTGAAGTGATATGGTGTTGCCAAAAAATGCACCTCCCGCATCGTCGTCTTCGTCATCCGAATCCGAATCGTCTTCCTGCTTGTGGAACGTCGCCTGACCGGCACCACTTCCGATACCCCCGCCCCAAGAGGTTACACCAGTATTGCCACTGGTGAACGAGTTGACAGCCCGCGAGCCCAGGATGGAGCTCTGGAATCTGTTGTTGCGGGACTCGGGGAAAGGATTCGGAAGTTTGGTAGGCGTCGCGAAACCGTGGTCGTTCTCTACGCGCTTCCCAATCCAGTCGTACCACTCTTCCTTGGTGCGCCCACCCAAAAGACCAACAATCATCATGGTCATATTGTCGCAGCCGATGTCGCCACCACCACCACCAACGTCTGAGTTGGGCGCGAGACAGGCAGTCATGATCTCTTCACAAATCTCGCCCAGGTCGCAGCGCTCCGCAAGCTTTCGCCGCACAAAGTTGCAAACCTGTTGCGAGGAGAGACAGTCCCATATACCTATGAGGGGCACGTAGAGTAATGAAGATTGAGCCCGAAGGTCGTTCTGAAATTTAAATGAAGCGTACCATCGCAGGCAAGGACAAGGAATTCATCCTCTTCGTTGATGATGTGTTCGGTGATTTCAGGATCGGCAGTAACAATCTGCTTCTCCGGCTGAGCTTTCGGGTCCTTCTTGTAGTCAAAATCCCCAAGGGCGCGCGAAAGGGCAAGGTTTCCTATGTGGTTGAGGCACGTGTGAGTGTAAAGCTCGTATAATATACTTTGTGACATACCGTTGACACGACCGTACTCAACGTACCCTCCAGCTGCAACAATACGCTCATTTTCAACTAAATGTGCTTTATTAATACTGGGCACAGCGCATATACAAAGGTAAAGCCTTACGCTTATTTGCGGGCTTGTGGTCAAAGCTGAGCGGTTCTGCCGATCCCGCAACGCACAGTACAGAGCGTGAATCGCCAGCGTTTGCCTGAAGAAAAATTACGTGAAGCAATGCAACTCGACAGTGTTAGAGACACGCGACATACTACATAGATCTTGTCATCTGTCAAGAGTGCAGCCACGGCGGTGCAACCCGAGGTATCATGGATGAAGGCGGGGTCTAGAGTTTTAAGGGGAAAAGTGAGGAAAAGTGCTTGAGAAGAGAAGTCATTCAGCCCACTTTTCCGCAAGTCTTCGTCAATACCGATGAAAGCTCTCTTGAGCGCTTCGCGGTACTGCTGAGCAGCATACGCCTCTTCCCCCATTAGTCGAGTGAACACATTTGTTCCGGCGTATCTAGCAACAGCAGGCCCTATAAGAAATGGCAGATTTCAATCGTAAATTCCTTGAGCACGATATCATAAGTGCCTAAAAATAACACACGAACCTCCGTGACCATCGAAGACGGCGAAAAATCCGTTCGTGTCCTCCTCGCTTACTCGAGGTACTGTTGTATGCGCGTCTTCCATGGCTATAGGGGTCAAAGAGAGTGCGTAGACAGTCAGCTATGAGGACTCTTAGGTTCATCAGAGGAAAAGTGATGGAATGCGAATCGAGCAATAACACGAAAGCGCGACGATCGAGGGTGACTGAAATGTATTTGAGACAATCGGAGTCTACTACAGCTAAGAAAAGAGTCGGGTTGTAATTGGGAAAAGAGGTCTCGCATGCCATACAGGTTGTTGCAGGGTTGATTGCGAAAGACGAGGGAGCCATTGGGATGGAAGATATACACTCACTAATTCTCCATCCCTGCATTTCGGACACGGCATAGATGTACTTTGAGTTACCGCCAGAATCCGTAATCTTGTGTGTTACTATCAAAGCAGGCTACGATGAGAACAAGCGCCAATAACAGAGTGGAACCAAGCATTCCGAGGATTCTCATACCTGGCTCGGAGAGTGTTTGTCCCTACAAGACGAACGCAAGTATATAAGCGGTCTACTTTGGTGGGCGCAAAGAACTGACCATGACTAGTTAGTTGGAGCAGGAATGAGGCTTTTCGGAGGTGAACCTGGGATGGACGATGGCGATGAGGCGCGCAAGTTGCTGGAAACGAAGAGTAGCAGATGGTGCGGATCGTTTGTTGTCGACGAGAGCGTTGAAAAGACGGGTGTTTGAGGACAGGGAGGAAAGGAGGAGAAGCTGGGCTCGGCGGTGAAAAGATCGAAAAAACGGATTGGGAAGACTTTCGAAGTGACTCCATCGCGCGATTAGCGCCATTCGATCCAGGACCCCGTCCACCAGCCCCTTTTGGATATCTTTTCAACAAATCCACTCGCCTCTTTTTCTCTAATCGCTCTAAATCGAGTCCAGCAGCTGATTTTATGAGGCTGCTATCCAAATTCTCCACGTCTAATGGCTCAAAAATTGTGGCTTACACTATCTTGGAAATGTGGTATGAGGTATCCGGGGGTCGCGTTGTGCTCAAGCTATTTACATACATTGTATCTTGTCAAACGTAATAAAGAGTCAAGCAGAATTTCCTCTGAATTGTGTGCGCAGTCTAGTTACTAGTAGTCCCGAGAAAGCATGGAGAACATCTTACAACCCTGGGAATTCTGCTGGGTCGAGAGGGTCCACCGCAGTCGACTGGATGGGCGACTCGTGATTTCCGGAGCTGTACCACTCCGCGTTCAACGTTCGACGCTCACGGTGTTCAAGCTCAAACTCAAGCTCTATGTAGCGTGAGTCCGACATCCCTTTCATCCTTTTTGGTACACGTCATTAGCTGCTTTAGAGCGGCAGGGAACTCATAGGACTTGTGGTTAGAATACCCCTCGTAGAACCACTAGCTCTGCCTCGCATAGACATACCACTGCCACGGCGCCGCTCTTCGTCCTGACCCCGCCTACGCCAAGGACTGTCCCGGCGCTTCCTCCACCCACCTTCAACACTGCCTGCTGTGCCCACTTTGCCCCGCGCGTTTTCGAGCCCCGGTATACGTACACATTTCCGCTTGTCCCGCCTCCGGCACTCTCGAACGCCATCACCGCCCGCTGGGCTTGGTGGAATACGAAGCGCGTGTCACGCTTCGTGGCGAGAACAAAGGCAAGTGCTGGGTACGTATCGGTATGCGTCCACGTTGGGGGATCAATTGATGTGGACGGCGAGTCGATTACCGGCGGAGGCAAAAGGGTGTAGTACAGCCCATCGATATCATTTTTCGTGACAAGTGAATGGGAAGTCACGACCCCTTCATCCGCGGCAGACACTGTGATGGGTAAGGGGGAGGAGAGGAGATCGATGGACAGACCCTTTTGGGGGTTACCAACTATGTCACCGGTCTCGGCCTTGACCCACGTCAGCACGACTCTCCTCCCGACGTGCGCGTCCACCTCTTCGTCCATTTCCCCCTCGGCCAAGCTCGGCGCACCGCGGCCAAGCCCGAGACCACTCATATCTTCTCCGCTGGCAAGCGCCGCCGTGTACTTTTCCAACTGCTCCCTCACCAACCACATTTCTGACGGATCGACCGTTTCCAATACTTCGACCTCCCCTTGTCCTTCGGCAAAGACGTGCGGCCATTTGGTGCCCTCGTTCCCCTTTTCCAGGTGCAGCGTCAAAAGGCCCACAGTATGAGGGTGATTCGGAGTCGACTTCTCGCCCTCCCGATCCCACGTCCAGAAACTCGCCGAAGCATCTATTCTATCCCAAAATTTCCTCACCTCGTATCTCGGGATCGGAAAGCCCTCAATGAGAGGCGTGCCCGATTCGGCGATCACGATCGTCAACGTCGTCGCAGCCAGGCGAACGTGAATATTCGATTTCGGCGTTGAAGATGGGAGCGGGAAAGCTACGGTCACGGTGTCGGTTGTCTGATTCCATGAATACGGTGGGGGTTTTTCCGGCCCAACAGGCTCGGCGTCAAGGTTTTCGTCTGCTCGGGGAATCGGAGCCAGCTCGTCCGGTGATGGGTCGGAAGACGATAGTGTCGGGACACCGAGTTTTTGGAAGGGTGAATCCGCCGCGATCGCAAGGTACCCTCGCCCAGGATCAAATAAAATGTGCGCAGGGATGTCATCTCCTCGCAGCCTCCACGCAATATTCATGGTCTGCGGTGCATCGTCGGGCTCGTTTGGTAGTTGCAAGTTCACTGCAATTAAATCGAAAGAGATTTTTCTTTTTGGCTTGGCAGTGGTCGTGGATCCCTGCGAAGAGGAGGCAACTTCGACGACAGTAGTCGTCAACACGGCAGTCACTATCCCAGCTGACGAATCAACAATATTGTGTAATCGAAACGGGACCAGGTTTCCCGCTGAATGGGTCTCTGTCGAGGTAGACGTGAGCTCGTACAGCGCAAGCAGATTCCCCTCGACTCCAGAGGGCGACTCAGTCGTCTGAACTATGTAAAGACGACCAGCTCCGTCTGAAATCGACCAAGTATTGGGGTTAATTGCTCGAACCGCAGGGTATTCATGATTTGCCCCGGAATCGGTTTGTATAGGTTGTGGAACATCGAATATACGATAGAATGTGGGATTTTGGTTTTCCTGCGCTCTCCACATAAAGATCTATGAGATTTACTCTAAGTGTGTAATCTTAACGGCGTACCTCATTTGGACTCATCACAATCACTACGACACCTCCATCCTTATCGCCATACGCAAAGCGCCCATCGTACCCTGCCGCAAGGTGATTGTGTCGTATGCGACTCTGTACTTCAGGGAAAGAAAGCTGAGAGCTGCTCGATACGGTCGATTGTGTCACGCCCGGGGAAGGGAGCGTGTAGTGGTGTACACAGTCTTCCTGGGAGAGTGGATCAAGCTTGTATCCTTCGAATTTGGAATTCAAAAGTGCGCGGTTTGTGGTGAATGCCGCCATATTTGAGGTGTTGAAGATTAATCGCTGCTCGACGTTGATTGACGTGGAGGTGAAATCGGTGACGGTCTGCCGACTAGATCTGGCTACAGTTTGTACCCGCATATTCCGAATTTCACTGAGTCTGAGTTCGATCGCTCCATTTCACTGAGATACATCTCTATCGAGCTTGCAAAAACCTCGAGCAACAAGATTTCTTTTCGACCCAAGAATCTGTTTTGCGAAGGAGCTAGCTGCTCAATATGGTCGGATTCGGCCGAACCAACAGGCTCTTCGAGGCTGTGCGAATCTCGATGCACGTGATCTATATCGATGTCGTGGCGCTCTCGCCCACCTCACAATATTCCACAAGCCTGGATACTCAGAACTCTGCAGCTAACCGGCATTAATGGCAGAAAGATCGCTCATCTTCTGGAAAGGCATTGCCGATATCATAGTAGGGGGCATTCTCACCTTCAAGCCATCCATCATCTACGACAGCCCAGTTCCACTGTACATATCTAATGTGACTGGCCTGGTGAGTTGCTCTGCTGGCCGTAGTATTTTTTATGCGCCAAACCCTACCGAGTCACTTACAACATAACCATTTAGCATCGTTCCGATCCTACAACTGCACCTGGCTTCAACCAGGCAATCGCAATCATGGTTGCGGCTATTGGCATAGGTCATGTTAGAGCGAGCAGAAGCCATAGCCGTGACGCCCATGCGACCATGCGTGAGTCGATTCCGATGACTTCTTGGCTCACTGTTGATAAATTTTGGTACCTAAATCCCAATTACAGTGCTGATGAACGTAACATGGTCGGCCCTCTGCCTCCTGACCTGCTATGTGAACCGGGACATCGGCTCTGCTACGATGCTCATGACTGGCATCAACCATCTCGCCTTCAGCACGGCCATGTTCTTAACATCCAAAATTCGTGTTAGCGATCTCTTTGCGGCCATCGACGCTAGCAGCGGCGGAAAGAGGACCCGCTGATGATTCAACTCTCTTCAACTTCATGTAAAAGTACAGACATTCAGGTCTCCTATGCCGGCGATCGTGTTTATCCAGATCGAAGACGCTCTTCAAGCCTTTTGCGCTGTTTATAGTCCTTAGACTTGAGAGATCTCCAGCGAGTTTCTAACCTTCGTGCGGTTCGTTAGATCTCAGACTACGCATGCAGAGGGCAGCTCTTCGCGATCCCTCGGCCTAATTCGCAGTGGAGCCGAATTGCCAGATCGCCGATGATACCTTCGGTACTCTCTGCGAAGAAATCTCTCAGATGAAGGGGATGCATCATATCGGGGACGCTCCGTTCATGCTACTTGCGATGTGTAAATGCCTCAGCGCGCTACCTCATCAAAATTGGTGCTATAATCACGATGAGAATTCGCCATGCTCAAGCACCCGGATGTCTGGATTCCTTCTGACTCGTCTTATACTTGGAAACTTTCTCAATAGCTTTGCTGCCGGTCATCACCTACCAGCATCTTCTCCCCGATTTCTCCTGTCCCTCGACACACCCCCAGGCACGCGCTGATGGCTTGCCATCCTGACGCGGAGCACTCTTGAATAGCCTACCCATTTCCGCGAGGCATAGTACTACCCCCGAGCGGTCGAATCAAATCTCTTGATATTTTCAGGACATTCATCTCCGAGGCCTTCCGGGTCGTTGTAGACTGAGCCTACCATGCCCCCCCTGCGTTTATTCATGGCCATCGCTGGCTGCCAGTTCGCGGGTAACAAAGTGGCCCAGACTCACGCACCACAAGTAGCCCTGATGTTCACCCTACTTCAATGAGGCCAAGGTGACGATCACGCAATAGCCAAGAAGCCGGCGCCTTTGTCGACCACTGCTACCGAGTGTGCTACCTTGTCGCTTGGTCAACTCATAATCTATGCACCACCCCTCTTGCCCCCTAGGAGTGGTGTGAACTGACCCCTCTAATAAAGCGTCAGGACATCTCCAAGGTGTTGCTGTTTCAGACCCTCTTGATTACTCCGGACACCAACCCACCGTAAGTCTTCAGTACTCGCCGCGCCCGGCCGTGATTATAAAGATTTCGTAACTCCCGTTTTATCTGCAATGTAGAACAGGTGCCTGCAACGGACCGGTCCCTCCGCTAATGAAATTCTTCCCAGTGGCATCCGAGCCGACACGCACATACTCGAACTCAATGCCATAGCCCGCGCTTTCTCCACTATGACACAATAGCTAGTCACATCCTCCCAAGACTCGACCTAGACGTTCTTGCGCCTCCCAGCTAGTAAGGCCTCTAAACGTTACGTCTGTTTCCCGTCATACGTCGTGCTTGTTACTTACCGTGCATCTGTGGCAACCGTTCCAGAGGACAAAAACTGACCCATTCAAACGTAATTAGGTCGGTAAGCACATATATGGGGTGCGCAAGAGATGCTCCAAACATACCTTTATTGACTAGCTTTGTCTTTTGAATTGTAGTTTTCGAACGGCGCCAGATCCGCTCAACACACTCCGCTCAACATGATACGCGGTAGGTTCTGATGGCATACTTCATTGCTGCTATGACACCCATGTAGATGCGGCGACACCTCACGAAGGAGAAGGAAGTAAGCAGCTGGAACTTCGGAACTACAGTCCCCCATGATCGTTACTTATTCGTGCGTCTAGCATATCCATTTTTTTGATCCCATATTTACAATAGTCTATTTTTGTTGCAGCTCCTACGTATAATACGTATAATATACATAGTTAGACCCCTTCGTCCACTTTGACCGCGTTCGCCGCCACATCAGCATCTCACTGATGGGATGCTAAGAACTTGCGCCCGATACACATCTTCTCAGACTTATTCAACATGACCGCCCTGCAACGTATCACTGGTTCTTTGCTTATACCAAGATTACCGCGCGCCTTCCTCGACCGCCCAGCACTAACAGCGGCCCTGACTTGTGACTGTGATTCCTCTTGCGCCAAGAGCCAACTGCGACCGAAGGGTGATGATAATATTATGTAGTTATCTACTTCATGGGCCCCGCGTCTGTCTGCTCATACCTTGGCGTCGCTCTCTATCTCTGGGGCGTCGACAAAACCCCGCGTGTGCTCCGGAGAGCAATGTTCCGTTAGGATGATCGCACCCCGCAACCGGACTGTCTTATCTCGAAGTGTTCTAAGTGAAGTATGTAGTATGACCACTTCCTCATTTCGAAGGGCTCGAACTTAGTCCTTCGGAAATGATACTACGCTGAGCGTACCCCGCACACTTCTGGAGAGAGCAGCGAGATGAGCGGTGAGATGAAATGCGGGGAAATAGGGCCCCGTGTTGCCTCCTTACTAGGCACAAGATCCACCTTCTTGCGGCGACCTAATAGTAACCGTACGAATTGACGAAACGTGGATGGCCTTTATTCGTCCTTACGGCCTAACTGAATTAGAATACGGCCATGCAGCTTGATCCTGCATTTACTATGCCCATCTTAATATACTTAACAACCTCGACTAGCCAATCCTTTGGGCCCATCTAAACCATCGGAATTTGCCTTGAGGCTGGGCAGGGCTCCGCTGAAGAATGGTCTAACCCTATCTGACGATTTGCAGCAGCCTGCCTGTGACAAAAGTTCCTGAGTAGTATACCTCGGGAAAATACTGCCCACTGCAAGACATAAAATGCGTATTGACGTGTAGCATATGTATAGTACAGGTAACGAACTAGACTCAAACTGGGAACCCGTGAATGCATATTTACGTGCCTGAATCGCCAAAGGTTGAAGAAGTAGCAGGAAGAAGAAAGATTACAGACATTCGAGACCGCTATAGCACCCATGTGCGGGCAGCATCCTATAGCGCGCTAGAATATCACGCATCTACCCGGAGGACGGGTACTTGAAGCGTCTGGCTCCCCATGTGGCTGGTAGTGATGCCCATAATCAGCAAAGCGCTACGTGCGTTGGAAACATGCGATAAGCTACTCACAGCCTCGACGTCTTCTGGTTTCGCCGCAACGAATGTCCGATTTTCCATCAGCTGTCGCCCGCCCGAATGCTTCCATCCCAGCATGCGCCCTGCTTTCGCACAGGAGTAGAACGCGCTGGGGCCCTTGAGCCCCTCCCGTATCTCCGCTTCCGGATAGTGCGCCTTGGCCAAGGCCGACGCGTCATGGCCGTCTGCACAGTGCTCCTCGCCGACGATGTACATGACCTCGTGCCCGGTCCAGTCCACCTCCATCGCCAAAAGGCAGGCTCGTCCGGCGGCGGAGCTCAACACGTAACCCCAGAGGTCTTGGCTGTTGCCCGCCACGTCGTCCCCCTGTTTCTTCTTCTCCGGCACGACATGATGGAAACGGAGAGAGGAGATGGACATGTCGGGGTTTGACCGAGCTACCGACGCGCCTTGGACCTCTACCATGTATTTCGACAGGGAATAGCACTCCTCGTTTAGCGTGGGATGTAACTCGTCGACGGGGAGATACTGGAGAGTCGGGCGGGTGCTGGAGTAAAATCCGCCGATTGCATTTACGCTGAAGGACGAGCGGACGTTAGCGGAGGGTCGGAAGTGCACTTTCCGAGGGAGGAATAGACCGGATAGGAGCGCAAACTAACCTGCTAGCCAGGACGACGTGTTTCACGCCCACCTCCACAGCAGCATTCAAGGCATTGTATGAAAGACTGACGTTGGTGTTGTGGATCAAGGTAGGGTGTCCGTGGTATGGCTGGGCGTATCCAGCAAGATGAATCAGACCGTCGGCACCCTTGAGTGCAGTCAAGAATGCGGAATAGTCCAGCAAATCCGCTGTGATATACTCCACACGAGGACCGTCGAGCTTCTTCTCTGGGGGTCTTCGATCGATGAGAAGTAAGGTGTGCGGGGTATCTGAGAGCGCGACGGATATAACGCCAGCAGCAAGGGAGCCGGAGCTCCCGGTAATGGCGATCTTCATTCGATAAAACTCGCGCGGGTGGAGAGGGGTCGTGGAGGGAGATTTCCGCCAGCCTCGGGGGGCCAATAAGTAGTCGCGGCCCCATTCGAATCAGGCCCGGAGCGTGTTCTTGTTCGTTTTGCAACAAGGCTGGCAAAACGAAGATGGCGCGGCAGATTCCCGGCACAAGACTTTTTGCGTCCCCATTTATCCGAATATGAACCGTGAACCCTCGCGCGCCCTTCCGAGTCCTGCAAAATGGTCTCGGACCAAAGTCTTCTGAGATGCGAATCCAGAGATTATCCGGAGATAAAGATAGCTGAGAGCCAGACCGGAAGAGAGCCAGCTTTGTCCTGACTTCACAGGCGATTTTGAGAGAGAAATCAGCTGCAGTAGTGTCGATCGTAGTTTCGTCTCCCACTGGCTGAGTTGCGAAAACCTAAGCGAGGCTATCTTTTTTTAATTCAACTTCCGTAACCCTATTCTTCAGAGCACCTGACCGGATCAGCAACGCTGGAAGGTGGAGGTGATGGTGCTGCAGTGAAGCCACCATTGAACACAGGATGCAGGCGCAAGCGAGGCGAAGAAAATCCCTCTTGAATTCCTCGTTGCGATACGCGTTCTGTGAAGAGCCGCGGTCGGCGCACTCTCGCTCGGAGGGTGTTCGTCGGCCGGGGCGTCTCCAGGCCAGCGAGAAGGAGCGCGACGGGCGGCGCTGATGGCGGACTTCAACTATAGATTCAAGGCGCACGGGTATCAAAAAGCGCCCGGGCCGGATAGTCATTTCGGTGAAACCGCCGATCGAGAGTTTTAAGCATGCTTGCGGGTCTAGTTGTGCGAAAATATTGCTTTTTCTCTCCGACTTTTTTGTACAAGCGCGCGAGCTGAACTCCAGCGCTATCCCAATGGAGAGTCGTAGAACGAATTGAGTTGATGGGTCGGGGAGTGGGCCGCATTGCCTGGTCGAAAATGTCCAAGTATCTTCCGAGGAATGGCGGTCATCTTTAATGCTCGCCCTCGACGCTTCGACAATAAGTTTCCCCATCGTTTCACTAAGGCAACAAGGTATCCTTGACAGGGGTAAGAAACCCCGGTGGAGGCGAAGAGATAGGGAGAGATGCTATTCGAACAGAGGTAAGATACAAGTGACCTGCGAACCCCAGATGGTATGGCCTGAAAGGAGGAATCGCGAATGCAAGTAGATGATTAAAGAAAGGCTGGTATTCCCGTATTCTGGTAGACCGAAACAAGATATCCGTTTGTAGCAGTTATCCTCGAGAAGGTCGGTAAAACTACCAGTAGTCATCGTCACTGCCTCCATCGCCATCTGGTATATACTCAAACCCTGAAAACAATAAAGCA
This sequence comes from Botryobasidium botryosum FD-172 SS1, assembly GCA_000697705.1. Classification (NCBI taxonomy): domain Eukaryota; kingdom Fungi; phylum Basidiomycota; class Agaricomycetes; order Cantharellales; family Botryobasidiaceae; genus Botryobasidium; species Botryobasidium botryosum. The sequence continues at coordinate 255,310 of KL198058.1, read as the reverse complement.
AACGCAGTCAATTCAAGGAAGTAGAGAAGAAAGTCACCACGGAGCTCACTCTGAGTCTGGTAGTCCTCGTCGCTATATGATTCCTCGTCAGGGTAATCGTTGTTTGGATTGTCTTCGTCTTTTGTCCAAGTGATTCAATGTAAGCGGGGTAGACACGAAATGGTGGCGGTGGACATTTCCATTCTCACCATTTGAATCGGGATCTTCGTCGTCGGGCAGGGAATCCTCGTCATCAGAAGAGCCGGCGAGGAATTCGATGTTGTCTTCGGGATTGACCATACTATATCAAGGTTGCCGGGATAGCGATGAAGCCATGAATATCTGAAACGAGCGTCGAAGTGGAGAAGAGTGAAATGAAAACGAGACCCACACAAGACCGATGTTGGCAGCTTGAGAAAGTCCGGCGGCCAAGCTGTCTTTTTTGTGATAGTAAAAGACGTCGTATACATAATCGTCTTCTTTCTCTGGCTCATCCTCGACTATCTTCATCGCGTGGTTACTGGTGGGTATGGGATTTTTAGCGGCGGATTTATCGTCCGAGTCTATGGAGATATCGTGCACTAGTGGAGAAGAGTGGCGCAGAATTGGAATTGATCAATAATCCAACGTCGGGACGCGTCGAGAGACGGGTATCTGGGGATAGCTGCTCACAACTCAGGTATTGTTCCAACATCGGGAGGAAATTAGCCATGTGCGAATCGACCGGAGAATCGGACGGCAGTATCTTTGCGCGTTTTCGGGTAGTCTTCTCGGGTGCAGGAGTATATGGAATCGCGTCATAGAATGTAAAGGTCTGAGAGGGCTTTCGAGCGAGGGTCTCGCTCTTGATGTACTTGGAAACGGGTGGCTGTCCACTGCGGTCGGGGACGAGTATGCGGAGTGAGCGATACAGGTAGGGATAAGGTTACGGGCCTGTGTACTTACGAGATGGAGGGAGAGCGGCGTTTTTCTCCCTTGCTTTTTACGATGTTGTACTGGCGGGGCGTCGGTTGTTGCGCTGAGAATTTATTCCCCGCCGTGGTTGGAGACGCGGATATAGGAACGGGGGCAGGTAAGGGCGCCGTCTGTGATGCAGGAGAGGCGCGGCCAGACGCATTCTGCGAGAGGTTCGCTATTCTTCTCTACGCCCCCAATCCAACATAAGCACCGGCCAGAGGACACGACAACACAAGACGGCTAATTACTTGGAGCTTCTCTGCGTTCTTGTAGTCTGCAAAGAACGCCTCGCCTTCGACCGTCTCGGCGAACCTGAACATGCCATCCCGCGATCTTTTCGTCGGAAGATCAAGCACTGTTATTCATCCAAAGAAGAGCACTGGCTCAGTCACAACAAAAAGCGTTGTGCAAGAGTGAATGTGAGTACCCAGTGCGTCCAGGGGTTCATCCGTGCGCTTGCGCTTGACGCGGAGCAGAGTAAAGCCTGACGATGATCCGGTCGTGGCGGTCGTGGTGGTGGAGTCGATATCAGCCATTTGGATATGAGATTAGGGGATGCGCGCAGGAAATTTGGTTGATGGCGAGAGAGAAAATGAAAAATCCGCGAGCTTGTTCCTTATAAGTTTTCCTACTCCCGCTTGGACTCGAGCTTGAACTTCACTCGCGAGGGTGTTGGTGCGACGTCACTGGACTGCACTGGACTGCCGCTGACTCAGCAAGACTGGCGAAATGGCGGATGCAAACCGTTACTTTTTCTCCAGGCTGAAGCTGCCGCCAGTGACTAGCTGCACTCAACACCACGACACCCGACGAGCACACAAAATCTGGTATGCAGCAGCTAACACGAGCAGCGCGTTCCTCGGCTTCGGTCGTCCAAAATGTTCGACGCGCCTCGACCAAGGCGAAAAAAACAATTGAGATGCCGCAGGTGCATCTTCGCGTCGGGCCTACACACGCGTCGCGACTGCAGACCCATTACCACCAAACACTCGCCCCAGATCTCGTGTACCTCCAATTCCCATCCCAGCCGACCGCACCCTCCCAACCAAAAATACCCTCTCCCACCGAGGAAGATCCGACGAATCCGTACGCCGTTGGTCGTCCATTTTCCGCTCCGCGAGGGAACCGCCCCATTCGCCCCATAGCACCCCTCGCAACACCGGAAAACGTGACGAAACTGGAGAGTATCGTGCTTCATACCATGGTGAAGGAAGCCATCTCGAATAAACACGCGTTGATCACTGCTATCGCGGCCTTCCGTGCTATGTCGGGCATGACTTCGCGAGGGGGCGGCATCTCTTCATCACAAGGCGTGCAGATTATCACGTCGACTTCGGGTGTGGCGGAGTTCAAGGTCCGGGCGGGGCTGGAGCTGGCAGTGAAGGTGGAGATCAAGGGGGACAAGATGTACGACTTCCTCGGAACGCTGGTAGACTTTGTGCTGCCCCGGATGCGCGAGTTCCCGGGGATTGTGATGCCAGCCCCGTCAGCCACATCGAACAGCGTGAGCGCCATGTCAGGCGTGGTGGCGTTTGGGCTGCCGCCAACGGCCATGGGGCTGTTCCCGCAGGTGGAAATCAACCAGGATTCGTACCCGCGCATGCACGGTTTCCACATGCACTTCCTCACGAACGCCAAGGGCAAAGGCGCGCAGAACAGGGCGCGTGCGCTGCTGTCCGGGTTCCAGATTCCGTTCGTCCGACGGTGACGAGGTTCGTAGTGTCGCCCTCACCGTCTGCTCTGACCTCCCGCTCATCACACTCGTGCAGCAGCTTCTACGGGTGGTGTGCGATTAATATTCGCTTGGGGTGCTGATAGATGTAATTATGGATACTTGCACGTTTCGAATACCAGTCGCGTCTACGCGTGCCGAATATTTGGTGTTGTTGTCAGAGATTAGACAGTAGAGTTGCATCCGGGAAAGAGAGCCCGCCCTTGCCAGACACGGCCAAGTTCACGGCTGAGAATATTCTTTCCTCTTTCCGTGCCAACCTCCTCCCCGCCATCTCTCTGGACCTGGGATTTCTCAAAATTCAACCTGGTGTCGCTGTCGACGTTCTCGAAAAATTGGAATCTACAGTGCTCTCCCTGGCGGCAGCACACACCCGAGCTCGGCCCACCCTATACTCAATCCGTTTCAACCAAACACCCGCAAGTTGCGATAGGAGCATCTCGCTTCCCTGTTCCCTGCCGTCGATATGGCGCTCGCCGCACCTGCCCCCCATCATATGCCCACCGGCCGCTCTGCGGGAGGAGTCGCATGGGATGAGACTATCGTGCCTACCCTTCGAAAGCGTTTGTCTCGCGATCATCTTTCGCGCCGTTTAGATGTTTGACTTAATTTCACCTCGCTTCGCTTTCCAGGTCTCGAAGCCGAATCTCGCGCTCTGACAAAGCGCATGTCCGTTCAGTCCATCGCGCACCAAGACTTCAATTTGGCCGCTCTCACCCGCGAAGTCGAGTCCTCCCTCCGTGTGAACACCCATGGCGGGACCTCTACGCCGTCGTTGTCACCACGCAACGCCTCGCCAGACTACCCGCGCCCTAGCGCTATACCCCGTCCTAGTTTCCAAAAAGACCCAGAGTTTCGTCGACTCGCACGGCAAGGCAGCGATGAGGAAGCACGTGCTCGCTCCAATACTCCAAACAGCGGCTCCAGGTCCACAAAAGCCCCTTCGCCCCCCAATATGGCAGGCGTGCCTCCGCAAAAGCGCAACCGGACGCTTTCGACCCCATATCCTTTTGAGAGACCAGACGGTGCCCATTTTGCTCGCACGATAATGGCAGTCTAGAAATCTGACACCGTTCATGTTATCCAACAGCAACTACGCCTCCCCTGACTACTAATAGCCAAATTAGTAGCGCCCGACCCTCCCGTATACCCATGGCTGCTCGCAATCGATCAGGATCTAAAATAGCGCGAGCGGTCACTCCAAACGAGCATCCACCAATGCCATTCATGAACGGTAACGGCGGCAGCGGCTTTGGAAAGACATTTCCCCCAAGTCCTAATTCTATGGAATACGAGTTCCCAGCGCAATCATATGAAAATGGTCAAAGGACAGGCGGCGAGAGGCCCATCCAGGATGAGGATCCGCCGTTTTCGATTCACCGGCTGTCGCGTGCATCCTCGTTCGAGGAGGAGCGGGTGGCCGAATATGAACATTGGTATCGCGGTGAGGGGCGAGATGGTGGCGGGCGTAATGGAGGGCGTGGTGAGATCCGACTAGGGACGACTGAGATGCTTGAGATCGCTGTGGGCGGGCATCGTGATGCTACGCTCGAGAAAAATCGAAGGGCGGCGTGGAAAACAGTGGCGCCGTATCTGGCGGGCATGCAATCCGTGGGTGTGGTCGGCCGTGCGCAGACCGATGATGCGCTTGGGTACATGGATGACATGGGCTTGCGCATGGGGCTGGGCGAACGGTGGCTACAGGATCGGGTTATGGATGAGAATCCTCTGACGGACTTTGAGGGGTCGGCAACGGACGCACAATCACAGTCGACATTTCGAATGCCTAACTCGCGTCCGCCATATATAGACTCTCCTGGGAGGGTGCCTTCACCGTCCGTCTCTCCTCCGCCAGTGCTGGGGCCATCGCCATCGCCACCACAATCACCGACACTCTCCCTGGCGCCTTCACTACCGATAGGACCGCCACCTCGGGCTTCTTCGCCCACGCCACTGCCATCCTCGCGTATCCAAACTCCTCCACCACGTAATTCGTCCATCTCTACAATTCATAGACCACCTGGGTCGCGTTCGCCCAACAAACAACAGCCTACCAATCGCGCCATCTCTTCCCCGAAAAAGAGCGCGCCGAGCTCCCCAAATTCAACCGCGCGCCTACGTACCCGGTCGACTCCGCGGAAGCTGTCGAATGCGCGAGCGACGTCGCCCGCTACTCCATCCATGCCATCTTCGCGGATAATGAACTCTTCGTTTGACTCAACCACGCGCACGCCGACGGTGACCTCGGCGAGGGACACGCCCCTCGTCGATGCCATCCCCATCATCAACTCGCCCGAATCTCAGTCGAATCGCAACTGGGACGAGGTGGTGTTGCCGACGGTTGCGAGGAAATTGCAGTTAGAGGCGCAAGACGACAGTCTTGTTGAGATTGATATGCTGGGTACGCCGAAGGGTAAGGTAGCGAAACCAAAGGCCGAGGAGGAAATTCCGCCTGCGCCTGGGACGTTTGGATTCAACGCAAACAGGTTTAGACCGATATGGCCTGATAGCGAGGTTGGGAGTAATGATTTTGGGACGAAGGACGCGGACGAACGGCCGCCGTCTCCCCCATCGCCGCCATCACCACAATTACCACAATCACCACCATCACCACCACCACCACCAACACCGCCGCCGCAACCACCAACACCACCGCCGCCCGCAGTCCCGCCCCCGACGAAAGCACGGGCGAAACGATCACTGAGGAGGGGCATATCGGATCCAGATATGAGGCCCATCAGGCCGCTGGTCGATGGACGTAATTCGCCCGTGCCATTCTCATCGTACCTCGCCGTGCATGAGATGAGCGTGTTTGGGACGCCGAGTCAGGAGCAGCGGCAGCTCTCGCAAGAGGAGGAGTACGAGAGGTCGCAGGGTCAGCCGCCACTTACCGTCGACACGCGGCAGTCGTTGAAGAATACGCCGGCGATTATGGTTACGTCTCCGAGCGTGGCAGAGGGGTATCCCGAGACCTTGTCCGTAGAGCGACATCATTTACCTGCGGAGGAGAGCGGGGGGTGTTGCAAGTGCACGATCATGTAGGCGTTGATCTTGCACGGGTTTCCTTCTCCGTTTCTCTTCTTCGTATCGGGCTGTTTACTAGAACTCTACTACATTCGTTTTTTTGCACTCTTTTATTGCCTTTTTTTCTCGGTCTCATGATTACCCACTCTCCCTCTCTCTCGTTTTACACCTTGCCCCTTTCTCCTCAACACGACGAGCGCTGTCGCGCGTTCCTCTGGCGCCACATCACTTTCGACCTCTCCACGTTCTCTCTTCGCATCATTGTATTGGATTCCAGACCAGCTTTCTCTTCCCCAGAGCTCCCCTTCCTTCCGGCTCCTATAACCGTACTATATACGATTTCATCATCGCTTGTTCCGGTCCCCCAAGCGCCAAGTCCCTCCCCTTTTCCCTTTCTCCCCATACACTACCTACTACTTTTTTCTTTACCGTCATCGTGAACCTGCACGGTGCCAGTGCGCCGTGCAGGAAATATGTATATTTTCCGAGTCTCTACCCTTTTGTCCCAGTTCGAGGAGAGGGACAATAGTTGAAAGGATGCGTTTGTGAATATCGCGAAATATTGGGGAATATTGATGACCCTGTGGAGGTGGTAGTACGTGCCTGGAAGCAAAAGGTCACGGAAGCCAAGTTCAAGCGCGTCGCGGTGAACGCTGCAACCAAGCGCGAGGCATCGCCAACATCCGTGATTTTGGCTTTTCTTTTCCCGCCCACGACGACTAGCTACTTCCAGCTGCCGCTCCTGACGTTCTCGAAAGCTCCTAAACGCCCGCTCAGTACTGCCATCGCAGCTTGTGGCACCAAGCGCCGTTTCTGTTCACCTCCACCCGGCCAGTCGCGAGGCCCGATACCCCAAGTTGATTCTAGGCGCTCTGCTCTGTGCTCTCTGGCTCTGACTCTGCTCCAACATCCACCCGCAACACGCGTCTACATTCCTGGCAATCGACGACCCTCGACCTCGACCTTGATCGTTCATTCTCTGTCCTAGTTCTACTTTACTTGCCTATAATACGCCGCTGTGCGCCCCCGATACTACCTCGAGCTGTGTGCGAACCATGAATACCTCTGCGAGCTCGAATGTTCTTCAAAATTACGTGCGTCGGTTCTCACTCTGGTTCAAATCGCCGTGGTCGTGTTGTTGAGCTCTCTGCGGTGTGTGGTGTGTAGCAACTGGGCGATTCCCTTGGTAAAGGCGCGTTTGGACAAGTATACCGTGCGTCGTTCGATTCTATCTCTCTTCTCGTGTCTTGTGGCGCGTCTTGGAGGTTCTGCTGCTCAACTTCCTGCACGCACACTTTACGTATATAGGCGCGCTGAACTGGACAACGGGCGAGACGGTGGCGGTCAAGCAAATCCAGCTCAGCAACATCCCCAAGTCAGAGCTCCCCGAAATCATGGTGAGCACGCGCGCTCCAACTGCCCCACACCGCATAGTTCGGTGTTCGGCGGTGCTCATTCCGTATCCCTGAAATGGGTCACGTGCATTTACATCTGGAGCTGATTTGGAAACTCGTGTTTTTTTTATATCTTTTTCGTTTTCTGCATAGTCTGAAATCGACTTGCTCAAGAATCTCAATGTGCGTATACTGTTTGATTTGAAATGGCGAGAGTATATGTTGATCGCTGTTGGGTGTGCGTATATGTAGCATCCCAATATCGTAAAGTATAAGGGCTTTGTGAAGACGCGGGAGTATCTCTACATCATTCTCGAGTGGGTCTTCACGCTCCTGCCTATAGTCTTACCCCGGCTGATGGCATGCTGGTTGGCATCCAACCTAGGTACTGCGAGAACGGGTCGTTGCACAACATCTCCAAGCGGTTTGGGAAGTTCCCGGAGAACCTGGTCGCGGTTTACATATCCCAGGTCTGCACATCCAAAGCGCATGCTCGATGGTGCACCAACTTATTCTTGAGTCCCGTCGTGTGTACGAATGTATGTGTAGGTCTTGCAAGGTTTGGTGTATCTTCACGAGCAGGGTGTTATCCATCGTGACATCAAGGGTGCCAACATTCTGACGAACAAAGACGGGAGCGTCAAGCTAGCTGACTTTGGTGTTGCCACGACGCCCACCGGTGCGCTCAATGACGCCGCAGTCGTTGGCTCCCCCTATTGGAGTACGTTTTCTCGCTGTCGATATGTTCCCTCTCCACTTGTGAATATATGTTGAGCGCGTATGATTTTACAGTGGCACCGGAAGTGATTGAGCAGTCGGGCGCGACCACAGCCTCTGATATCTGGTATGTAACGTTGCTCATGTACAGTGAAATTCATCTCAATGCAACTATACTTTCAGGAGTGTGGGATGTGTCGTCATTGAATTGCTCGAGGGGAAGCCGCCATATCATTTCCTCGACCCGATGCCTGCGCTCTTTCGCATAGTACAGGACGACTGCCCTCCGATCCCCGAGGGTATCTCACCAGTATGTTATCTCACTATCTATCCCCAAAGGATAATTCAGCTCAACTGTCTGAATGTCCGTAGATAGTAAAAGACTTCCTATACCACTGTTTCCAGAAAGACTGTAATCTTCGAGTATCAGCGAAGAAGCTACTGAGACACCCATGGATGGCGTCGGCACGAAAGCAGATGGGCAGCGAGAAAGCTTCGGGAGAGAGGCCGCTGTCCACCTATGATGTTGCCGTGCAGCGGGTACAGGAGTGGAACGAAGCGCTCAAGTGTAAATCCAGTCCATCTCATCTCTGGAGCTCGTCATTGATGTTCTCCGATAATGTCAGCGCCCTCGCGACCGAACCGACCTGCAGCACGGAATGGTCGGCAAGGGATGCAGGATCCACGCTCCGCGTCGCCTATCCCACATCCTCTGGAAGCGTCAATGCTGGGCTGGAAGACTGCATCAGTAGCAGCTGCGCCTTCGTCAGGCCTTGTCCAAATGCAGGCGCCCATGCCGGTTTCAGCGGTGATGCCTATGCCTATGCAGCTGTTGGAGAAGAACAGAGAGTCGTTGGCCTTGGCATTGCAGCAACCCGAGGAGCCGACGGACAATTGGGACGATGATTTCGAGGAGGGTATCTCGCTCACGAAGCTTCAAGGTAGGAGTGCACCCGCCTTTGTCAAGGGTGGCACATGATCTAACGGTATTTCCGCAATACCTTTCCCCTTCGTCCATCTTTTAGCCGTGGAGAAGACTGTACTGGACGAAGAGAAGCCAGAGGCCGACGATAATGCGCTGACGATCAAACCGAATCGAAGTCCGCCAGCAGGTCCACTGCAGCTGATCAAATCCCCTCCGGTTGATATGGTGCCAATTGTGGAGGATTATTCCGACTTGGCTGGTGAGGACGAGGAGAATTATCTGCAGGCAAAGGTTGAGAACTTCAAGGTATGCTAGTGGTAGTTTAGCTGGACTGGCACTACTTCCCACCAACCCTGTTTTTTCCTTAGTTGAGGAATTCTAGGAGAAGAGGCCTCTTCCACCCGGACGATATCAAGACGATTGGTTTAAACAACCTTTCTGCGTCTCCTTCGCCATCACCATCGCCCTCTCCGCGCACTACGATGGGCCGCTCCTCTTCCTCACCCATCACATCCGTCACCAATCTATCGAGCCACTCGCGCTCGTCCTCTGTTGCTGGCTCCCTTGGCCGGTCGGACGCGAGACGAATGCTGATGCAGAGTGATTTCGAGAGGTACACGGAAGATGAAGATGAGGATTATGAAGATGTCTTTGGAAAGCCGAATGGGACAGGTTGGTTTGGATCGGCCGTCGTGCGGGGGCTCTGATACTCAACCCTTTGCGTCTCGATCAATAGCTGCCGAACATGTCATGCAAACGTTACAGCTCAACACGCGATTGTCCAATAAGTCATGGGTGTGTACCCCCCTCTCCTCTCTTGGTCCCTCTCATATTCATATTCAGTTTCTCATGTAGCTTGGCGATGAAGACTCCGACGAGGAGGATCCATTCGCAGAGGTTTGTTGAGTAAAATATTCCTGCCCCCGACTAAGCCTGACTCTGCGCCTTCAGATTGACGAAGGCTTTGCAGAGAACGACCTCGAGACTAACTTGTACAGGGATAAGCACGCAAGGTTGTGTGCCAGTGTCAACCAGTTCATTGAAGAGCTGCGACCTGGTGGCCCCGATTTCGTATTGCGCGAGGCATGTGATCAACTGGTGCGCCATTCCTCACTTTGGGGTGTTTTTGAGAGGGCTTCCATGCGAGCTCATGAGATTATATGCTATTAGTGGACGATAATGACCGAGTCGCCGGAGATGCAATCGCAACTTGTATCAGCGCACGGGATGCTCGTTATATTGGAGGTGCTGGAATCAAAGCCAGGGCGGGATGTGGTGCTAAAGCTGCTCCGCATAGTTAATTTGGTATGTGAACTTCCCCTGTTGCATGGGCTCGCAAGTGCTCAGGCCATATCTTCTCCCCGACTGTAGCTGGTCACCGCCGATGTAGGCGCGCTGGAGAGCTTCTGCCTTATTGGGTGAGCACTGCAGTCCGCTTAGCTATACCAAACACTCATGACTTCTATCTCATTGAAGCGGCATTCCAGTTCTCATGAGTATGTGATTATTGCTTGGACCGGAGCATCATATAAACTGAATTTATGTAATAGCATTTACATCGAAAAAGTATCCTAGCGAATGCCGACTAGAGGCATCCACCTTCGTGGAGTTATTGTGTCATACATCGGTTTTAACACTACAGATGTTCATTTCGTGAGTTCAAGCATCTCAAATGTTAGTTGCTACTTAGCGCATGAACTCATTTACTCTCTTTAGCTGTCGTGGTCTTAAAGTATTGGTAGATTTGTTAGATGAGGATTTCAATGAGCAGATCGAGCTTGTTATTCGCGCTTTGAACGGGATCGGCAGCGTGTTCGAACTCCAGGTATGCTCAACGATCACTTATAAACCCTCGGTTATTAACGTACCCATGGCCGCACCAGAGCCCAACGCCAAAGAACGATTTCTGTAGAATGTTCATTCGTGAAGGCCTTCTGGACCCATTATCCTCTGCGCTCCTCAACGTAATGACTACACAAGGGCCGCTGTCTTCGGATATGAAGACAAAGATAATACAGATCTTGCTCGTGTTCTGCCAAGTTTCTCAATCAGATGCTCATGTCCGTGGTGCGCTGGGCGTACGCAAGGTGGTTCGCAGTGAGTCTTGAACCGTAGCCTTTGTTTCCTCACCTTCAACTGATTCAAACGACGCTGGGAATAGGGCTTTTACGCGCTTGCGAGCTATTAGAGCCTGTGCATCTGGTTGTTATGCTAAAGGCTGTTAAGCACCTTTCGATGAACGCGACCATGCTTGACGTTCTGCAAAACGCCAACGCCGTGGAGATTTTGGTCAAGATCCTTGAAGAGCAAGAGAGCGGTCCGCATAGCACAGTAAGTCTTATTGTAGCTATTCGATATCTCTTGTGGCTCACCCCACATCCATCCTTTAGGAAACGTCAAATCACATATTCCAGACGTGCTATAACCTATGTCGGCTGAACAAGCTACGGCAAGAGGAAGCTGCGCAGGCTGGGATTATTCCTCTTCTCAAACGGGTTGTCGAAACCAATTCACCGCTGAAGCAGTTCGCCCTCCCAATTTTGTGCGATCTTGCAAGTGCTGGTAAAAGCTGTCGCAACGCCCTGTGGCAGCAAGATGGTCTCCATCTGTACCTCCGGCTTCTTTCCGACCCCTACTTCCAAGTCAGTGCTCTGGAAGCCATATTAGTGTGGTAAGTGCGGATAAAATTTGCCGGGCATGGTAAGGATGGCTGAGTAGTTCATTATACCATTCAGGTTACAGGATGAGACTGCGCGCGTCGAGGACTTCCTAACGCAACCCGACTCCCTCGAATATCTCGAAAAATGTTTCGTCAATGCCAAGGCCAACTCGTTCGAGAATTTGCTCGACCCTTTCCTCAAAATCTGCCGTATCTCGTCTTCGGTGACTGTCGGCGTCGCAAAGGGTTACTTCTTCCGCCGCTTGGTGGATAGGCTCAATCACAACAAGGCCGTCGTGCGACTCAGTTTGCTGAGGATCCTGCGCGCCATATGCGACGTGCACCCCGATCGCTCCGGACTGGTAGAGCGATATGGGCTGTACGGCATCGTGGAGCGGCTCAGCAAGAAGGACGGCGCCGTGCTCGTACGCGAGCTGGCGCGCGAGATGTTGCCCAGCTTGGCGACCGCGGGCAGCACTGACGGGAGCGGCGGGAGGAGCAACGGGCCGGACCTCAAGAAGGGCATAGAGGGGCTTGGGCTGGGCGCGGTGACGCCAAAAGCTGGGGTAACACCCAAGAGACGTATTGTGCGGAGGTCAGTCTCGGAGGCGTTCCCGTCATCAGCTGCGAATGGATCGTTTGGCGCGCTACATCCCCGACCAAAGCTCAAGCCAACGAGACAAAAACTGGTTGAAATCCCATGGCAGAACGGTGTCGGCCTCTAATCATCTCTCTCGTTTTTCTGTTTCATTTCTGCTGATCAATGCTATCACGTATACACTCTCCTTCCCCCTCTTTTTCTCTTCGTTCCCACTCCTACTTTCTAATGACTTCGAATATCGAACGCATTGTATCACCCACTCCTTGCACCCCTGAATTTTCTGTTCTGTTCCTTTCTTCAGCATGTTAACACTCGTACCTTCGTTCTCCATCCTCTCTCGCATCTCACCTCTTTTTTTTTAACCCTCATTCATTCCGATGCATCCCAAGTTCCTTCCTATCGCCGCACCCGCAAACACTCACTCCTATAGTCTCTACCCTATTTTTACTACATCACGCTACACGTGCACAAGCGCTCAACCTTCTTCGATCGTACCCAACTGCCATTCCTGTCGCTTTGGAAGTGTATGGAGCACCTCAACTGCTGTTTGATGCGGGGAAGGGACAAAAGCTGCGGGGCTGCAGCTCGGATCTGTGAAATGATCATGAGCGATCGGTATTCTCGTGGCAGCACGCGCTTATAATAAGAGTAACATTTAGGCATGGCCTCCGACGTCATGGGCGCATGTAGGCGTGTAGGCGTGTACATATGTAGGTAGTTCGCGATCGGTGCGACATGTCGATCGCCCTGCTCGTGCCCTGCTTCATGCCTCACTAGCCCCCCGCCCCCTCTCGCCACAGCGTGCCTGGTCTCGGGGAGTTCCGTGCCCCGTGCTCACTTTCTGAGTGACAGTGCAACCAGCGACCCAGCGCCAAGGGAAATGGAATATGGTACAAGAAATCAAATATACAACGAGTGCGACAGGCGAATTGGGGGTGCACCTGAGAGTCCACGAACCCGTATTGAAGAAAAGAAAAGAAAAGAAAAGAAAAGAAAAGGACCGAAGTGACCCTCGTTCGAGCCTGACAACCTGACAGCCTGACAGTGGTGAACAGTGGTAAAGGCGTGTCCCCCCCTGCAATGATGGCTCGACTACTCGACTACTTGCCGTCAGGCCAGTCGACGACCCACTGCACGCCCACCGCCCTGACCTGATCGTCGTCGTCCTCGAATTTCAGTCTATACACCGGCGAGTTTTTGTTTGACAGTACGGTCTGTTCGATCCAGGGGGGATAAGAATGCAAGAGGATGGGTGTTAGGAGTTTCTTTACTAGTTTGAGAGTGGGAGTGAGAGTGGATTACTCACCCGCCCGCCAGGCTGCGGATCTTTAGGGCCCGCGACGACGGTAGCACGGTAGAAACAGCTCGTGTCGGGGTATAGGCCCATGACGATGGAGCCGGCGGGGTAGTAGGGATACGCGTTGGGGTGGGAGGGGCTGTTGGAGGGTGCGCTTGGGTCGGGGAGTGGGATGATGGCTCGGAGGGTTGTGTTGTATCGTCTTGGGAACGAGTTGAGCTTGTGTCCGTCCTCAGAGGGCTTTGGAGGGCGTTAGAGAGACTTACTGTCCTGGTTCGCCTTCTTCTGTGTCGTCTACATCTTGGACTTCATATCTACCGCCAATTCATATGTAAACATCATGATATTGATACTCGAGGAAATAACACAAGAGGGCACTGACCGATGCCGCTCAGCGCTAATACACCTCTTTACCACGGCCAATATCCACGTCTCGCCCTCCCCGTCGCCCGAGCCGCCGGCGTCAATCACCGCAGGGTTCTTCTGCGCGGGCGGCCTGAACGCGACTTTGCGGTCGGGCTGGAGGGGGAGCTGGGCGGAGATGTAGTTGTCGTTGGTGCGCCTGGACCTGGTCTGGCTTGCGCCTGCGTTGCTTGCGCCGGAGCCGGAGCCCGCGCCGCCCCCGTTTTGGGCTGGAGAGGGACCGAGGGAGGAGCGGCCCAGGGAGGTCGGGTTCGCTGAGGGCATGGCGTGCGGCGACCCGGGGGTTGAGGATGGCGAGGCGAGACGGTGTCGCTTGGTGCGTTTTTCTTACGAGGGATGGGCGTGAGAGACTGGGTGGCTCAGACTGGAATATCATTTAGATAGATAGATAGATACCTTGGGGCTGAGTCTCTGGGGCCCTTCTGAGAGCGATCAAGACGGAGAGGTGCTCTAAAGCATCTTCGATTGCCCTGCCCAGAACGAAGCTCAACTACATATTTCATATCGAATTTTAAGCTACTGTCACCGCACTTTGCTTCGGTGTCGGCAGAGGCCTTGATGTCCTCGAGGCCAACCTGGAGCTTTCCGCGGATCTTTTGGAAGCGCTCGATGCCCTCGGCGGCATGCTCGGTGGACGGCACGACGGAGAACCACTTGTTGACCTTGCTGATTGTGTCGGCAGTGGTCGAGTTTCCCTGGATCTGGTTGAGCACGACGAGGGACGCGGCCGCCTGGGACCAGTATTGGGATTCTGGGGGACAACCAGGCTGAGCATGAGAATTGGGGTGCGGAGCGAGGGGAGGCAGTGCAGGGCACCTTCTGAGGTGGGCGGGGGGCGCTTTGCCGCGCGACGCCGGTCCATGATGCGCGAGGCGGTGGGGGAGGGGCGCTCGACGACGTCAGAGACGACGAAAACAGAGAAAAGTCGACACTTTTTTCCGGTTTGCGTGGCCTCTGACCAAATTCCCAGCGTCAGGCGGTGGTGGGAGCTCGAGGAGAACGTGGTGTGGCGCGCGCGGAAGCAAACGCCGAGGGGGCGACGATCGTGCATCGTGATTTCATGAATCACAGGAGAAAAACAAACAGGGAAGCCTGTTTCTGGGGATGGCGAGAGGGCAATTAATCAAAATCCCTGATGACGCGCGGCACGGATTTAGAGAAAATCCCCAGAAAATCGTGCTGGCGAGAGCCGCGGTGGTGAATATAACTTGCAAGTGCTGGTGCGCCGCGGCGTCACCGACTCATTTCTGCGTGCAACCACCACCACCATGTCTGGTGAGACCCCTAGCGAGAACCCCAACATCGAGCCCGGCTCCTCCTCGTACTTCATCTACCCCGTCCGCTCCCTCCTCTCCGACATCCAGCCCTCTGCCGACGTCCAGCCCCCGCCCGAGCCCGCCACCCTCCAGCGCGAAAAGTCGGCGCGCCAGAAAAAGGCCGCCGCCTCCTCGTCTACGAAGACCACGCCAGAGTCTTCGCAGGAGCCGACCCCCATCCTCGTCAAGTCCAAGTCCAAGGGCAAGAGCAAGTCCAGGCCGTCCCCAAACAGCCTCATCGAGGAGTGGGCCTCGCACACCGTCAGCGGCGATCCCGGCTCTGCGCCCACCGAGGCCTCTGTCCTCTCGTACCGCGAAGAGGCGGTCGCCGAGTCGCCCGACGGCACCAACGACGGCTCCTCATCGACCTACTTCACCGCGTCTGACCAGCCCACCCCAGCGTCTTCGGACCCCACCATCCCCGACCGAATTGCCACTCCCGCCGGAACGCAGTATGTCCCATTCGTGCGCGATACACCCCGCGATCAGGCTGCTATCTCTGCACGCTTCCCCATGCCCCTCTCTGCCGCCGCCGCAGACGCTTTTCGTTTCGGCGAGAACGCGAAGGGCGCTCCTTCAAGTTCTGACCCAAGCCAGAGCCACAGCGACAGCGATTCAGCGCACGCGTCCAGCCTCGTTGGCACAGGCATCGTCCATCTAGGCTCAATCCAACACCGCGAAGTTGTTCCCCGAACGTACAGTCGATCCACCGATCGCGAGTCTTCCGCCAAGAGCGGGAGCAGAGACGTGACCTCTAGCTCCAACCAGCCCGCCACCACAAGCAGCGGGGCCGATGCTAGCGGCGAAAACAATTCTCAGGATTCCGAAGTCGCCAGTCTCAGTCTTTCCAATCCCGATTCCGTCCCCTATGTTACCACCCGCGTAGAACACGTCCAAAACGCCGATGGCAATCATGTTGTTATTGGAAACGAAGGAAAATTCATTCGATGCGAAGACGAGGTTTGCCTTATCCTGCGCTAATTTTACCATGATCTTCTCGCTCATGTGGCGTTAATTTTGCGGCGTAGCCGATTAGAACCCCTGGTGCTGTTCAAGGATTCGGAATCCTCATGGTCGTCGAGGAAGAAGAGCACACAGGCAACCTCGTCGTTCGCCAGGTCTCCGAGGTAATTTTGCTCCTCATTTTTACCTTCTGTCCTTGAGCTGTCCACTGAAGGATATTCAACTTGCAGAACTCGACAGAGCTCCTAGGCCTCTCTCCTAAATATTTATTTTCTCTCGAGTGTTTCTCGGAAATTCTGCCGGACAGCCAGGCCGATGTCTTGTGGGACAATATTGGCTTTTTGAACGACCTGGAAATCGATGATGAAGAGAGTACGCTAGACGGACCCCAGGTATTTTTACTGAGCGGATGGGGGCAGCCCGGGAGCGCGTTCCCCGATCCAAATGGCACCGAGTCGGGAAGAAGGGGGACCCGGCGGAATCGGAGACAGTGGACGTGCTGGTGCGCCGCGCATCGACCGCCGGCGCCCAAAGGTCGACCGCAAACAACACGCGGCGCAGAGGGCTCCCAAACAGGCTCAGTTACAAGCCCCCCGGACGAGACACTCCATCCCCAAAATCTCATCATTCTAGAATTCGAACTCGAGCGCGACATATATAATCCGCTTTATCCTCCATTCGCTAATTCTAGTGAAGCCCATTTCTCCGGATCGTCGTCTCCCGGGACGACGGGGAGCCAGAGCGGGAAGAGCGGGACGAGCGGCAGTGGCAGCGGCAGCGGCAGCGCGAGCACGCCCAACGGCGGAGCCCCTGGGTCCGAGAGCTCACTAGGGACGGGTTCCGGCTCTGGGGGAACCGTCACATCGCAGGACGCGTCCACGCCCGGCACCAGCTCGGCCCTCACGCCCACCTCCGTGTCCTCTCCGTCCGTGAGCAGCGACACCGGCACCGCGCACCCGCGCAACATCATGGAGACGGGCATCGTCGACCGCACGCTCACGGGCACCATCAGCCCCGCGTCGTCGAACCAGAGCATGGGCGGCCGGGCGAACAGCGCGGACGAGGCGCAGTGGTTCCCGAGCCCGGAGGACGTGTTCGAGAGCACGACCAATTACGCGAAGCCGCTGCGGGCGCTCGAGCGCATGCGGCGGATCACGCGGAACACGATCGAGAGCGTGGCGGCGGCGGCGGATGCTGCGGGTGGTGGGGCGGTTACGGGGCGCGGGCAGAGGCAGGCGGCGAAGAGTCGGAGGGGGCCTGTGTCGGCGGGGGTGGGGACCATGGATGTGTTTGCTGTGCTGGCGCAGATTAATGATCAGCTGGGCGCTGCGACGGATTTGGATTCGTTCTTGAAGGTCGTTGTCGGTGTTTTACGCGACCTCACGCAATTCCATCGGGTGTTGATATACCAGTTTGACGAGGCATGGAACGGGTACGCAGAACTCCCCCTTTTGCATTTTGCGGTTATTGATTTCTTTCTCGCGCGTTTGTAGGCAAGTGGTGGCAGAGTTGGTCGATTGGAGTCAATCACATGATTTATACAAGGGCTTGCATTTCCCTGCTTCGGATATCCCACCTCAGGTTCGTGTTTAACTTTTTGTAAATTTAGGTATTTTTTCGCTTATTTTCGCCCCCCCTCTCAAGGCACGGGAGTTGTACACTATCAGTAGGTTACTGCGTGGCCCGTCCAATGGCGAAAGTCTCAATAATGATGATAATATGTCGCGTTTTTAGACAAAGTCCGCCTGCTGTATGACCGCGATCTTCCTACTGCGCGTTTAGTTGCTCGGAGTAGGAGGGATCTCCTGTATCCGGTTGTAAGCCGCTCCTCGTATCTTGTCTTCCTCTAATTTCAAACGAATAATATGGTTTTCTGCCAGGATATGACGCATTCTTACTTGCGTGCAATGAGTCCTATTCACATCAAATGTATGTGCATGTCCATCTTGAAAACGCGAGAGCTACTAATAGCTGGATCTACTTTCAGATCTTGGGAATATGGGTGTCAGAGCGTCGATGTCTATCGTGAGTATAGCCAGATTTGCCAACTGGACATGTCCTTATAGCTTCATCATATTCGCAGTCGATCGTCACTTTCGGTGCACTATGGGGACTCATCGCCTGCCATTCATATGGCACGCACGGCATGCGTGTTTCATTCCCTGTGCGACAGATGCTCCGTCTCCTCAGCGACTCGATCTCGAGGAATATTGAGCGGCTTAGCTACGCGCAGCGATTACACACTCGGAAGCTCGTACGTTTCTCCATCTTAGTACCACTTACTTGCGCGCCTTATTGAGGCTTTGTTTTTTAGATCAGCACCATCCCCACAGACCAGCATCCAACCGGCTATATTGTGAGTAAGGCAGAGGACCTCCTCAGCCTTTTTGACGCAGACTATGGCGTACTGGTCATCGGCGACGGTGCGAAGATCCTGGGACCGAACGAGCACGGCCAAGAAATCTTGATCGTGTCAGAGTACCTTCGTCTCAAGCAGTTCAAGTGGGTTTCCCAATGTATTCCAATTTACGATTCCATGCCCTTGATATATACCTCCTGCTCTCTTCGTTCATGCTCCACACAGCTTGATTCAAGTCTCTCAGGCTGTGAACACCGACTTCCCGGACCTATTGCTCCCTTCGCTCGATGTCATCGCTGGGCTGCTCCATGTGCCGCTGTCGAGCGGTGGCAAGGATTTTATAGCGTTGATGAGGAGGGGACAGCTGCGGGATATCCACTGGGCAGGAAAGCCATTCAAGGATGGTATCGATGCCTCGGCGGACCTTGAGCCTCGCAAGTCATTCAAGGTGCTTTGTTTACGACGACCATGCTCTATATAACTTCACGATGACCGACAGTTTTTCTTGCCTCTTGTTACCATAGATCTGGTCTCAGACGATCACTGGGCGCTGCCGCGCGTGGACGGATGAGCAGATGGAGACAGCGGGTGTTTTGGCTTTGGTATACGGCAAAGTGGGTCTCCCCTCGTCTTTTTTGCCTTTTTGCAGCAGCTGATGTTGGAGGACGTAGTTCATTGAAGTGTGGCGGCAGAAAGAAACGGCGGTAAAGACGACTCAACTCACGAATATCTTGCTGTCGAACGCCAGCCATGAAGGTAATTTCCCTGATGTATTCATCTTATTATGAATGCCGATTGCTTCTTCATCCGCCCGTAGTCCGAACTCCTCTAAACCATATCATAAAGTGAGTCTCTCGTTTACCCTTCATCAACCGGATGTTCATTTGTTATACTACAAACAGTTATTTGGAAATGGCGCTCAATGGCCCACTTGATCGTGAAACTCGCGAGAATTTAAGCAAATCACATTCGGCATCCAAGGTACGCTCTATCCACCATCTTTTCGTGATTCAAACTGAACACATCTGGATCAGTCACTATTATTCACAATTAATGACCTACTGGATCTCACTCGACTAGAAAGTGGCGGCGAGACGTCGTTCAACGAGCCATTTGATCTTCCTTCGACAATTGAAGAAGCCGTTAATCTCTACAGGATCGAGGCCTCGCGCCGGCGACTGCTATTTGAGACTGATACAACGCACAGTCCCCGGATGGTCGTTGGTGATGCCAAGAAGATCAGAACGGTCGTGGCGAACCTGACAGCCAATGCAGGTCTGTCCCTCGATTATTCGCTTTCTAGAACGTTGCTGACTGCGTAATATTTCCAGTTAAATACACGGGCGAAGGAGGCAGGATTGTCATCTCATGCCGGAAGTTCAAGGAACCTGCAGGCCTCCGGGACTCCAAACAAGTTGCTGTCGAGATCATTGTCAGCGACACAGGCTGCGGTATCCCGAGCGAGAAACTGGAGAGCATCTTCCGCGAGTTTGAACAGGTCGAGTCGTCGGCGCCGAAGACTGAAAACCAGCCAGGACTGGGTTCGTATTTCCTCCGGCGTAAACGCTATCTGCTTTTGACGCCTGACTTGCGCTGGGATAGGACTTGGTCTCGCTGTCGTCGCTCGCATTGTCAAACAGCTAGGAGGGCAGCTACGAGTGGACTCTGGGCTCGGTCAAGGTTCTAGGTTTAGCCTCTTGACACCCTTCGCTCTATATGATCCGACGGCACAGTCAAACTCGGACTCCCGCTCGGCCTCGTCGTCTGTGCATCGATCTCGGCACACGAGTGATTCAAGCGAGATCGATAGCTTGGTCGAAGCACTAGGATCTAGCCACATGGGCGAAGCAGGGCTCCCGGGTTCAGGAGAGAAACGATCCGACTCTACGGCAGCACCCAAAGCAGGTCAATTTGACATTGGATCATCTAACCACCCCATACGCCCGGTTAAAGTGGACGCCTTTGGGCTGGATTCACCCCTCCGGGAAATTCCTTCCTCTCAGAGACAGTTGGTCGATGACACAGTGGCTCAAGCGGCATCTGGATCTGAATCAACCGAGCCTGCGCCACCCAAGCTTCGAATCCTGATTGTGGAGGTAAGGAATCTGCTTGCGTGGCTTGTCGTACATTGTTCAAATGTTCCTCAGGACGACCCTATCAATAGGACTATACTCCGCAAAAGACTTTTAAATGAGGGTCACATAGTTGTGCGTATCCGTACTTTTATAACCAGCCTAACTCGAAAATCGATATTGATCCCCCCTTGTCTTTAGGAAACAAACACGAATGGTCAAGAGGCCGTCAATACTA
This sequence comes from Botryobasidium botryosum FD-172 SS1, assembly GCA_000697705.1. Taxonomy (NCBI): domain Eukaryota; kingdom Fungi; phylum Basidiomycota; class Agaricomycetes; order Cantharellales; family Botryobasidiaceae; genus Botryobasidium; species Botryobasidium botryosum. Next base: position 234,654 of record KL198058.1, on the reverse strand, counting down.
TCGAGGCGGATAAGCATTACGACTGCATTTTAATGGATATTCAGTGAGTCTTTTTTCCTAATCCAAGTCATGAGCGCAGACTTGATTGCTCGTTATAGGATGCCGATTCTGAACGGGTTCGAAGCAACGGAGCGCATTCGTGAATTGGAGAAATCTTACGCACCGTCTGTGGACGACATGAGGCAATCGCTCCGCCTGAATGGCCGAATCCCTATCTTCGCCGTTTCGGCCTCGCTGCTGGAGCGGCAGCGCCAGGACATGTCTGACTTGGGCATGGATGGGTGGATATTGAAGCCCATCAACTTCAGCCGCCTTACTGGAATTTTAAAGGGCATCACGGATCTTTCGCAGCGGCAAAACGTTATGTATTATCCGGGCTACAACTGGGAAAACGGCGGATGGCTGAACGGCTCTCTCGCCACACCCGAAGCCTCTTAATTCCTACACCCATTTTCTTTTTTCTTTTTTGGATCTCGGCCGTTTCTTTCTGTCTTTTCATACCTCTCCATATATCTGTGCTTGTTCCTCTTCTCTCTTCTCGTCCACTTATTCACGTCACTCCCTTTTTATGATTCACGATGTAGAAGTAGTTAATCCAGCCTCATTCACGATAGATACTGTGTTAACCGGTGGCTTCGAAGCACCTACTTTGCCCTCGGAATCTCGGATCGGGAGGGGGCTCGATCCCGCACGATATGGTGTCAACAAAAAACGGAACAAAGCAAGCGTTGGAGCTGAAACCATTTAAGCAGTTTCCCTCTCTTCCCCAGACGTCGAAGCCCCGGGAGACGCTGACTCTGGGTCGACCGCAGACGGGTCCACCCATCCCAGACGTTCAATGGCAGTGCGGGTTGAATCGACTATCCTCTGCAGCCGCTTGTCCAAGACCATGCGCGCAGCGCGCGAGATGGGCTAGTAGCGCCTCGCTCAGCTTCTGGTTGCCCTCGGCTCCACGTCCGTCCAGGGCGCCCGGTGGAAGCGGAGACAAAAGAGAGCTTTGACTGTGTGAGCTGAGGCGCCGTTCGCCAAAGATGGCGCCTGTGCCCAGGCGGACGGAGTGAATCCCGTAAATAACGCGCGACTGCACGGTCCCTCAGCGGCTCCCTCCACTGATTGCATTGTGTTTTCAGGCGAAAAAGATCTAGTGAAAACAAAATTTTTCATTAGCCCTGCTGGACCAAAAAGCGGGCATTGTTCGCTAACAAGGTAGGAGCGTAGAGTAGGCATGGCCGTCAGAGGCGCAACTAGCATGCTGAGATGGGGCTAAAAAAAATGCGCCGCACGGTTACTTGTGGACGGAAAAGCCTGTATATACGTATCTACCTAGATGTAAGCAAGCTGTATCAATGAAGATTCAAGAATGTAGAAGAAAAACTCACGCTCACGCTCACTGTGGACGGGCAGCACTGAGGGGTTCGGGAGTCTGGCTAACGTATTCATACCAATGAGAGCAAAAGAAATAGATGAGGGAAACGACGCGCATATGAACTGTTGCCCAAAGCATTCGCGTAGATTGGAAATGAAGAACGAATGGGATAGGAGGAATGAGCTGAGCAATGCATGTGCGGTGTTTGGCTTTTTCTTCTTCCTTGGAGAACGTTGAGAACGCTGTGGCCTGTTGAGCCACTCTCGCGATCGCATCCCCTTTAAGTCGGAGTGCCAGCGTTTGGCACAACTGGACGTTGAAACGTTGAACTTTGTGGCGGCGATTTGCGGAATCGGATTTCGAAGTCGAGGGCCTCACTGCCTCAGCGTCCCACCGACTCCCATCAACGTCAAAGCACCTCCGAAAATCATGGCAGACATCATTCAAAGGGAGATTGCGCGACCCGAAAAATTTCGAATCCTTATTATTGGGAGAGCGAATGCAGGGAAGACGACCATCCTGCGAGCGGTATGCGGAGCCGAGGGAGAACCTGACGTCCACGATCGAGACGGTAAAAAGGTGCGTGAGTTCGCGTCATCATAGCCGGACATTTTGCTTACTCTCCTATGAAATTAGATCACGCCAGAAGTACATCTCGAGGAGATTCCAGATGCCGCCCTTGCTGAGAGCGGAGAGGTATATTGTTCGCTAAGAAGATTATGACTATGCACGGATTCCTCACATCAAACAAACCACGATCAGATCATGCCGAGATCAGCCCATTCGATGTTTCGCACCACGCTCCGCAGTAATCTTCGCACTACTCTTCGCACTATTCGTGCCCAGATTATGCGTAGGACTCCTGACTCCATTCTCGTATCTGATCCGCCAAATATGTCTCACTCGCTGCATTCAGGGGAGTCTCGAAGCTCGACCGGCACGCTCGACTCCATCCCCATACCTGATTCGCCAGTGAGTCCGAATCCGTCTCCCTTGCAACATTTGCAGGGGACTCCAAGTTCGATCCTCACGCCCTCTGCTCTCGTGCGTTTCACCATGATTTTCTAAGTTTTTGCTACAATTCACGCCTTTTTACAGCGCAGTGAGCACAACATTGAGTATTCCTTGATGTTCCCCAGCAGCCCTGGTTTTGTCTTTCATGACTCCCGTGGGTTTGAATCAGGGGCAACTGATGAGTTAGAGCTAGTCCGGAAGTTTATCCAAGAAAAAGCAGGACTGGGATCAATGAAGAACCAGCTCCATGCTATCTGGTATGGATGTGAATCATTATACCAAGTATATGCCCCCTCTAACCCTTTCTCCCCCAATTTAGGTATTGCTTTGCCACTGACAGCAATAGGTTTATGACTGCTGCAGATAAGGAGTTCTTTGATACTATTGACACTGGCAGTGGTGTGTTGTATCATCCAACTAACTCACTCCATCTATAATCTATATATTGACTCATTCTTCTCATAGTTCCTGTGATTGCCATCTTCACCAAATTTGATGCACTTGATTCTGTAGCATTTGGTGCACTTACTGCACAAGGTGTTCCATTTAAGGAGGCACAGAAGAGGGCCCCCAAGCATGCTCAAGTACAATTTGACCAGGACCTCTTGCCTCTGATAAAGAAAGTGGCTCACCCCCCTAGAGCTGTAGTCTGCCTTCGAAGTAAGACATGGTTCCATATGCTAGACATTGCATATTGACCCATTTTTACATACAGACATGCACAGCAAAGAGTCACCAGATACCATCCTGAAGGCAGCAACAGAGCTGATTGAGAGCACAGAAGCTGCTCTGGATGATAGTGCTCTGAAGGTCTTGTTGGCCCAGGCACAGCATATCAATGTGGAGCTATGCATGAAAGGTGCTTTGAACAGGTGGGTGGCAGTCTTTCCTCCATTACATGTGACTGAATGATCAAGCATTTATGTAGTGGAGTCATCACAAAGGCTGCACAGGGTAACCCTTTGGCACTGCACCACTATTAAGTAGAAAGCTGAGAGCTACATGTCCTTTTTCTAGATGCACTCCAAGAAGATCCCACTACATTCAATCTTCTTCAACTTGAAATGATCAAAGATATATTTAAGTGGTTTCCCTTTATATGGGTAGGTAGCATGTTATTCAAGGTTGCAAAATACTAAAATTTTTATTTTCAATTTTAGGTGTGTTTCTAGATCACTTGCAAGCAGAAATACATCATTGACTGGTGCAAGCAAAACAATGACAGATTGTAAGTACAGTGGCCTAATGCTACCCCTGTCAGCCCTATATTGACAACTATAGTAATATCAAAAGGATGTAAGTATGAAAACATTGCTTCAGATACAGTATCATACTAATAGCAAGGCATGCACTAACTACTAAAGGATGTGAGTGTATTTGCAATGTTGAAAATGCTAACATTTGACCTGATGCTTTATTCATAGAATGTGAGGCTTTACACCATACACCAGACAGCTATTGTCTTATCTGAGCACTGGAAATATTTACAGCTAGTCAGTGGTTCTCCTACCTAGTGATGCATGACCTTCTTGAGCTTGAAACTTGCCAACTCTATGATTAGGAGGTATGTACAGAATTGAACAACCAAGGAATTGATGTAACTCATAGTAATACTCTTGAGCAGGAAGTGAGTATTTGACCTGCTTTAGATAACTATATGTAATTTATGAGGAATGGTATGATGCTCAACAGGATGTGAGTGTCTTGTGCCTCCTTTACACTGGTCTGCTGCATTGTGCTCACTCTGTGCCTAACAGGATGTGAGTGTCTTATGCCTGCTTCCCAGATGTTTGCCACTGTGTTTACCACCACACAATCATGTTCAACAGTTGGTGGGTGTCCTGTGTCTATTTTACATTTACCTGCTGCACTGCACTCAATGCTATGCAATCTGTGTTCCATAGTTGGTGAGTGTCTTGTACCTGTTTCACATTTTGTCTGCTGCACTGTGCTCACTACTGTATTTCGTGCTCCACAGGATGTGAGTTATGCCTGCTTCACACATATTTGTTGTACTGTGCTCATCACCATGTGTTATGTGCTTAATAGTGGGTGAGTGTCTTGTACCTGCTTTACACCCCCCTGCTGCACTGTGCTTACTGCCATGCATTCTGTGCTCAACAGGCAGTGAGTGTTTTGTGCCTGCTTCACATATGTCTGCTGCACTGTGCTCACCACCATGGATTCTGCATTCAACAGGGTGTGAGTGACTTTTATCTGCTTTCCACTTGTACTGTGCTCACTGCCATGATTCTGTGCTCAATAGAGAGTGAGTATCTTTTGTGTGCTTTGTGCTTGTCTCATGCCTGTCTGCTACACTGTGTTCATCATTATGCATTTGATGTTCAACAGGATGTGAGTGTCTTCAATCTTGTGCCTGCTTTGCACTTATCTGCTACACTGTGCTCACCACTGTGCATTCTGTGCTGAACAGGGTGTGAGGGTGCTTCACATCTGTCTGCTGCACTTTGCTCACCACCATGATTCTGTGCTCAACAGGCAGTGAGTGACTTGTGCCTGCTTCACACTTGTCTGCTGCACCATGCTTATTACTGTGTGTTCTTGGCTCAACAGTATGTGAGTATCTTGTGCCTGCTTAATATTGGTCTGTTGCACTATACTCACCACTGTACATTCTGTGTCCCACAGGATGTGAGTGGCTTGTGCTTGCTTCACACTTGTCTGCTGTGCTGTGCTCATTACCATGCATTCTGTGTTCAACAGGTTGTGAGTGTCTTGTATATCCACCTCAGGCTTGCCTCCTAACATGATACTCACACCTTTATTCATTGTAACCTCCCAACAGCTTGTAAGCTTCTATCACAATAGCCTACTTCATTCTGCACTTTGAGAGTACACAATTTCTTTTATCTTCTAATTTTGCATTAAATCCTGCCCTTCACTTTAGGAACCTGCTGCCACTGTTTTTATAGGGGTGATTACTCCCCTGATTCCCTCCTCTGTCTGTATTCTGTATTTTATCATTAACTACTACACCAGCTGAGATACATATTATTCAGCTTCATTCTATGTCACCTCCATTGCAAATCATCAGCATAGGCTGTGGTAAGCACATCCAGTTTCCTCCATTCAAAATTCTTACTTCACCTTTAGCTGCAGTCATAGTTGCTGCAAAAGCATTTTGGCTGCACCCTGGTGTTACCAAGGAATCACATATCACACTGGCATCACAGCATTACTTTCAGTCCAGCACTGCAGAGCATGTTAGAGTGGCCATATTGAAGGCCTTTGAAGGTCCCCTTGCACTATATGACACCCCTGAAAGTGTAGCAACACTGCAGCAGGTGGTTCTGAAGAATCAGATGTGTAGGTCTAGTACATCATAGCTGTCAAAGGTTGGAACAAACCCATCAGCTCACATTTTTACCTTCCAGCTTAACCTCCTAGGATTTGGTAGTGTTGTGTAACTAATCTTCAGAGCTGGGGTGGTGTATCAACATTGAGATTGCTGCTTCCAGTATTAGTAACAAATTAGCACAGGAGCCCCAAAAGCCCTATCACATGTCTGATGCAAAAATCAAAATTTTAGAGATAAACAAGGCCAAATTCTGATTCATGAATATTTTGAGGATGAATGGTGAATATGCATTCATGGCTCATATTCATATTACTGCTATTTGCACTTGTTTTGGCCGATCGGCTCTTTGTGCACTTTTTACATGTCTTTTTCACCACCAAACTCGTGCAAGCAATAACTCATCCATTTCACATCTGTTTCTCTCGATCTTTTGCACATACACCCATATATATCATAGCTAGGCAACAAGCATATCTTGGCCCTCAAAAATGCATTACTGCAAGTTTTTCTCATTGACACACTGGTAAAAAGCATCTGTTTTCATCCCATGCAACTCATTTCTCCATCACAGTTTGTGCAAATCACATCAAACTAAGTAGGCACCTCCATATCCACTATGTCTAGGCAACGAGTCTTATTTGGCCCTTGAAGTCAAGGAACTGCAAGTGTTTTCTATTGCTACACTAGCTCAAATCGACATTTTCACTCATGTCACATGATTCTATTGCATGGCATGTGCAAATCACATCAAAGTTAGTAGACACTCTCAAATACATCATAGCTTAGCAGCGATCGTGTTTCAATCACTGGAAAACCGCAAGTTTATTTTATTTTATTTTACCATTGGACACCAACTCGAAGTCTAACTTTTACCCCGTCCCTTTTTCTTCAATGTAGCCTGATAATCGTTCCACACACTCCATGGTGAACAAAAAAAATGGTGCACCGAGAATGAGCAAGGCAGACTGAGTGGCAGTCCGTGAAGGCACCTTAGATGCTGCTGAAGCTGGGATGAAGTGCAGGGCCTCGGATGCTCTTGGTGTAGGTCAGGTCAGGCGCAGCAACAGATCAAAAACTACTGTAGTCATGCCTGCCATTGCCATGAGGACCCTGGTTTATACTAGGGGATGTTACATACTGGAAAGTACATTTTTTGTCAAAAAATGCCCAATGTCTGATGCAGAAAAGTCTGAAAAATGGCCTAAAATTGGCCAGAGGTATGAGGCTGAAAATTGCAAAATTCCTTGATGTCTGATGCAGAAAAGTCCAAAAAAATCTGGTTTGAGACAAAAAAAAGTGCCAAAATGGGCTAAAATGGTGCCCAAATGCCAGAAAAAATCAAAATAGGGTAGTCTGGAGCAAGCCCCAATGCCAGATCACCGAAAAAAGGGCCAAAAATATGTGAAAAGGGCTAATGTATTATGTTTTTGGACCAATTTTTTTGCTATTTTTGCACCAATTTTTTCCATTTTGGGATTGGACATTGATAAGCATTAACCAGGGTCCTTCACCATGTCAAGCACCAAAGGTCATGCCCAGACAAACAAACCAAAGGCAAGTAGCCTAAACATTAAACTATCATTTGGTTAGGCAGCATACCTGATGCTTTTACATATTGAAGGTTTCATTTTGTGTTGCAAACCTTACTGTGCCAGTGCAACCCACTGTCAACCCCAGCGATGACACTGAAGGTTATGTCAGCATGTGGCAGGAGCCTGATCAGCCACTGATGGAATACAAAGAAGATTTTGCAAATGAAATTGATGATGTTGGCGAGGAGTTGGATATTGACAACCAGGGAGGTGCACACCTTTTATCATGCACTGTAGCTTCTCAGCAAAATGAAAAGTCAGCCCGGGTTGCTGGAGCAACAGCAGTGCATAGCATCTCTATCACCTCTACTGTATGTAGTAAGTACATTCTCTCTACATACATCGCCATGTCACAGTCCACTTATTATTCTGCAGTACCTAAGGACATGCTTTTTATCAGCTATGCAGTCCTGGGGAAGCTTTCTACATCGGAATTGTCTATTCCAGTGAGCAGTGGGCTCGAATGGGAGAAACATAAAGCCCTGATTGCCACACGGATGAGCATTACTGCTGGTGAGCTGGAAATTGCATGGTGTTTGAGTGTGAATGGAAAGCCCAAGAATGCGCGTGCAGAACCTTGCATGATCAAATTAGACAGTGGCTTTGATCTCATGTTGAGGGTGTATGTTGACGAGTGGAATAATGAGAAAGCAAAGGTTGCCAAGGCCAAAAAGAAAGTTGCAAAGGGGACACTCAGTGCAAAGGATGTCCCTAACATTGTGACTGTCTGTGTTGCAATAGGACCCTGGTTTATGCTAGGGGATGTTACATGCTGGAAAGTATATTTTTTGTCAAAAAATGCCCAATGTCCGATGCAGAAAAGTCCAAAAAATGGCCTAAAAATGGTCAGAGGTTCAAGGCCGAAAATGGCAAAAATCCTTGATGTCTGATGCAGAAAAGTCCGAAAAAATCCAGTTTTGGGCAAAAAAGTGCCAAAACAGGCTAAAATGGCACCTGGATGCCAGAAAAAATTCAAATAGGGTAGTCTGTAGTGAGGTGTGATGCAGGATCACCAAAAAAAGGGCCAAAAATTTCCCAAGGTCCAAGGCCAAAAATACACAAAAAGGGTCCATGTATTATGTTTTTGCACTGATTTTTTTGCTATTTTTGCGCCAATTTTTGCCATTTTGGGATTGGACATTGATAAGCATTAACCAGGGTCCTGTTGCAATTCTTGATGTTCGCGATCCGAGCAAAGGAAAAAAGGTATGCCTTGTGTACTCTACTTGGGAAGATTGTTTGAGCTTGCCTAGTGCTGCCAAGGTTTGGTCTCAAACCGATCTGAACCTGGTTCAAACCAAAACCAAACTGATGGTTCGGTTCACGGTTCTAAAAATTTTTGGTTGATGGAACGGTTTCAAACTTGGTTTGAACCGGAAACTGATAACCATAAACATTTGGATATTATTTAATTCTCAGTGATCTTATTTGAGTGTATCTACTATGAGCTGTGAGAGAAAATGTCTACATGCGAGGACAATGATGTTAGCACAGCCATGAAATTCACTGATTCAAGTGTGTGTGCGATTTCATCATCACAACGCATGGAAACGAAATTATAACTTAGTAGTATTAAAACACAGAATTATATGAATGTAATGGTAGCTAAAAGTTGAAGAATAACCTCACCATGGTGGAGAAATTAGGCAAGAGAACTCACAACGGTACATGCACGAGCAGATATGACATAGCCACAAAACTAATGGGATGTATGATTTGCGATTTGTGGGTGAACATGCCGAGAAATCGACATTGTGTCCTAGTAACGTTGTGTTCACCATAGAATTTGGCACAAGACGTACTGATATGATTCTCTTATCGTGTAGTATTCACATAGTAATTTGCATTCTGGTGCGTGTGCTGCAATGCTCAATATCTGGGCTAACACGTGCAGAAATCCGTATTATGTACTAATGCTATTTTGTTCTCCTTGAAATTTTGCGCAAGATGCACTGATACGATTTTTGTATTATGTGTTCTTCATGCAGTAATCTGTGTTTTTGTCTTGTGCGCTCGCGTTCTGCTTACGTAATCACAAAAAATCACGAGGGTAACGTGGTGGTTGATTTGCAAGATGTAACTTTGCATCCGGGCCCTCGGAAACACTTATACGGGCTGCATCCAGCAGTACACGGAGCCGTTTCTGGGCCACACAGAGCTCTGTACTCAACAGAGAATAAAATCCCAGTATGAAACTATGAGCTTTGAAAGATATTTCCGTAATGGTCTAAAAAATATTAGATACATTGGAAAATATGTGCTGAAATGGTTCCAAATGGGTTTCAAACCGAAACCAAACCAATTGGAACCGTTTCGATCGGTTCCAGTTCGGTTCGCGGTTCCAAGAAAAAAGCCCAAAACCAAACCAAACCAAACCTTGGCAGCACTAATGAAGACGGTGTTGAGTATAGGGCATGACTTGATGCAGAGTGTGGCCAGGGAGATTCCCTCTTCAGGGGTGAGGACGACGTTTCCATTCCTGGACCAGGAGATGGAGGTTATGTGTGCCTCAATGGCCAAGGCCTGGGTGCTGTTGTTGAAGCGGTTGACTACCGCCATGCTGTGTGTCTGGAGGGCGACCCTGCCCAGAGGTTTGAAGGTGGCCTCATCTGAGGCTGTTCAGTTGGAGCCCTTCCTGGTGATGAGGGGGCTGATTCTTTTTGGGGTGGGGTTAGCACGAGTGGGAGTGGAGGCCGTGGCAAGTGCATATGAGATGGCTGGTTTGGCCATGCCAGGGCACCAGTTGAGGTTCTGACAACAAAAGGCCGCAGCTGCGACTGCTGTGGGTAGTGTCACGACCTTGACATGCTGTGTGCCAACTCCAGGCCTCCGCTCTGCTCCTACTCAATTCCGGACTCCGGACTAGGCGCAGCCACCATCACTCCAAGGGCCTCCACACCACTCCATGCCCCTCCTCACCCTCCGGAGCATCTGGAGTTTGCCCTATTTCTCCGACTAGCCTTGGACCAGTATTCCCAGTGTGCGGGCTTCTGCCCGAACCCCTTCCCATTGTTCCTTTGCTTCTTTCCCTTACATCCATACATTCCTTGCTTCTCCATTCATTAGTTTTCACACTCCTATTTCCATCCTTCATGTATATATACCAGCTGCCCCCTTAGGGGTGCAGCAGAGTTAGTATCTTGTCATTCCCCCCATTTGTCTCTGCCCAGCAGCAGCTCCTAAGTTCTCCATCTCCGTTCCTGTCAACTCCAGAAGTCAGATGTCCTTCTTCGTGTGTCCAGACCCTGAGGATCCTCCATTCCCACTCAGACCCTTTCTGGAACCTTTCGGACTTGCATGACTCTGACAGGTAAGGGGGGGCCTGTCACGACCTTGACATGCTGCACACCAAGTCCGGACCTCCGCTCTGCTCCTACCCAATTCCGGACTCCGGACTAGGCGCAGCCACCATCACTCCGAGGGCCTCCATACCACTCCATGCCCCTCCTCACCCTCCAGAGTGTCCGGAGTTTGTCCTATTTCTCCGACTAGTCTTGGACTAGTACTCCCTGCATGTGGGCTTCTGCCCGAACCCCTTCCCATTGTTCCTTTGCTTCTTTCCCTTATGTCCATACATTCCTGACACCTCCATTCACTAGTTTTCACACTCCTATTTCCACCCTTCATGTATATATACCAGCTGCCCCCTTAGGGGTGCAGCAGAGTTAGTATCTCGTCTTTCCCCCCATCTGTCCTCACCCAGCAGCGACTCCTAAGTCTCCGTCTCCATTCCTGTCGACTCCGGAAGTCAGACGTCCTCCTCCGCGTGTCCGGACCCTGAGGATCCTCCATCCCCGCTCGGACCCTGTCCGGACCCTTTCGGACTTGCACGACTCTGACAGGGCCCTGCCTGGCGTGAGTGGGGGCGGGCAGGGGTGTTTGCAGCTGGGAGGAGCTGGGGGGCGCGGGAGGCAAGGAGTGCCATGAAATCTGGGCCATGAAGCATGATGTCGACGATTTGGGTGTGGGGGATGGTGTAGTGGAAGATTTCAAGGATGCTGTTGATGGTGTCCTCAGGGATGTTGGTGGATCTGGGGTGGAACTCCCTAAGGAGAAAGGCTGATGCTGCCACCATTAAGGCGACAATGTTTGTGTTGTCTGCGTCCTGGTGGACTGACAGAGTGTTGTCGATGTTGGCCTGGATATTGGCTGACGAGGGAGGCAGAGAGGTTGACATATCCCCCGTATCCATGTCTGGGTTGGGAGGGGCTGTGGTGTTGGCCATCTATGTCATTGGAAAGATGGTGGATGGAGTGGTGGTAGCTTGGTTGTTTGATTCAATGGCGTGGTATGCACGCTGTCAGGCAAGGGAGGTGAGTTCTGTGAGGTTCTCCTGGCTGGGGTGGGGGTGTGATTAAGTGCGATCAAGGAGATTGTAGTTTGAGTAGTTTTGGAGGTCGTTCTGGTGGAGGTTGGTGGTGTCAAAGAGGTGATGGCGACGTTGGATGATCTGATCTACTATGTTGATGGGAGTGGTGTCGTGGGAGAGAGAGGTGCAGTGATGGCATGAGCAGTCAGAGGACCCTGGTTAATGCTAGTAGATGTCCGATGTTTTTGTTTGGTTCAAAGATTGGCTCACTGTGCCATGAATTTTGGATGAATCCTGGTAATGTACTAATGAAAAAGGTGCATATAAATGGCATCTAAATATGCTACATTGGGGTCAGCACAGGTTTATGCATAGGTGGTGGAGAAAATGACCAAATAAACAAAGGACCCTGAACGCCGAACGGCCAGTTTCCAAAACAGTAATTTGCCATTTCCTCCACCATCTATGCATAAACTTGTGCT
>KL198058.1:147758-198813 GCA_000697705.1 Botryobasidium botryosum FD-172 SS1 | reverse complement strand
CCGAGCCCTGAAGGCTGTGCTATTACATAAATAATAGCAATATCTTAAAGATACTGTAATCCTAATGTTTGATTCATTACATAATAAATCATAATACAATATTATATAATATACTCAATATTGTATTTATTATAATAATACTCATGATTATAATATTCATTATCAATCATAGTATATTAAATATTATGATTTCAACATCCCTACTCCTCCACATCCTCCAGAGCGTCTGGAGTTTGGACATGCGCACCAGCAAGACTTGGCCCAGGGACCTCCAGTGTGCGGGCTTCTGCCTGAGTACCCGCCCATTCCTTCTCTCCTTCCCATTACATTCCCTGGCTTCCTTGCTTCTCCATTCATTAGTTTCATACTCCTATTTGCCATTCTTCATGTATATATACCAGCTGCCTCCTTAGGGGTGCAGCAGAGCTAGTATCTCGTCTTTCCCCCAAAAACCCTCTCTGCCTAGTAGCAGCTCATCTGAATATCCGTCTCCCTTGTCAACTCTGGTAGTCAGGTGTTTCCCTCCATGTTTCCAGACATCCCCTCTGTTTGTCAGAGTTGTGCAAGTCCGCAGAAGTCCGGACAACTCCGAGTAAAGGAGGAGGGGTTAGGACTTGGTCCGGGAAGTGGAGCAGCGGTCTAACTGCCAGAAACCCATGCAGGGAGGCAGGACTTAGAGGAGCTGCTGACAGGTGCAAGGGTTTTGGGGGAAAAGACAAGATACTAACTCTGCTGCTCCCCAAAGGGGACAGCGTGTATATATACAGGAAGGTATCTAATAGACGTATGAACTAATGAATGGAGAAGCAAGGGAGTTGGGTGGATGAATAAGGAGTGTGGGGATTTGGACAGGGAATGACAGGAGACACGTGGGGCTGTTTGGGAAGAAGCCCGAGCAGTGCAGGTCTGAGGCAGGAACTCCTGGAGGCATGTCGGACGATGGGAGTTGGAGCGGAGTTGAGTGCGGACCAGGCCCGGAGTATGTCAAGGTCGTGACACTGTTCCTCTGAAGCTTGGACTTGTCCAGACTCCTGCAGACCTGCATGACTCTGACACCCACCTTTATTATGATGATGATGATGATACTCATGATTATGATATTCATTATCAATCATACCATATTAAATATCATGATCTCAACACCATGCACCTCCCATATCTTCATCATAAACAAGTTCCACACACTGCACCCACCCAAATTGGCATCTTACTACCACCCCCCCACCTACATGCCAGACACAAAAATGGCTTATTTTATCACTGGTGGAAGCCACAGCTTAGCCACTATTCTGCTCCTAGCACTTAATCATGGCAACAGTAATGATCCATAGGCATTAGTACAGCAGATCTCCAGATGCAGTGGATTGTACTAGGCTGCACTATGCTGCCTTGGATGGCAACCTCAAGCAGATGGAAGCCTGGCAACAGGAAAGTGGGAAATTGGGGGTTAGCATAGATACAAATGGATGAGTAGATGGGATGGATACAATATATTACAGTATCATGCAAAAAAGAGACAAGGGCTTGACCAGCCCAGGAGGACGTTGAGGAATCACCTAGTCCTCCTCTTCTCCCTCGGCATCAGCCTCCTCGGGCTCCCCGCTTGGCGGAGTCTCAGCGGACTCGACGCGAGCCTCACGCGGGCCCGCTCGTGATAGGTGCCATATGGCAGTCAGAATAGAGTTGAGTGTCTCCTGTAGCCGTACGTTGTCCGAATCGCGCGCCGCGAGCACAGCATCGGCCCGCGCGCTCTCCAGGTTCTGGACCATTCGGATCGCGCGTGGCTCAAGCTCTGACCAAGACTTCGGGAGGGGTGCGTGCGGGAAAGCGTTGTGAGAACCGAGGACGTCGGGTGCCTGAAGCGGCACACCGGGGAGTGGGATGGAGGGGGCAGATACAGGAGCAGATACAGGAGCAGATACTAAGCCGGCAGACAACGAAGGATTAGACGCCGAAGGACCGGGTACCGAAGACATCGATACCGAAGGGCCAGACGATAAGGTCGCTGGCCTCGGCGGGGCCATGGCAAGAGCAAACGATGGCAACGTCCGTGGCCTTTTGTTCAACGACTCGAGTCCCTCTGCAACGCGCTTCCTGCGGCGATCATGCTCCAGGATCCCGTCACATTTGCATTTGCGCTTGTGGCAGGGGATACAGGCGCCCTTCTTTGGCCATTCACAAGTTCTCCCTGTCTTTACACACCGGGGGCACGGGGCACGGGTCACGGACGCAGAGGCCAAAGGTGCGGGCCGCGTGGAGGGGCCGGGGTGCACGGCAGCAGTCGGGGTTGGAGACCGCGAGGTAGTGAATTCGGCACCGGGGATGGGGGTGTGCCGGCCGAGCGTCGGCGTGTCTGGAGTGGTCACAGCAGCGGCGGGGGAGGGCGCAGAGGATTCAGCGTGATTCGAAGAGGAGCCCGCCTTGGGGAATCGTTGAAGGGAGCGGGGGCGCGCTGTCTGGAGTCCGCGGGCATAATTCGCTTCCGCTGCCTGCTGCATCTGCCCTTCCTCTTCTTCCTTGTGCCTCTGCCACGCTTCTTCTTCCTCCTGCCTCTGCCGCTCTGCTTCTGCCGCCTGTTCCCGCTCTTGCTCCAGCTGGCGCACCTCTGCCTCGCGCTGCGCCTTCTCAGCCGTCTCCCGCACCTTCGCAATGTCGAGTGCGTCCAAGATGAACGCTTTCACCTCCTCGCGCTCTTCCTCTGTTGCCTCCTCGCCGTGCGCTTCCTGTCAACTGAGATATTTAGCATGGATTGTGGGCCCGAGGGGGTAGGTACTTGCCACCCTCTTCTCGACTTTGCGCGTCCATGCGTACCACTCGGCGCTGGTGGCGCCAAGAGTGGGGCGCGGGAGGCGGTCAGTGACGATGGCGTAGAATTGGTTGGCGTTCATTTACGACTAGATGTAGCGAAAAGGGGGAGGACGGGTGATCGAAACGCAAGTTGGTGCTGACTGTTCGAATTGTGAGAAGACGCGAAATTTTGATCAAGGTTAAAGCGTCTACGCTACCATGCAAGCCAGCTTTAATCTGCCGGAAACGCGCCAGCTACCACGATGCGCGCGTGGACAGTGACTAGCGAACGTCTGAGATCGACGCGTTGGAGGCGCGGGATGGGCGTTATGAAAGTTGAAACTCAGATGAATCGATATCAGCGGAAGCTAATTTGGGCCCTTGGTCTCCCTTCTGGCGCTCACGTTCTTACAGCTACACCAACTCGTTTATGGCGACGACGACGGTCCATGCGCGCAAATACAACGAGCTTCCAGATGCGGCGGGTTGCACTAGGCTGCACTATGCTGCCTTAGATGGCAACTCCAAGCTGGTGAGAGCCTTGGTTGAGCAAGGGGCAGATGTTCTCGCAAGCGACCTCGGCGGTCGCCAACCTTTACATTACCTCGCCGATTCAAAACTTATTAGCCACACGCTTTACCCCTTCGATGCGGTGCATATCGTGCAGGATTTGCTACGCGCTGGGGCAAAACTCGATGCTCGGGATGGGTTGGGAGAGACACCACTCTCACGCGCGTATCGTAACCCCTCATCATACCCTTTCCGAGTCCTGGTGGGCGCAGCGGCAGATTTAGCCCATCTAGGTCCAAAATACGGCCATCATATTCCCATGTTCATCGACCGCGTACTACACCTTAATAATCCTGCAATAACGCTCGAAGCCCTCCTGCCAGCAGGTATAGGTATCCATTCGCAGGACTCTCAGGGCAGTACTTGTTTGAGCCGTGCGGCATGGCTTGGTTCTCCGGCAGCCGTTAGAGCACTACTTCGCGCCGGGGTCGACCCGACCGTGGATGGCCACCTGGGGAACTCACCTTTGCATTACGCGTCCAACTTAATGCAACACCCAGGTGGCAAAGATGCAGTGATAGCCCTTATAGATGCAGGCGCGCACACGGACGTATGGTGCAATGAGGGCATGGGCGGGATACCATTAAACTATGCTGTTGAGTATGAGTGTCCGTCTGCGTTCCGCATCCTAATATTCAAGGGAGCAAAAATCTGCACGAATCTATCATTTTCTGATAGCTTTGTGTGTACTGCCGCGGGCGTAGATGCGGTAGTCGATGCTGTCGAGGCGGGATTGGACTGGGACTTTCGCGAGAAGATCCGAAGCAGCAGTAGGGTCTTGTGTCGGGCTGCTCAGCGAGGCTCTCCGTTGGCCGTCGCAAAGCTCTTGTACCTGGGAGCTGATCCAAACTTTCGAGATGAAAAGGGGCGCAATCCTCTTCACTACACTGCCGAATTAACTCACCACTTCGATGGCCAGTGGCAGATTCCACCTCTCCTAGTTGCAGGAGCTGACATCAACGCCGTTGATATGTACGGTCACACGCCGCTACATCTTGCCCTTTCCAATTCATCTCCGCCTGCTGCCCGTCTCTTAGTGCAATTGGATGCTAAACTAGACCCAGAAGTTCCGTTCGGTCCAGTATCCCCCCAGTTTGCAACCTACATGCACAAATATCCTGATGGTACTGGGATTATGGCTACGCTAATCAGCGCGGGTGTCCATGTCGAGGTCTCCCCCGAGCACGGGGCTCCGGGTAGTCAATTATGGGTGCGTTCTTACTATTCATAAGTCAGCTAGGCGCTTGATTCGATGTCGCTTGTGATGTAGGCTTTTTCTTCGGGATTGGTGTATGCGCTGCGCAAGGTATCACGAAACTGGATTTTTTTTATGGAGCCACTGCGCTGACGCAATTTACGTAGGATCTGATGCAGGTCGGGCCTCGGTTGCGCACATCTCGCATCGCCTTCCTCTCCTCAATCTACAGCGCGCACAAACGGTATCCTGTTGGTTCGGTGCTCCATGGATGCGAGATCGCGCCAATGAAGCCAGAAAAATCTGGGGAGGGGGGGTTTTCGGATTGTTGGGAAGGTGTATTTCTTGGTCGTCACAAAGTTGCTATGAAGACCCTTCGAGCTCACCTTGCAGACGAAGCGGCGGAAAGGGTAAGCGTCACCTCACGCCTGATGTTACTATTGCTCATTGGGTACGGCAGCGTCTGAAACGAGAAACGAACGTGTGGAGCCGGCTGAACCACCCGAATGTCTTGCCGTTCATTGGATTGTATATATCCGCGGAGCCTAGATCTTACATGATTTCCCCATGGATGGAAAACGGACACGCGCTGGATTATCTGAAACTGAACCCCGAGACAGATCGAGTGCAGCTGGTATTTATCAAGTTCTCGCTATCATCTGCCGCTCTCTGTTCTCTAACCGTCAGGTCATTCTTCCATAGCTAATTCAAGTGGCAGCAGGTCTTTCTTACCTTCACGGGCTTGAGCCCCCTGTCGTTCACGGCGACCTCAAAGCGGTACGAGTTTTTATCTTGATGTGTTTATGGTCGCCGCAGGTCTTGCTAAGATCATCTCCACATACTCATTTTTCACTTCAGAACAATATTTTCATAACAAGCCCCGGGATAGCCCGCATTGCTGATTTTGGACTATCAGAAATTGTCGAAGGAGCGAGTCTGCCCCGATGCTCTACCGAGTGGTTTTACGCTGGGAGTCCAAGGTGGCAAGCCCCCGAGCTCTTGAACGCAGAGACGAAGCATGACGCCCGAAGGACGAAGGAGACAGACTGCTTTGCATATGGAAGGGCGATGCTCGAAGTAAGCTTTTCCCGCCAGCGCCATTTCATGTACTCCGCCGCTTTATTTTTCAGCTGACTTTTTCACTCAGATGTTCACCGGATACATTCCCTTTGCGTACCTCTCAGGAGGCACCATGTCGGTGTACGAAATAGCGGCCAGGGGCGACTTTCCAGAGCGACCAGTCGATAAAGACGTTATTGCTCGAGGATTGGACGACTCAATGTGGAGGCTAATGGAAAATTGCTGGAATATAGATCCCAAGGAAAGGCCTAGCGTGGCTAGTATCGTCTCTCGTTTATCAGCAGCTACTGCTCTTGGAACTCGCGCCCGAGATGATGGTAGTTTCGACTCCTCTGCGGCATCTAGCTCGAGGAAACGAGCGAGGCGATTGAGCGTTATCAAATCCGAGGAGACTTAGTTTCCTTCTCTGGATCGTTTATCGCTATCTTATCAATCCGAAATATGGGGTAGACCTACTTGCACTATTTGCAGCCTTGATGTAGATAATGTAGATACACACTTGTTCACTCTGATCCACGTCTGAGAGCCGAGGCTGGCGAGGGGGGGGAGGGGGTTGCTCTGAGATTCTTCCCCAAGAACTGTTTAGATTGATACTCCAATTTGGTGGGCCTCAAAATAAAGGTTGGCACATGCGCAGCGGGCTCTTCCCACTTGCCTCGTCCCATCTAATCTATGGTACTGCCCCCATTTTTAACCATCACATTGAGCTTCAAATCTTCCAAGTTGTGCAACGGTGGAGCGAGCCTCAGATGACGCTCAGCGCAGAGGAAGCTAACACGTACCACTGTCACCCGGAGGTCCTCTGGACCCGACCGCCTTGCGTGGGCTCCAACCTCTCTGGGTTTACTTTTGGTGGAAAAATCAGCCAGCGCAGATATTTTCTTTGCTCCGAGACCTACCTCGACATGCTCCCACACCAACTCGACCCGGGTGCCAAACCACTGCCTGAGTGCGAGCTCCTTTTCGCCATGATCCTCTCGTAACATACGCAAGTCACACTTGATAGTGAGTGCTCGGAGAGGGACTACACCTGGTAACGCGGAACGTGCCTCGATAAAATGCTTCAAGGCTATGAACTCGGGGAGTCCAATGAGCCCGTACTCGGACGCATTGATTTGATACTCAGATAATCGAGGACACACGTCCAGGGGAGGTGGTGCATAGGTCGCTTTTGTGACCGTCCAACGCCGTTCGTGCCAGCTGAAACCAAATGCTAGGGTGGTCAGCTGAGGAAGTGCTCGGAGGGCGTTCTCCAGGTGAGGGTCTGGCAGATGGGCATGGCGAAAGGATCGGATGGAGGGAGTAGTGCTAAGGAAGGAGACCATCGCATCGTACTCGAGTTCCTGAGCCTCATCGCTCGAGGCGCAGGTTTCTGCCACAAGCATCGCAAAGCTCTGTAGTGATGGCGCAACGACATTCTGATAGATGTGCGTTTGAATGGGATTTGGCACGGCTTGTACGAGAACCATCTCCTCGAGGTGGGGCAGGGTGATCTTTGCTGACATGATTCCTGGGAGTGAGCCGTCGTGTATGCCAACATGCTCAAATTTGATGCTTCGAAGACGAGTACACTGGCGCAAAAGCGTATCCAGGTCCATCAGCGTGATGCTTATTGTATCCATGCAGCGTTGGAGGGACAGGTGGGTCAATGATTGAACAGCACTGAGAGGGAGGTTAGGCTTGATGGAGCGCAGCGTGAGCGAGCGGATAGGTGCGATAGCCAAAACCCTGAGTACTATCGTCTCTAATTCCGCGATCTCCTGGTTAACACACTCGAGGTGGAAGGACCGCAGGCGTAAACTTTGCGACGGATTTCTAACGCAGCAGTCTAGAAACCCAGAAAGCACGCGTTGTATTTGGTACTCCTGGCAATACAACCCGTGTATCTCCAGAACCTCCCATCGCGAAAATGCTGAAAGCACAAGGTCGACGGCAGCCGTGAATAGCTCCCTTGGCATGTGACGTATATTGCCAAATATGATCCTCAACCCGCAATCGTTAGACCTCCGGAGATACAGTCGTGCGACGTCCAAAATGCCGTCATAATTCGGCAAACGGTAACCTTCAGTGGTGATGTGCCGATTGAATTCGATCGTGGACCATAAGCTGCCTGTCTGAGTAGCGAGCTGGCGCCAACGGTGGCAGATGCCTGATACAAGGACAGCATATGAGGTCCGGTGTCCGAGGATGTCTTCGGGTAGGAGAGGGAAAGAGCTGAAGATCTGGATCAGAATTTCGTCGGGAAGGCGATTGATTGGAGCGGCTTGGTAGCGCCGCTGGCGCGCAGTAATGAAGGCGGGAACTTGGACCATCATAGCGAGGAGCGGCTACCGTATATCTTCAGCTTGGGCTAATAGAGCTTTTATAGATGCTTGTTCGCTTGTTGATTCGGACCGCGCGATGTCGCTCGTATCTACATCATTAAGCAGAGTGACAACAGCTTGTGATGCTGACAAGAGGACGGCCAACGCGCGACTAAGTTCCGCAATTTTTCCAAGCATGGAAAACTGATAAGATAGCGTGTAAATATCCTCCATCTGATAGAGCAGGCACATGCACTCACCACAATGCTGATGGTGTTTTTTTGGCAAGATCGTAGAGTAAGACAAACAAGCCAGTGAGCAATTATTACATAAGCATCCGGCGCTATCCGCGAGGTCCAATACAATCTATCGCGAAACAGAGGATAAAAAGCCTGTTGGCCGGTGACAAGCAGTGATATGAAGCTTGCGACTCTACGGCGATTATGTACTGAAGTGCCGCTCCGACGGTTCTGCGATCGTTGAATATTACTAACGAATTGCCATCGGAGTGGTTACGCCTATTTACTATATGCGTAGAGATCACGCACCTAGCGCAGCCACTCTGACCTTCAGTCCATGTGCAACCTTCACTAGGATTAAGCATAAAGGAGAGACGATTAGGCATTCAATACAAAAAAATAAGAGTGGTCGACATGGGCAAACTGCCGCGGGCAGCACATATACCTTCGACTGAAGTGGCGAGCCAGAGTCACATAGACGACAGATCTATACAAAGGTCCGCTCGTTGCCTTGTTGACATCTCAAAGGAGTCAGCATATCCCAGGCCGTAGAGTCGGGACTTTACCGGCATTACCACCAGAATAGCGTGCCTCAGAGAGGGCTGCCAATATCAATATCGATTCTAAAGAGCGTTGGGTATCAACTCTGGCGGTGCAGCTTGGAAAACTTCACCCACCAAAAGTAACTCTCGGGTAGGAAGATCTTTGCCCTTCTTGCGAACATACAGAATCTTTGGATACGCTAGCCAAGCTACTCAGAGCACCCTTGTGTATTATAAGCCAATTCGCCGAATCTGTATAGACAACTGCGAAGCCGGAGGCCTATGGGAGTCTGGTCAGCTAGTTCTCGATCCGTCACAAACACAGCGAATATCTCAACGCGTACTTTGATGGCACATTTGACAACGAACTCGCTTCTCAACTGACTCTGTATGAACTATATGAATATGAGCTCCCGACCAAACAGACGAAATTATCAAACTTTGAGATACTCTCGGCGGAGAGCGCTTGGGGCATCGCAACGGAGCTCGACTATGCTGTACTCGCTGCAAGGTTACTACGTTGTCGATCGGGGCCGGGAAGTCCCGGCGCATCAACTCCGACATCTCACTTTCGCTTGGAGAAGTCATCAACGATCAGCACCTTCTAGCCGCACCTAGGCAACCCCCTTAAGCGCCTTCCTGTGGTTGTCCCGCTGAGATACGAGTACCTTTCTATGTCTTAGAACGGGTCAAAGGTGACGTGTATCCCAATATATCAACCCATTTCACATGCGGTGCGAAAGAAGTACATAGTTAGCCCGATGAAATATAGGGATAGGACATAACGAGATTCACGCACGTCAAGCCAATACCATACTTCATGTACAGCTTCTAAAGAGTGGGATGTACGACGCGTGCATGAGGGAGGGTATTTCGGTATTCTAAGCTGGGTACGTAATTATTTGATACTCGAGTCAAAAAGATGGCAATAAAAAGGGCTGCAATGAGGGCTGCATAAATATCTACCGTCTTCTGATTGGCTACGAGCGGAAACGATGATGCTGACTTCGGCTACTTGATCGACAGCAATATACTTCACAAATGAGCGCTCGAGTACCTCACACAGCTGTCGGAAGCGGCTGGGGAGTCGACACCTCTGCTGCCAACTCCTTAATACATACCAGCTGTGCCTTGAGCTCGGATGTGAGGCCAAGCCCGCCACCCACTGGCATGCATCACGTCCACGCGTTGGGCGCCAGGGCGTCGAATACCGCAGCCACATCGAGGGACGTACATGTTTCAAACTCTATCCTGAGGCTTGGGACGACGTCGGATAAACCCATTCAGGCGACGACCCGGCCTGGGGAAGAGGCCAGACGGGACCAGGTTATCTAAACGCCATATGGTGGAGCAAATATGCTGACACGACCAAGTATGCTGATATTTGCACAGAGCGGATGAATGTTGCGCTTCCGGGAGAGGGACGCGAAATAGCAAGCGAGATACGTCGAAAGGCGGTTCTTGTTCTCCAAAGAGTCTATGGCGGTTGAGATCTACCCGCTCGCAAATTCTAGACCACGCATCCTTGAGTCAAGCAGACGAGGCACATACTAGGACACCGGTAAAACCGTGGTCTAGGCCGTACCCTTTCAGAGCTCAGGACCACATAGAGTGACTATGAAACCCTCCTCCTTGAACTATTTCTAGCGTCAACCAGGGTAAGTGTTCATTAAATTTCGTGCTGGTATTGCCCGAGATGCAAGGGCAGAAAAGGCACATTTCAGTGGTAATTAGCCCGAGAAAGATGTTGATTTTGCACAGCAAAATTGCCTCCCAGGATAAAGGGGACGTCGCCAGCACCAGAAGTTCATTCATTTTAGCCCGAGCAGTGGGAATCCTGATTCCTGATGGGCAGCGTCCAGACCAGAGACCCAGAGGCCTAGATTCGGAGGCACCATTGTCCAGAGCAATGCGCGGGACGCGGAAGCACGCGATCGACGCGCGCGAAGAAGAAGGCAGCTAACGAGCGAGCAGTTGATGGTGGTTCGGGTTAGGGAAGGAGGCCAGAGTACTAGTGCATATCCGCGTCAGCGTTACGTAAGCGCAAGGGATGCGTGCGTGCGAGAAGTGGTTATGCATATACTTAACTGCAAGCTAGGGACGACGGCGAACGTGAAGTTGATATCATTCGCTTTTCTTTCGTCACACTGTTCCGAAACCATCTTCGCAGACAGATCCTCGCGGGTCATCAGACGCGCCGCCGCTCTTCACATCGACCACACACCATGAGGGTCGGCATCGTCCAATTTGCGCCCAAGGTCTGTTGAATGTTCGCCGTAGTCCGTATTGTTCGGAGTCGTGTGACCCAACGTATGGAATCTTTCTGCTGGAATGCCTGAACAAAAGGTCGAGCATGTTCAGGAAAATATTGAGAAAGCCAGGAAATTCACAGACGCGTTGAGTTCCGCATCTTTTGTGTTACGTTTTGCTTTAGCTCACTCGCACGCACGCTGGCAGCATCACCCCGGGATCTGTAGACCTGCTGTGCTTTCCTGAGACCATATTCACTGGTATCTCATACCCACATCTATCACCCTGTCAAAGTCACCCTTCGATCAAGCGTCTTTGAACATCTGTTAGGATATGTATTCCCTACGGCGGAATCTATCAAACCCTATCTCGAGTTACCGGGCTCGGGACCAACATCACTATTCTGCAGCGATCTCGCCAAGCGTCTAAGATGCTTTGTGTGTGAGCGAGCACTTGCACTCGCCCCTCACAAGCCACCCACCGTGACATTCTATCACATGCAGCTGCGGGGTATCCTGAGCGACTCAGTGGCTCCGATACCGAAGAAACCCAGGGCCGTGTTGCCAAGAACAGCGCCGTCCTGTACGGACCCGACGGAGAACTCGTAGGAAACTATCAAAAATCCAATCTCTTCGACCAAGAAGTACACTGGGCTCTGCCAGGTGCGTTTTCATGGCCAACCACGCCGACCCCGTCACATTCGCCGACGTCCAAGCCTCTTTCTTCACAGGGCCTGGTCTCTCGCATTTCTCGGTACCTTCTCCAATCGATTCGCTGTCCATCGCGATATGCATGGACTTGAACCCTTGGCCTCCTTCAGATTGGAGGGGAACAGACGAGCCCTACGAGCTGGCGTCATACTGCATCAAACACAAGGTCAAGGTCCTTGTCTTACTCTGCGCCTGGCTCGACTCGGAGAGGTTAACGGAGTTGGAGAGCGACACGGGTACAGCGAACTACTGGATGAGCCGGTTGCGGCCTCTATGGCAGTCGGGAGCACAAGCCACCGATGGCGCAGATCGTGATGATATCGAGCGGACTGTCATCATATGCAACAGAACCGGGACGGAACGAGGCAAGTCGTGTGGCTTTTTTCAGATGAAACGTTGGCGCGCTCGGAGCCTAACAATGCACTTCAAATTTAATAAAGGTGTGACATTTGCGGGTACCTCCCTGGTGGCGAAAACCTCTGCAGCGAAAGGCGTCCCAGAGATCGTTACGGTGATGGGGCGGAAAGAGGAGGGCCTGCGGCTCGTGGATGTGTAGCCCGCCGGTGTGCAAGTGTCGCAGCGTGTGAGTACCGTGGCCGCGCACGGTTACAAGTGGCATGTAGCTATCTAAAAGTCTAACCAAAGTCGATTATTTCATAAACTTTGCTCTCTTTTTTTTCGCTATCCCAATTACATCTAGGGTATCAACCATTCTTGGACCCGATGTCATCTTCATTTCGGAGAAAGAGGGAGATAACCGCGCGCAACGTAACGGGGTGCAGGACCGAATGGTCAAGATCTACCGCCCTCGAATCTCGTGCCCGGTCATCATGCTTTCTGACATCGCTAAGGCTAAGCTCAACTCAAGCTCGCTAACCCTCGTTCGCCTTCACTATAGCTATTTTAGAGTGCTCTTTCGTTGAAGTCACACATCCTCCATTGGCTCAATATACGGTTTACAGCCGCCTGCCACCCACTGCGCACACGCTCTCAACACGGATCTGAATCTCGGGCTACATGTAATTTACCGTGCCTTAAATAATTTGACAAGGGGGATGATGGCCGCGCGCACATACATTTCCAACCGAGTCTGAGCGACGGTGCGTACATGTTGCCCTTGGAAATCAAGGGATGAGTCGACGGGGATGACGGACTGCACGGGATGCGATATAATGAACAGAGCACATGACCACGACGAGCCTTCGGACGCGTAGCAGATGCAGAAACTGCTTGAGCGCAGCACGCACACAAACCGCCGCGCTCCGTCGCGATGTCATACGATAGTACGAACTCGACGGGACTCAACGGAAAGTAGGCCTCGGATTTGCCGTTTAGCTCCGAGGACCCTCCCTACCCCGTCTTGGACTCCTCTTGGACTCTCTTGGATCACATCGGCACCTCGAGGAAGCTGTACCTATCTGTGCATAAAGCGGCAGAACAGCTTCGCAGTACTCGCACAGCTCCGCCGACTCCCGAGAAGAAGAGCGGGATAGGCATTAAGAGGGGGGACAGCGTCGCGGCAACGCGCGACTTGTGTACCCAAGGTCATTGACATTACTCACTAGTGTTGTGTATGGTAATCCCCCTAGGCCTGACCCCTTTACATATCCCATGCAGACCCCAGAAATTCGATCGCTTAGCGCAGGTTCTGGAGAAACTAGAGTGATCGGTGCTGTATCATCATCCTATCACCTCAGCGGGCGGTCGGGGGCGAGTCGGGGTGCTGCGCCCTCGGGGTGCTTTGAACTACGTCGGCCACTAGTTCCTGCGCTGTCCAAGCAACGAACATTCGGGTTCGCTGAGCAATCCACTCGCGAAGAGTTCTGTTGATAATATACTCTTTAGTCAACCGCGAGCTTTAGTCACTGAATGCACTGTATACGAAGGACAATAGGACGCATGTTGCCATACCCAACCCAACGATCGTGCTTGGCCTTAGGGGATAAGGCGCATAAGCACAAGCCGCTGCCGATCTCCACATTGGATCTGGATCTCAGACTCGGTCAGTACCATATTACACATCACATACCGATCCTTTGAAGCTTGAGGTGACGCATCGCCATGTTTCCAAGATGACCAAAGCGTTTGAAGTAGAATTTAGCATGTCCGAGTCCACGGGCGGAAGCCCAAAGGACCAGGATGTTTATTACGGAAACCTACGTGGAAGATTTCGAGAACTGGAACTACAGGAACTGGTCACTGACAGGTGTTGATATTAGATTCATTACCATTGATGATGCGACGGTCGCATAGAATTAGATCGGGGTACGCGATGGCGCTAACGTCGGTGATGGTTTGTGATCATCGAGAAATAGCGCCAGGCACCGGCGCGTTTTCAACTCCTGGGCCATGGACTGCCATGGACCTCTCCACGTTCAACGCCGGCCGCGGTGCTCGGCGCTCGTAACGTCGTTCGAAACTCGGTGTTCGATGTTCCATGCACGAACGTCGAAGGACTGTCTGTCAACGTTTCGACCGCGCGTCGGGGGTCTGGGTCTGGATTGTCCTTTAGTCTTGCAGAGTCTTGCCCAGTTGCTGGCTCTTGGTACTTTGGTCGCTGGCCATGGGCGTCGGGAGTCAGGTGTAGATGTTTGTCCTATGTGAGTACACTGTTTGTAGCTGGCTTTTTTGCAGGCGATAAATCCAGATTCCGGAGCTGCAGATTTTCGGGCCTACGCACGCGACGAATACGACAGGAGGTTAACTTTGAGCTCTTGGAGTCTATAATTGCGGATTATATTTAGCGGCGCTCCAGCCTCCGACTTTGGGACTCCCCACCAGTCACTCGCCAGTCGTTAGCGAACCCGACAAGAATATCGAAATGAGCGGACTCGACAGACTCGCCTCGAGTGGATACTCCAAGCTCCAAAAGTACTCAAGGGCCGCCCAGAGTCCAGACGATGATGGAATTCGCCGATCTCGCGCGTATGTACGTACGCACCGACGCGTGCTGTGCTGTCAACATCATCCCAGTGTCAGTATAGTTGCACGCCGCGGGGACAGAAGCACATTTCGGGGAAAGACGCGAAGAAAAAGACGATGGACGCATGACCTGAATAACTTCCTGAATGACCTGGGTGATCGAGTGACCCTATCTCCGAATATGGCTCGACGTCATTCCCAAAGGCGTAAAGTCGAGGTTTGCTGGGCCGTTCTCACTCTCGGCATGAGCTGGCCATCAATTAAGATGAATGTTACCCACCGATCATGCATTCATGAGCGGGTGTGATGGATGGGGGGAGGGGGGCTAGTGTCGAATGCCTATGGATCGGCGGAGCACAGGCGCCACTCCACCCCCCACCCTTTGCTTTACCCTTTCAAGCTTTGCGACTTGCCGTCACCGATCATGCGATGCATCGACGACTGCCGTGCCACACCTGGACCGCCCTTCTTCGCCAAAACCGCCACCACGCCAATTTCTTGCGAGTCACAAACTACGTAGCAACCCACCAGCGCGTATACCGCACCCACGGACGCTTAAAAACGTTAATTTGACTAGAACTGGTCAAGCTCGAGATCCTGGGGGCGCCCACCGACTCACCCAGAATCCTGTGAATAAAGGTAACCGCACACCATCTACCCTTTACACTTGTAACGTTTTTACACGCAGTGTGATACCTTCAAGAATCAAAAATCTACACCAGCGTCGACACGACCCCAAAATCGCGAATAATTAATCTCAAAATGAGCAAAGAAAAATGCAGTGCCGTGCCCCTCCCCCTCGGGCCTCCCTAAGCCTTGGCCCACCCCTGTCCTGAAGCCGAGTTATGATTACCGAAAATACTACACGTCCCCAATACCGTCATAAAGAAGAAGGCTACGGACGACACCCAGGGTAGACCCGTCCGGCCGCCAACTCAGTGTACTCAAAACCGCTCCACAAGTTTCGTCCCCTCGAAATTTGGTTATCATTTATTTTTGTTCAGCGTCTGATCTGCACCTTCACTTACTTATATTACTTAGCCTCACCCTCGGATGTCCCGTCGCGACGCCGAGCCAGCGCAACTGTATGATAACCGAAACTAGGGGGCGCCTCGGGCTGCTGCGCAGGACACTGGGCAGGCACGAAAAAATAAGCGTTTATACATACCGATATTACGAACAATGCCGACACTATGACTCAATCTGCCCTCAACCCGCCCTCATCTTCGCATGAGATGTGACATTGAAGAGATGTGTAAAGATCCGTACGGATGATGTCGACGCTGCAGGGCAGCAGGGTGCGGTATGCACGCAACATTATTGCCTAGGGCTCGCGGGAGTGATCATGATCCTGGTCGGAGTCCACGTTGGCGTCTGTCGATCTCTTTCCCCTTCCTCGACATCACGATTCACGCGCAATGCGCACGACCACCTCGACGTACGTGGGGGCAGTACACGACAACTATCGGTTCCGAAATTTAAACGCACTATCATCAAACAACTTTTTCTCTTTTTTCTTTCTCGGGCATGCGTGCCTCCACGTGAAAGCCTCCCACAGCGCACACACGCAGAACAAGACACGATAGCGCGATAGCGATGATCATAACATACGTGTACCAGTCGCAATTCGCACGGCAGCAAGTGCTGCGGCAGCAGGCAGCAAGTCAAATAGATAGCGAGATAAACCGCAACGAGAGTGCATATGCAAAAACCGCAGCAAAATTGAAATGCCCTCAACCTTGCAAATCGCGGATCCATTTCGAGGGAGAACTCACAGAGGATCTGCATCTATACGTCTACGTTGACTCGATCGTCCTTGTCAATGTCTACACGAAAACCAAATGCCCAAAATCCAAAACCCAAAAATGAGCAAAGTCTAAAAGAGATCGACTCCACCACTCGATCCAGAGAGAGCGAATCTAGCACTAGCACCGCGAAAGCGGAATAAATTATAGATAAAGAAAAAAAAACTCCCCCCGAAGCGCCTCGCACCCGGGCTGCAGACTGAGACTAGTCGCTCCCAGACCGGCCGCTCCCAGTACTTACGAGTGCTAGGACTAGTCCCATGCATTCCAATATTGATATTGGTATTTTCAAATGTGTGATCCCATGAGTCCGCAGAACTCGCACAGATCGGGGTTCGGCTCCGCACAAACTTCGTCGGATATCAACGACTCTCGAAAACAATCGTGGTACTGGTGCTTGCATGTTCGCCTAAAGTCCGCGTTGCGTGGAGCAAAATTTCGAATCCTTTCAGCGACGACTTCCCCCCATGAGTATGATGCCATGAATGCATGAGGGAACGACGCAAGTACGGTTGCTCCAGCTCGAAGCGACAACCTGAGCCAGCCCGAATGAGATCGCGTACTCCGACTCGCGTCCAAGCAAGTTGCAACTGATCGAGCGGGTCTCACAGCATCACTCATCATGCATCACGCACGCACACATCACGCGGGAGAGATAAGTATCCAGGGGGATCAACGAGCATATATATCCGCCCGCGAAAAAACAACAGCAGCAGCATCATTCGGAGGGACGGACAATAGGGCCAACCGGTAACGTACCAAACGCCGAACGAACGTAATGCAAGGAAGAGAAGAAAGTAAAAAGGCCGAAGCAGTGTGAAGCAGAGAGAGAAAGTGTAGAGTGTATAGTGTAGTGTATACGGTGATACGATGAGGGGGATACAGCAGCCTAAAAAAGAGGGAGGGCGAAAATCGTAGTAGCAGCAATAGATCTTGAATCAAAGGAGCTAAAAAAGATCGACGACGAAGATGGCAAACAGAGGGAGAAAGTGTGAAAAGTGGGGTGCTGGAGAGAGAAAAAAGTGATGATTGTGGGGTGACGTGAACAGATACATAGTACTTGTAGATGCGCAGAGATGGTGAGAAGCAAAAAAAGAAAAAGGAAGAAAAGGAGAAAAACAGGAGGCAGTGGAACATGGGTGGGTCCGATGTACGAGTGGGTGGGAGGGAGAGTGGGGTGGGTAGTGGAGTGGAAAATACATAATAGAACATTTTGCGCAAGCTATGCGAGCACAGGCTTATAGAATATAGTGGAGATGTACTAGCGAGCGGGAAAGAGAAAGGGATGAGTAAATTTTTTGTTTGTGGAGGAAGAGGGGAGGGAAAAAAAGTACCTTTCTATGATATCGTGTAGTGGTGCCGACAGCGAGGACACCGTTTTTGATCGCGCTCGTGCCGAGGTGGTTGAGGACGACGTGGTTGGGGACGGATAAAACCGAGTTGTCGTCGCCAGGCATGCCCGACGGGCGATTCAAGATGACTTTTTCAAGGTGCCGGGGGAGCATCGGGGGCTGAGGAATGGGGGGTGGCGCGGGTTTCGACAAGCCGGACGCCGAGGCTCGTGCGGCGAGGTATGACTCCTCCATCTGTTGCGCGCGCACCAATCGCGCGGGGATCGCGGATGTCCATGGGCGTGGGGTGGGCTTGGGGGCGTAGGAGGAAGCGTCCCACGTACACGATTCGGAAGAGGCGGAGGCAGAGAGGGAGGGCACTTCGAGGTGGTTGACGAGGTTGCCGTCGTCATCGACGGCTGTGGGGAGATCGTCGGAGCGGCGCCAGGCGTCGTCGACGAGGAATCTGAGACGGTGGTTGCCCGGGGGGAGGTCGAGAGTGACGGAGAACATGGGTGGCGATGCGGAAGAAGCGGGGGATCTGAGACAGAAAAGCGGGGTGTCAGTGTCAGGGGCGGAAGAAAAGCGCGAGATGAGCAGAACGTACTCGGCGCTCATGCGCACTGGCTCGGACCAGGCGGTCTCGATCGTGCGGGACACGGACACCTTCTTTGCGATGCCGCGCCATGTGATGCGGGTCTGAACGGTGCGTTCGGGAGCAGCGAAGAGGGTGGGTGCGGAGGTGGAGAGGGGAGAGGCAGCGGATGATGTGGAGGTAGAGGCCTGCGACTGATCGCTCGGGAGGCCTGTGGGGACGCTGGAGACGATGTACGATTCGGCCGGGCTCTCGCGGGGCTTGGGGCGCGGGGAGGGGGAGGCGCGCTGGTGCGGGGGTTGTGATGGCGGGGGCGGCTGCTGGCGCTCGTGCCTGCGGTGCGGGCGGGGCGGGTCGGCGGGGCGGGTGACGAGGGCGGCGGGGGGCGCATAGTAGGCGCGGTGGTGGATGGGGTGTGTGCGGGTGTGGTGCCTGCTGTGGGCGTGCTCTATCTCGGCGAGCATGGCGGGCGGGCGGGGGGCGGGGAGGGGGATGGGGCGGACGGGGGAGAAGGCGAGGCCAGCGAGGTCGGGGAGCTCGAGGGACTTCCTGCGCGGCGGGGCTGGACGGGGAGGAGGGTGGGAGCGGCTGGGGCTGGGGCTGGGACGGGGAGAGGCAGGGGACGAGGTCGAGTTGCCCATGCTTATTTGAGGACGAAAGCGCGCACCTGGCCACCTTGCTTTTCCGAGATCCCACCCTCGCCCTGTTTGGCCCTGTGGCGCACAACACCCCACGCACCCCCACGCACGCGCACACACGCACACACACCTGCCCTCGCCCTCAACTCCCTGCCCACACCCCCTCGGAGATGCCCGAATCCCTCGCGGAGAAACCGCTAGGCTCGCGAGCTGGCCCCAGGCGCGCGGCGGGCGTACAGAGCCCGTGCGCGGTCTCCTACCGGTCTCCTCCTTGCTTCATCCTTCCTTCCCGCGTCACTCCCGGTCCCCGCCCCCCCGTGACCCGCCCCTCCGCCAGCCCTGCTTTCGCTCTCCGCCCCTTCTCAGCTCGTCCTCGCCCCACCGCTCCGCTTGACTCTTGCGTACTCAAGCTTCAAGTCTTACGATGGCCATGACGATCTGCAGGGAGTATTACTTACTTCTTCCCAACAGAACCACCCGACGCCCAGGCCTCCCGTCACTCGCGGCGGGCATATCCCCCGATGCAGCCTAGCCCCCCGCTGGCGAGCACCGTAAATTGTAACGGTTCCTGGCTTTCTTGCCTCTTCCGTCGCCCCGCTTTGCGCCGCTTCTCGACAGAAGCCCCCGTAGCCACATCCAGACGCCCCCCGATCCGGCTGCCAACACTCTTGCTCTCAATCTTCATGGCCCTATTCCTAATACCTATGCATTGTACACTTGGCTCTTTCCATCAATACCAGCCCAAGTACTCAGTACTACCCTCGCGTGGCTGGAGCCCTCGACTTTACACGACCAGGCTATCTGACCAAAAACTTGTATATGCACGATCGCCACTTTTCAGAATCATTCAGATCCAGACGTCGTCCACAACAAAGCCACCAGTTGCTCATTTCCCAGTTCGTCCTCGCTCGTTAATCTCTATTTAATTTTTAAATGTCCTACCGCGTCTGGCCTGGTCAAAGCAAATCCACTTCATTATAAACCATCCACTCTCTTTTCTTTTCGCCTTTCTTTTCTCGAGTCAGGTGGCCTGGGTTGGGGCTCAGCGGGTGGATGACCTGCGTATCCTGAGCGGCGTGTGCCTGCTATCGGGGCGTATAATGACGATACACGCTTGAGCTTAAGTGGTGCTCAAGCTTGATGCCAATATCGACGGAGGGTGGATACGCGTCGCATCACGCATTACGTGGCGAGCCACATTTTTCATTTCTTCCCTTCCCTCTTCATCTTCGCGCCATGCATCTTCAGGACAAAGTATTTTGGACTCACGATCGGCCGTTTGGCGCCTTTTGGCGCGTGTATATCCGTCATCCGTCGTTCCGTCGTTGCATCACAGGATCCACAGCGTTCTGATCATTTATACTCGCTCGCTAAACCGCTCTCGCCAGGAACGCCCTTGGAGATCGGCTTCTTGGTTCTTGGTGGGACATCTCATCTGCTCGCGCGCGCATCCGCCCGACGTCGAACGTCGACGTCGACTTCCTCGTGGACAGGTGTCCTCTGAATCCTGATGCTCTTGGTCCTCGTCGGAACTCCTATTTGCTATTCGCTACATACTCCGAATACGCGCCTCTCGCGCTACACCCTACGCGCACATTACCCACTGCAGATCCGCACTTTGCACAGCGCCGTACACTCGAAACACCACTGGATCTACGCTAATCTACTTTCTACGGCGTTCAGAACTCATCGCCGCCCGGGATATGAATCTATGGACTCCAACCATACTGAATGGAACGGACGACCTGCCCCTCAAACGTCAATTGTTCAGCTCTCGGACGATATCCCCCTATTCGGTCCCCCCGTCCATGCTTCAAACCTCATATATGGTATGATATTAGATGCTTGCAATATCGCTAACTGATGCGGTTCAATCACAACGTGGAACGGCATCACTCTCTCGTTTCGTATTTCTATCGTCGTACCTCGCTCGTACCATCGCCCCGGATTTAGGTTTGGCCTTGGGTTCTGAGTTTAGGATTTTAGATGGCGAGCGGAGGGGGGCACGGTGATAACTCTACCCGACATTCCATGCTAGGACTGAGACTGGGACGTAGGCGGGATCGGCCAAAAACACCGCGGCGCATCTCCAATGTTCAATGTCCGGGCGCCGACCTTCTCCACTCCAGCTGCCCCCGCCCATGTCACCCGTAACCCACCCGCGAGTCACCGGTATGTCACCCGGAGGTCGCGAATGCAGGCACGACACCGGGGGCGGCACGCACTTCGTGCACCCGCGCAGGACATCGCCAAACAGATACGCACCCGAAAGCGAGAGAGGCGTTCTATTTTACCCTTCCTACTCCCCCCTCCCCGTGCTCTCTATACACATCCACACGACCCGATTCATGCATAAAACTGAATAGCGCTGAGTTTGCAGCACGGTTTCTGAGGACACCCAGCGTCCACAGAGTCCACCGGAGGACGATTCGAGGCAATTCGCAGACATCGAGGTTCGGCGCGCCAAACAATTGCTCCCGCGCAATTTTCGTTTTTCGCGGTTCCGTCCTTTTCTGGTTGTGGGTTCATTCCTTCATTGAGATTCCTTGCATTCCTACATTCGCGGATTTCCTGGGCTCACTCAGCCCTGGGTTTCCCGATTTTGAAGGCCCGATCGATGTCCTGAATTGAACTTGTTGAAGGGAAGCTTCGCCGGCGGCCTGGGCTTCTTCTGCACTTGCTATTCTTTGCTATTCTTACTCTTGCTTACTGTTAGGACTCCTCAGAACCGCGTCCCGATTCGGGCCTGACTGAATAGTCTACTAATGTGGTGTAGCATCACTTCTGGTGTAAGGTGTCGTTTGGGTGGGATTAAAAAGTGACTTTTCTGGGTGGAGGGGCGCCCACAGTGCACATCACGATCAACCTTGAAAGTCGACGAACCTTTGGACTCCCCCAACTGGGGAGGGCTTCCAGGGG
This sequence comes from Botryobasidium botryosum FD-172 SS1, assembly GCA_000697705.1. Taxonomy (NCBI): domain Eukaryota; kingdom Fungi; phylum Basidiomycota; class Agaricomycetes; order Cantharellales; family Botryobasidiaceae; genus Botryobasidium; species Botryobasidium botryosum. The sequence continues at coordinate 176,927 of KL198058.1, read as the reverse complement.
CTTGCAGGCAGGCAGGCAGGGGGGGAGACCGTCACCGTATCCCAGAAGGCCGTATGTCCTCAATTCGCTTGTACGGGAAAACATTCTGGATTCCAGGAGGGTAAAGGCCTAGTCACGACAGGGGAGCCTCTTCATATCATTTACCTATCTACCTCTATCTAATATCCGTTCGCCTGTTTAAACCGCCGCATGAGACTTTAGGACTTCAGGACGTGAGGCCTTCAGACCTTCAGGAGTGTGGCTAAATATACCCTTGAGGCTTACGCTTAGTACTTGCGAGCGAGAGTCTAGAGGGGGGCGCTAGGACGAGCCAAGCGGGGGGCGGCTTTGGGTTTTTGCTTGGACGTCGGGATTCTGCGGCTGCACAACGTTCAACAATCATTAATCAACACTGAGCGGGGGGGCTTGGAGGCTTGGATCAGAGTGCAATTCGCTTGAAGCTGTTTGCTCGCTGCTTGTCAGCTTGTCACCATCCGCGTGGGAAACTTCTGGCCCCCTTCTTGCCTATTGCCTATCTCGTACCCTCCAGCCTATCGCCAATGCGGTGGGCAGGCCGGATTCTCGGGTCGTATATTCCAAGTTGGGCATAGCGCTAATTGGGTAGAATGGGCGAGTGTTATTTTTTCTTTTTCTTGGGGGATTGGGTTTGCCATGGTGATTTCATTTGACTCCTGGCAGCGGGGTGGGGCTCGTCGACGTGAAGGTTCGTGAGGCGAGAGTGTCTGATCCTGATCCTGACTTTGTCCCGAGTCGCTATAGTATTAGCTGCCTGCGCTCGTGGGCGCTCGGTTATAAAGGCCTAACGTTCAGTGACGTTCGCTAGTCGCTGTTACATATTCATTATTAATCCAGGTAGATTGTTTTGGTACGTTCGTAGTTCAAACTTTGATTAGTGATTTCTGGAGTCTGGACGGCCCAACACCGACGCGCGTAACGCTACGCAATAATATTACCATCGGTGTAACTTATACTACCGAGCCTTTCCTCAGTGCGGTATAGCTACGCAGCAGAGGATCGACGTGGCACAAATATTTAAATCACGCTCGTCTTGGTGAGGCGTATGCCTTTTGTCATTGGGGAATCGGTAATTACGAATCCCGATAAGCGCTCTCCCTCGTTGGGTGGCAGACTAGGGAATCTGCAGCGCGCACTAGATCAATATTTTGATATTGCAATTGGTTGCCATCCAATCCCAGGTTGAAATTCACCAACTCCGACTTTCACAGATCTACGTTTTGTTTTTGTTCAACCAAGGCGCGGCAGTCTGAAAGAGCGGTATAACCGATCAGCCGTGCCTGGTGCTGGAAGGCCGGTCATTCGAGCTGGAGTCGAACTCTGTGATTCGATAATAGGAATTGCCTATAACTCACAAGTTTACAAAAAACAGGAGGAGTATCAACAAAGTAGATCCCCGAGCGCTCTACTCACGCGATCGTGCTTACCTCCCCGCCCTCGCCTCCTAAGCCAGAAAGCCCAGAATAGGCTATGGTGGTGAGAGTAGGTTCCAGCTCCTATCCGATCGTTGTTGGGAATCAGAGGATTTTAACGTAAATCCACTCTAAGATCGGGATTTTTTTTTATAGGAGCGTTTGAGCTTTCGCAGTGGTGATCATGCACGTGATATTGCGGAGTACGCGGTGCACCTGCCAAGCTCGAATGCGCGGGCTTGTGACCCCCTTGGACGACGTCGAGCGGCGTTGGAGACGAATACGATGCGCGAGCTGACGTGCGGTTGCCCCTTCTCAGCTCCAGCCTGACGGTCCCTGGAACTTGGACCGTGATGAACACACTCATCACCTTCGTCATCATTCCGTTCAATCCTTCGCGGTATGTACCGCATTGCGGTCGTTTTCTATTGAATTGGGTCCCATCAAATGGCCCTTTTTCCCGGGGCATTCCGTTTGTTCGATCGTGCAGAGTCTGGGCAGGCTTGAGCGGATCGAAATGAAATCGAAGAGGGTTGCTTTCTGCTGTTCTGCTGTATCCTGACGAAGAATAGGTACTGTGTAAGGTCTTGGTACTGGCCGCGGAGGGAACTCGGTCGAAATCCGAGAGGGTCTGTCGAAGATCGTAGCTAAAGACCTAGTGTAGAAAGACTATACAGTCGTGATTCGATTAATATCGGGAAGGGTTGGCGTCGAACGGATCTGCAAAGACTTCAGCTGCGTTCGTATTACGAAGATTTACATCCACCCACCGTGTTCTGCTCCCGCGGTCCAAAGGATCATATCCATCTACGCCAAGTTTTCTGATGCATGCGACGCTCACACGGTCGCTGTTAACGGATTTAATCTGCGGAATCTAGCACACGGATCATTGAGGTACATCAGCCTCGATCGATTGAGATCCCCAGCGCGCGGGATCTCTCAGGGATGGATATCGCTCCCTTGAAAGACGGTCGAACGGGACTTACTTCCGTGGCCGTCGACGGCGACGGCGTTTAGCAACCGCATTCGCTTCGGTGTACACCTCCATCTGTGGGCTACATTTCCGGTGAGTGAATTTCATACTCTTTAATCGCGCAAGCGATTGAGACGGTTTTGATATCAAGGGAGGTCAGAGCGCGGAGGTGAGTCGAAATGAATGACTTGTAGGCAAACCGCCGCTCGCTAAGCTGTCGAGCGCGCAGTGCGCACGACTCCGTTCATATAACCCTTTATCATGTGACCAGATTCGACCCATCCTTGGGAGTCGATATAGCGCGGACTCTTTGACTATTAGTCTATTGCATTGGCCTCCCCTAAACCACCGGTGCGCCACCACGAAAAAATAGGAACTTTGAAAGACCGGACGACGACTTCGCAGTGTGATCCGTCGTCGCCAACATCACCTATGCCCAACTAGTAAGTATCATTACCCCAGACTCTCACACAGCGCCCAACGAAAGAGGAATAGTCTCGTCGCATTCCCGGTACGCTGGACGTCGTTAATACCGAGCCTGCGCTGCAACGCCGAGTTCACTGGTCGCCGCAATTGCATATCCTTCTATATGCCCGCTCGACAGCTGCGCATGATACTCGTCGGTAATCATCTCTGAGTTTTCTGTTTTTCTTTCTATATAGAGCATGCAACACCACGCTTTCACCTCGACACCCGATGTGTCTGGATCATACTAGTCACCCGCGCGCCACAAACCATGCGAAAGAGAAGGCGGGTAAGAGACCCTCGAGCCGGATCGGCGTTGTATCTGAGACGAGTATCCAACAGCGCCTTCTGCGCGAGCCGATCACTGGCGCCAGGTAGCAGATGAATCGTGGACCCTCCTCAGCGACCACACCAGCGCCCCAATCTCGATTCACTGCATCGAAGCTCGGATGATACATAGCAATAATCGGGAAGATAAATAACAAAATGAGTCCTGATATGGTAGAGGGCAACGAGCCCTTAGGTAGGGTAAGTGCTTGATATATCGAATGACTATAGAAATAATCCTTATCATGATTGCGCTCGCAGCACGTTCCAGGGCTGTCCGTATGACATGAGCTTTCGTGAATGAATGCTGACTGACAAAAAGATAGGCATTTTTAGTGACTGTCAGGCGGAAATTATGGGAAAACTTGGCTCGGAAGACAGATGGCAGGCTTGAGGTGAGGCGTCAAAGTTTCGAGGTCGCTGCCAGCGCGGGGATCCCAGACCGTCGGTCGAGGGTTGAAATGTTGAAGGCTCGGAGAAATTTTCATGCGATGCGAAAGGCGCGGAAAGCCAAAAAGCACATATGTCGATATTCGGGTTAGCTAGGAGCGGTGCCGATGATGAGGATGACGGAGAGAGTAACTCCGTGTTGAAAAAAGGCCTTGCACGAAAATAAGCATGGGTAAGTGCAGCGGTGGCTATACTCGAAGTGATCGATCGTATTCACCCTCATACCCTCTTGAACCATCCTTGCCAACAATCTGCGCGGAAGCGCCAGAAATGTATCTCGAAGGGCCAAATCGCGACAGAAGATAACGATTCGTTCGATCAGGCAACTTGCGGCAGTGCGAGGGTATCGGAGGCGTCGATATCCCCGTCACCCCAACACCTGGCACTGGACGTCATATGTGCACCATATTCTATATAACAAAAAACCAGCTTCTGCAACATCTGGGGTTCACACCGACGACTTACATAATCTCTTGGGTCGACTCTTTTGAGTGCTTTGCTTCGGCTTTACGCGCTGCTTCTTTTCTGTCTTTCGGTCCTGCCCGCCCAAACGTGGCGAACCGATCTTCGCACAGACCAGCTCCACACCGGTCGGCTTGTGTATGACGCGAATTTGACTTCGCTGTCGCCCCTATCTGCTTGGGCGGAGCGACGGTGCGGTGTGGGTGTGGTAGAATCATGATGAATGGATCCCGGTCTTTCCTTAGGTTACCATGGCATCCTCGAACATTACATGATCCTACTGCTGCATTCCACGAGCTGGTCCGTATGATCTGTGCGCTCATATTGCTTGCTGCTCAGTCAAAGTCTCCGTAAACACGAACCGTGGATGCGAGGCGGCTCTTAATTGCACCGGTCCAAGTTAACAGCCCGGGCGATACAAATACCACGCCCGCTTTTGCGGATCAACAAGCGCTGCTTTTTATATATCTCAACCGCCCAAGCGAACCGTCATCTATTCGATAGATTTATCTGGGGAGAAGTAACGAGGGCCCGCGCCAAGGGGTGGAAAGATTAAGGACAAGGGTTATTGAATTCCCAGCCCTTGATCACTACATGGATGCCCTACAGCTTGTGTCGAGTGGTAAGAGGCCTCATGGGCGCAAGAGCTTCCCAGGCGTTGGCTCCTTGCGCAGCGGCAGAAGCTTCCAAGCTGTTTGTTTCGGAACAGTAAAGTCGGTCCTCCGCCATGTGTGCGATCCGCTGGGCGCGAGAGCTATCAGATCTATCATTTATCTAAGTACTTAAGACGAAATGAAGTTAACTCTATAGTCTGTAATTCAGTTCCTACTGGGCGGAGAATCACATGCGTCATCCACGTTTAAGATGCTGATTTTACAGTGGCTAGATGCTCGGCGGACTGCTGGACTAGACGAGGCCCATGGCCATTGAATTGAGCACCGCCGAGAAAGTTGCAAACTGGGAAATACTGGGTTCTTTGGGGGCGATATCGTGTTGGGCTGCGTGTGTAGCACTGCTCTCTTGACTCAGATTGCGACAAGACCTCATGTCGGAGGATATCCTAATCCTTGTTCCTTCTCCGACGCGTATAACAGGATACTCCGGTTGCTGGATGGCTAGGCTCCGCGAACGTGGGTGCGTGACGCCGGCGATGCGTAGTCGTCAAAGGCGAAGGAAGAAGGCACGAAACCCAAAGGGTGAGGTACGGAGGGGGGGATGTGGTGAGCTACGATCGCACGTCATCGAAATTCCGCGAGGAAGGGCGGGCAAGCGATGACTTCAGGGAAAAGATTCCCTTCGGCTCGCCTTCCCGCGTCTGCACTTCCCCCCTTCCGCGACCTTTTTTTAAACGCATTTGCAGTTTCGCGTCCTGCGGCGGTATCACAAAAGACCCTGTCGTCCGAAGGGTGCTGCAAGGCCTTCCCGCCTCTCCTTATGATCGCGGATCTCCTCGAAGTTGCTTCTTAGCGTAAGCAATGAGATATTGCAGGGGCTTCCGCGTATACCACGCACCAGAAAAAGCTTATCCGCTTTTGCTCGCTGATACGTGAGGTCGACCGTATGAGGCCGCCATCATGATATCTTCGTCGCTGTCAACGGTTGAAAACGTCCAAAAGATAGGCGGCGGCGAGGGGTCACCGCTCACGGCAGTTTGATCGAGGCGACGATAGGTAGGCTGTCACCGTGAATATGAGCTTGGCTGGACAGGCCGCTCTGGACCAGCTGGTCTCGGCCCCCTGAGCGAGTACCAGAACGGGCGGCAGATTCATTTGCGACCACAAATTAACGTTGCAGAACGAAGGAGTTTCACTCAACTAAACCCTAGCCGCGCCCGATCACGACGTATAGCTTTCTCTCTGAAGACCTTCTCGATATACAGCCTGCGTAAGGAAGCAGAGAGGGGTCTCCGTTGTGTCGTAGAAGGAAGTTCGTCCTTGCCTGCTCTTCGGAACAATGAACAGAAGAGTCTTTTTTAAATTTTTGACCTGGATTAGTTTATCTCCCGCGGTGGGGTAGCAGTTGATGAACTGTACGCGAAGAAGGCTGCCTGAGAGGGTGAAAGTACCGATATAAGTCAGGAGAAAGGAAGTTTGGAGGACCGCACAAGCCAGCCAATCACACAAGCCCTCTCCACTTTCTTGTAATTGGCTTTACTTCGGCCGCTGGAAGGGAACCAATTACAAGCAAGAAGTGTAGGGGTCACAAGGCTTAAGTCGTCGAGAGGAGGATACGAAGTCAGTTGTAAGACTCGCGGAGCATAAGGGGTCAGCCCGCAGCGTGATATCGACGTCACGGAGGCCGGTAAGTACACCTTGACCCGGCGACGGAGCTGTTCTAGGGTAAAGAGCAAGAGCTTGACCATCAAACGCTTGAAAGCGTCCGCAAAAGCCTTGAGCTTGATAGTGTAAATTACACTATGTAGAGTCAGGTGATCAGCATTTTTCATCATGTAGCGTACCGCCAACCCTACCAAGTATTCGCAGAGTCGTGTCCCGTACGCGAATGTATCGCACGCCAGCAGAGCGCAGGTGAGCAACTTACATATATGGATGGAATTCTTACATAAGTTCGCACCCCCGAGCGTCACGAGACCACTGCCCTACAGTCCGTACCCCGCGATGTCAAGGAACCTCATATGCGTAGTCATTCATTCGGGAGATTTGCCCTTTGTCGATGTGAATACGCGGCGAGCGGTAGCGGTGTGAAACGTAATGCAACTCGTACTTACTTGCCGGACGGTGACTAGAAATATACCGACGTTGAAGAAAATTAATAGTACCGCTTCCGGGGGAGTGGGAAATGGGGAAGTGACCTTATAGAACATGTACTCGGGTTGGAGTTGAATCGAACACGCGAAGGCGACACCCTCAAAATGCTATAATCCCTCATCGAATCCCCAGAAATCAGGGTCGAGCGTCATATCTGGGTGCTGCTCACTGGTCAGAAGGGTGGCGCTCGACCCAGTAAAATGTGGGGGCTATCCCCGTTTCTGAGAGGGTGCATGCCAGACTGTGGAGAGCATTGACGATTCGGCAAGAGCCTGGCTAATGTGGGCGTCCATGACGTATAGCCTCGCCTGAAAACTGGCTCGGGTTGCCGCATTCTGAGGAGAAAACGTGCCGGCGGGTCCAGCCTGAGGGAAGGGTATGTCGCGGCACGCATGGGGGCTTTCCATTGTGTTTCGTGCATATGGCTAGGACGAGATCTGCAATTTTCGGAGTGAGGAAATGATGCCGATCACCAGCGGGACTTTTGCAGTTAGCAGTACAAGTGCGAATGGATTACACGCTGGTCAACCCACTGCGATCTCTCCACTCCTCATAGATCGCGATGGTTTCTCTCGTGATCTGACGTCGCACCGCCCTTGCTGCTCCAACGAAGTGTCTTCGCGGTACCTAACCAGCCCGGCAATGCAAGAAAAGAGCGAAAAAGGACGTTCAACCCCGACGTGCGAGTCAGTCTTGGACGAAATAGCAAAGCTTGGAGCAACGTACGTGGAGTGCTTCGATATCCTCCTGCATCGTTGCCAACGCCGCATCCTGACACAACGACACAATCTCAGCTCCTGAGCATCCCTCCGTCTAGCCATTGATTTCGATGGCAATCACAGAAGTCCGAAACAAAGGTTCGGAATTAGAGAGAAAAGAGGGGTAGGAGAGAGCGTTACCGGTTGGTAAAATCAAGGGTGAATGACGAATGAAGCCAATAAGATCAGGCAGGAGAGGGTGACCCACAAGTTGTGCTAGCTCGTTCAAATCGAGTTCAGGATCTACAGCCATCTTTGAGGTTCGGATTCGTAGTATCTCGACCCTTGTCTCCAAGTCTGGCGGGCCCACGTAAAGGATTCGATCGAGTCGTCCTGGCCGCATTAGCGCCGAATCCTACCATCCAATGTACATCACAGAACGTTAGCCAAGAAGGATTTGAGTGGGAAAAAGGGGCCAACGCAGGGACATACGATGACGTCCGGCCTGTTCGTCGCAGCCACCACGATCACACCAACGAGCTCCTGAATCCCGTCCATTTCGTTCAACAAGCTCGTGAGAACACCCTCGTGTGCCCGTCCTTCCGACCCTGAGCGCGATGTTCCTAGAGCGTCAATCTCATCCTGTCGTTGGCCAATCCCCCAATTTGAGGTTTGAATGAGCCAAGGTACGTCAAGTGTAAAGGTTCGAGAAAGAAACTTGCAAAGAATATGATGGTGGGCGCTGCGCCCCGGGCTTTTCGGAAGATCTCACGCAAGGCACGCTCGGATTCACCAACGTACTTATTCAAAAGCTAACCCCCAAAATATAGTTCGTGTGGTTAGTTTAACCAAGTATACTCGTTATATCATGAGTCTTACCTCTGGGCCTTTTACAGCGATGAAGTTTACGCCGCTCTCTGTCGCAAGTGCCTTTGCCGTTAGCGTCTTACTGCACCCTGGGGGCCCGTACAGCAGTATGCCGCGGGGCGGAGTAACACCCAAGCGGGCAAACGCCTCGGGATGGGTCAGTGGCCATTCCACGCTCTCCTTCAGCTTCAGCTTTACCACGTGCTGCCCGCCGATATCTGTCCAGCGCACCGACGGTGTCTCGATGAAGTGCTCACGCAAGGCTGAGGGACGCACGTGGGCGACTGAAAAGAGGAGGTCGGAGAGTATGAGCTCGGGCTGTGTGTCGGGAGTGGGAGCTGCAGCAGAGCTCGAAGCGAGCCAGCGTTTGATTGCTCGTGTCCCTGCGTCGCGGACAACGGCAGACAGATCGGCACCGACATAGCCATGCGTACGTTTTGCAATGCCTTCGAGCTCTTCGGGTGGAATCGCATGGGGTGTGCACGCCAAAAGGACTTTGAGGATCGCAAGGCGAGCGGGAGCATCAGGAATCCCTTTCCGACACAGACTCGATGTGAGCTTGGTGAGGGGCGGGCTTCCGAGTGGGGGCCACATACCGATTTCGATCTCTCGATCAAAACGCCCTGGTCTGCGCAGTGCAGGATCTATTGCATTTGGTCGATTGGTGGTAGCAACCACCACCACTCTTGGCTCCTCGTTCCCCTCACTCCCTCCAATTTTACTCACAGCGTCCACACCATCCATAAGCGTTAGTAATGTTGTGACCACTCGAGCCTCGACACCACCTGCATCCTCGCGGACCGGACACACGGCGTCGACTTCATCCAGCACAATAATGCACGGACTGCGTCTTCGTGCCTCAGCAAATACTTCACGCAGCTTGGCTTCAGTTTCTCCATGGTAGGCAGAAGAAAGCTCCGGGCCCGAGATCGTTACTAGTGAAGCGCCGGCCGAAGATGCAATCGCACGCGCGAGATGTGTTTTGCCTGTCCCCGGAGGTCCATGGAGAAGTATTCCCTTGGGTGGTTTTAGCCCTAAAATCGAGGTATTGAGATTGGCGCTAAGCTGGGCGAACACCGTGTACACCTGGCGAGAAAAGCTGACCGAATTGACGGAAGAGATGGGGCCGCGAAAGAGGTAAGTCAATCAAGTCCCTTATTTCCGCGATTTGTTTGTCAAGGCCGCCAACTTCTGCGTAGGCACTCTTGATGTTGTCCACGGGCTGTGAAGTGGGGGCTAGTCTGACCTCCTATCGAAAACGAGGTAAGCATGAAAACGAGGGAATTGTAGCAGGTAAATGCCAGGAATGATACCTTTGCTTCTGAGTCTATATGGGGCCCGATGATGACTGTAGTGTCCCATCCCACAATCCAGGCTAAGCCCTTCAATTTTTTGGGTTCACTGTTTTTTTCTGAGAGCGTCAGCCTGGATATAGCAATATCGAGATTATCTGACTTGGTGTCAGTTGACGCGGCCACGACCTGGAAGCGACGAAGACTTCCTTTGAAAGACACCTCGAGGATTTGCGAGATGACCACATATCGCAGATCCACTGTGCACAGCGTCGAAGAGGCCAATCAGTTTGTGTATGAAAGCGTGGGGCAGACGACAAGACAAATACCGAGATTTTCCCTCAGTAACAACGTTAGCCAATCTTTCCGTTTCCCCACCCCAAAAGTTTCCTTTGACACTGCGGTGGCCGTTGCATCTTGAGTAGGCGTGTCGAGGGATACGTCTCGAAGGTAAATTACCACAGCGTTCTGGATGTCCTGCTGGCACGGGGTGACAGATCTTGCAGGGCGGGAGACAGGAAGCGGAGACAGGTAAACCGGGGTGCTTCCCGGCGTTATTTGTGCAGTTTGTAGAAGACTAGATGATGCCTCAATTGCTGCGATTGAATTATGCGGGTCACAACCTTCGATTGGGGGCCTAGCAAGACATTTCTACGCACTTTGAGGACCGATCTCGTCGCTAGGCCACGCGACCCCGATGGAAAAAGGCTTTAGTCCCCTCGAACACGCTCCAATGAGTACGATGCTCTTCTAAGTCGCTCTCACAACGACGCGATTTGGAGAGGACTAAAACCATGTGCACAACGGTACCTTGTCTAATCCACCAGGCTGGCTGCTAAGGATCAACACATCCCCCGCAGTAATCTTGTGAGTTTTGAGCGTGTCGATGTTGACTACAATTCGCCTTGCTGCGCGAGGATTCGAAGGTAGCTCCTCGACGAGCCGAGCAGTAAACACCGTGGAAATTGGCGCAATTTTCGCGGTCATGTCCTCGCAGCTCCAAGCTACACCTCGGGACAAAAAAAACGCGAAGAACACGGCGAGCCACTTGAAACCGATGCCACTTGATGGTGGAGAACGCGCAAGGGACGAAAATGGAGCCAAACAAGAGCACAGCACGCTCATCGCTTGACTCTCGTTGACCACCAGCTCTCCGTGTCTTTGTGTGCTTTCCCTGCAGCTCAGTTATATCTCTGTACGGCGACTCTGGCAACTGCTCTGGGGATATCATAGGAGTCTTATTTTTTCAAAGCTGTAAAGATGGTCGCAGTCGAGTGGTGTTTTCGGCTAACTTCGGTCGCCCTTCTCCATGGTCTCCTTCGAGCCGCCTCAGCCGCTCCTGTCCTAGAAGAAGAGTTTTACGAGAACCTCAAACTCACACCTCTACCTGACGGACGACTTTTGACGCGTTTTGATTTCAAAACGTTGCTTCGTGATGCAGCTCCCCGTGCCCCGCATACCCTAGCAGAGGAAGACGAACGTATGCCCTCTTATGCTTATCACTCTCATTTAAGGGCATGAAATCAATCTACTCCCTTATTTGCGAAAAATGGGCTAGCGCAGCACTACAACCTATTTCCACTTGCACTCGGACAGCTCCTTCGCGAGCATGCCGTTACGGAGCTACACCTTACACTCAATGCTGGACAATGGAACTATGCCGCTTGGGGACAACCCGAGGACTCAGGAGTGGCTACAGGTGCTGAACTGTGGGCGTGGATGGGCGAAAGCCGAGCCATCAGGTGAGGCCACACAGTCCGTGCAACGTTTTTGTTTATTGATGGATTGATTCGTTGCAGTGTAAAAGACCGATGGAAAGGTATTACGAACGGGCTTGCCGGTTTGTTTTGTGCAACCCTTGGGGGGCTAGACGTTCGGCGTACCGTGTCGCCTTCTGTTGCATTCCAGCCAGAAGGTGACATCCCCAGCAGTACACCGCATCATCTGCTCTACGCACCCCTTCCTTCCGAGTCCGTTTGCACAGAAAACCTCACCCCATTTCTAAAGCTCCTCCCCTGTAAATCTCGCTCGGGGGTTGCAAGCCTTCTCAACCCACACCGCCTCTTTGATGCGGATTGGCATGGCATGGGTGTGCACGTAACATGGGAAGAGGGCCTCGGTGTTATGGTCCGAATGAACTTTGTTGCTGTCTACAATCCAACCAGGCTGATGGGCCTCCAGAATAAACGAGGTTCGATAGATTATGCTACATTGCAGCGAGTGACTCGACTGATCGCAATATCCTCGCTACAAGATTGGTCTTTTCGATTACTATTCGATAGATCAATAACCAGAGCCTGTCCTGTTGCCACTCGAAGTGCCATCCATGTGGCATTACCTTCTGAGGGCAATTTCCGGCTAGAACCTACCGCTCATAGCAACCTGGGCAATATCGCCATATTTGATGTCTCCAAAGGTACATACCCTTACTCGAGCCTGCGCGTTTAGCTTTGCTTATCGGCTCCGATAATGTAGTCCAGGAACCTCTTGAACTGTCAATGAAATGGCCAGACGAATCAGAATTTGACCACAGTTTGTTTTCCCACTTCGCCATTGAATTGGAAAAGCAGCCACTGACGCTCAGCCCGGATCTTCCGCCTTACCCAGCCTCATTCGCACCATCACTTTCTCCGCCTCTGACCGTTCGCCGCGTTCTCACAGGCGCTGGCCAATCCCAAGGGGCGCTTGCAGTCTCCTTATCGAACACCAACACGGAGACCATGCGAGTCGCGTGGGTCGAAACTATGCCTTGGTTCATCAAATTTTACTTGCACACACTCGAAGCCACTATCAAGGGCGAGCGGCGAAGTGAGTATCAGTGTCTCGACCCCTTCCTGCGTACCTTTTCTCTTCCTAACGCCCCAACCCTCCCACCCTATCCACTCGGACTCGGCCCTGACATTCCTTTTCCTTTCCTCTCACAACCGCACACTCGCCGACTTGGAACTGATCTAGACGACCTTGTTAAACTCGTCACATACGCGCCAACTTCCTCTTCCTCACAAGCGCCCACCTTGCTCGAATCTCATGTGACGATTCCCGGGAACACCACGCTCCGCCTCACGATAGACCTTGAGAAATCATTTATCAGCTATACCCAGCACCCTCCGGCTGCGCAGAGGGGATGGGATCTCCCTGGTGGCATCATTGCATTCACATCGCACTCCTCGCACAGGGGCGAAAAAGAAAAAGAGCTGCGGGAGCAGAGAATATACACTCCGATCCTTCTCGTCGACCTTCCCACGCCCGACTTCAGCATGCCGTACAATGTCATTATCATGACTAGCACGCTGGTGACGCTGTTGTTCGGCACGATATTCAATATGTTGACTAGAAAATTTGTGTGGATCAAACTGCACGAATGATGCTGATTCCGAATTTATGTTGTTATTATTACTCGGCAATGATGGCAAGGGATGATCGATGATGCCGGTTGCATTCCGCGAATGCAGCTCTTTTTCGAGTGGTCTTACAAGGAGCGAACTCTATGTTACATTCACTATTTTACTAAATCGAAAGTAGTAGCAGTATTCAAAGATTATCCAGAAATCAAGGTCAACTCTTCCGTCAACGTCTGGTGACGGTACGCCAGCCGCAAGTTAGGCACGTTGGTCTTTTTGCGAAACGTATATCGAAGATTAGCCATCCTTCCTATGTTCATCGGAAAACGCATGTACTTGCCTTGTTGATGTCATTCCCAGCTGCACCAGGAAGGTACCACTGCTGGCCGAGCCAATGCCGCTTAACTTCCATCTCAAACCCGCTCTGGATAACCGAATTGCGCGCAAGCTCTGCAACGGAACTTTGCGACAGTTTATAGATCTGGGTAAACGTCAAATTTTCAGCCTTGCACGATGCAAAAAAAGGGGAAACCCCCTGCGCGGCAGACAGGAAGAAGCCACGTACGTGGGTGGCTACACTATACTCCTCCAGAAGAGGTTCCTACATAACAAGGGATCAGTGTAAGGCTAGCATTTGACTGGCGCGAGCTCAAATTCAAAGAAATAGCTGACCTTGGTATGATGGAATTGGAGGGGGTCATCGGTGCTCAAACTAACGTTCAGCCCAGCTTTGAAGAACTCCGGCAGAGGATTCCGCTCGTACGTCAAGAAGAGAGCGTTATTACTCAGCGGACTCATAGCAAGCCCGATCTGTTTGAGATAGAAAAGATACTGCAGCGCAGGGAGCTTTCGCAGTGTTATCCCGTGTGAGACAGAGTGAGCTACCAAGAACGCAGACGCCAGGTGGTCGGGATCGCCCGCCTCGCCACTGTGGGGCCGCATAACAAAAGTATCTACCGACAGAAGTGAGTACGTGATTATATGCGGTGTAAAGTAGTGATACACTTACTGAATCCGCGAGCACGTCGCCATAAGTTCAGACTTGTCAAGTTGGCGAACATATAGTATAACCTAAAGGGAGATAATCCGTAAGGGGCGAGCCTGTACCATCGGCAGTACGAGAAACCAACCAATAGCTGTATGGTGGATTCTGCCGCGTATCCCAAAGTTTGGGGTATGGGAATTTGCGATAGATCCTGCGTTCCGCCTTCGACTCATCGTCGACGCTATCAAAGCCAATGACTCTCTGCAGGAACACATGGAGCTCGGGATGGGATTGAGGGTTCTTTGTGACTTCGAAGAGCGGCTGGAAGATGTCTACGGTGATCCTTCTGAGTTACCGAGGGGAGTCACAAGCGGATTCGAGTGTAGCACGTACTGCGAACAATTTCCTCAAACGTTTGGACAATACCAGTGTCCTTGTACACTGCGTATAGCCGTGGTATCTGCACGAGCCAGCGTACATTGCTGGAAAAGAGCTCGTTGTTGACAACCCACTTGGCGAGTTTGTCCCACTCGTCCACGGAGCGGCCATAGATACTGATACGCCATTCGCAGTTCTACGGGGGGTAAGGGCTGCTCAATACGACCTACAAAACAGAAAAATATTTCCAGTCGGCTGACCTGGTATTTGCTCTGCTCCAAATCTTTCATCAACTCTAGGGAGAATTGCATTGATCATTACAAGCGCTTCACTAGAAATAGCTGGGGCTCTTACCGAGTGTGAGTTCAGCCAAATATCTTCCCTTGATATAGTTATCCGTCTTCAAGAAGATTTCTCGCAGCCTCGACTCTCCGACGGGGTTATATTTGAGGTTGAACTTGTCAAAGCGATGGAAAGAATCTTGATGCGCGTGCATATCCAGCGTGTCGATGGATAGGTCATATGCAGTGAGGTTCAGCGATTGGAAAACTTGTGACAGAGTTAGCTCTTGGCTATCTCGGAAGATAACCGGGTCCTGCATAGTTCTCTTTTAGTTTATAGATTCGTGTCAGGAGGGGAGTGGGACATGAAACGATACCGACGTCGGAGTGGAGTTTCATTTTGTGTTTGATGAAGCGCAGCAAGTGCTTTTGATTCATACTACTCGAGTGGTGGACGTGCGTATCCACTTTGCGGACATTATAAAAATCGCTAATGAGTATATTCAGCTCAGTCTCGTCCACCAGCACATATAATTTGTTACCGGTGAGGAACCCGCTGAGAAAGCCTCGCCAAGTTAGCTCTTTTCTACCAAGAACAAGACAAAGGAAGTATGCATACCTTCATTTCCGCCAGCTCCTCGTATTCGTTCAAGAGCGTATACATCTGAAATTTACTGGATAGATACTTCAAGCGCTTGAACGCAAAGCTCTTGGCGGGTCCGTCCGAGACCACACCCAGAACATAGTCCAGGTCTATGAAGTACTCCCGAAGAGTCGGGATTTCAAAGAGGGGTTTCTGGCCTGGGCCTAGAATCAAAAGATTCAGGGATTGGGAGATGTTTTTGAGCACCATGAAGAATGAAATTACCATTTTCCGTCCCCTTTTCATGAAGCTGATAAACCCCATACTCATCGAGCACGAATTCCCAAGGGTGGTGTCCCGGGATTTGACATTTGGCGAAATCGAAAGGTTCAATTCGGATATCTTTGTTGCTGTGCGCGGCATCAGGGATAGCGGTCTCGCTCTCTGGCTTCCAGTGCCAATGGGGCGGCGGTGGGGGTGGATAAATCTTCCACGGCTCAAACGGGCTCTCGCCAGGTGGATTGAGTGCCGCCTCCGTTGCGTCCTGCCGGGCCCCGGGGACGTCCCCCGCATCGCCTTTGAAGCCTGCGAATACACCATCATGGTCGCGAGGGTTGTCACCCAACCTCTGGAGTGAGATGCGCATGTATTTTTCTCTGATTTCAAGGCATTTCCGGAAGGAAGCGTAGAGCTCGCGTAGTTCGCTGGTCTGGGCGGCAGCTAATCACAGAAAACGCGTTAACCTCGATAGAGCTAGAGAAAACTGGGATTTCCCTACGAATCGTGCTAGGGCCATTACTAATATTTCCAAGTTTCAAAGTGGCCTCATCGTCCGGGGAGACCTGAGAGACGTGTAGGTCGACCATTTGACTCTGGAGGTGTTTCATTCCTGGCAGCTCAAGCTCATTAGCTGGCAAGGAATTTGGGATCTGGGCGTGAGGGATCTCAGAGAGTGTATGGAGCTTGGCCAAGCTGACGTTTGAGACGATCGAGCTAGCGCGAGAGCGAGAGGTAATTCTCGCGAGCCCAACAACACCAGCAGCAGAGCCGATCGACTCCTCATCCTCAGAATTCGCTCGGTGATGAGCAAAATATTTCTCGTGCATCTGGAAAACGATTTTTTTTAGGTCTTGCGGAAAGAAGGCAGCCGATCATCTCTCACGTACTTGATGCAGCGTCTTCTCTTCGCTATAGCTAAAAACCGCGTCTCGAGGATTATCACCAACGGATCTCACAGTTGGCAGAGAGTGACTCGGATCTGGCCCTGCGCTAGCGTTTTCTGGGGGGTTTGAATGCAGGTCGGCACCTGGATCTTGGCCGTCCGTTCTCGGCGCTCGCCCCAGTTCATCGGACGGTGCTTCGATTGCTGACATGGTCGCAAGCTGAAATTGGTGCCCGTGGACAATTGCAGGGAGCTTGTATGGCAGGAGTCAAGGCCTTCATTATGGTCAACTTTGCATCCGCGTATATAAGTCTGGAAAGGGTCGCGATAAAAATGCTTATTTACACTGACAGTCGCCCGAAGGAGGTTTCTTTCTCAAGAAGGTCGATAACACCCTCCAGATTGACGACATCGTTGTGTCCTCCCCGAATTGTCTCCAGATGCACGACTTTCCCCGCGCCCTCTCGCTCAAATTCTCTCAATTGCCCTAATCCCTCTACCTCGGCGTTTTTGACGAGTTGTTCCGTCGCCGCCTTCCGCCTCTGAGATACATCTTGTATCTCGCTCCATCGGGACTGGGTGAACGAAGGGTCAAGGAGCTCCTTGGGCGTGAATGGAAAAGGCGGGAGGTGAGGTTCCAAGAGAGCTGAGAAAAGATTGCTTGAATGAGTCGGAATAATCTCGGAGTCGTCTTTGGCATGGACGAGCAAGATTGGTGATTTGACAGTCTAGCAGCCATGACCATACAGTTAGTGACGTGAACCAAGCGCCAGTATGTGTGATTTACGACCACAAACCGTGATGATGGACGCGGTATCGAACGGGTGCTGTATAAATCGCTTAATGAATCCTAGGTACAACAAAAGGCGACGGTCAGTAAACAAAAGACAAACGCCAGTCCTCCCTCGGGGTCTGAGACTCACTCATTACCCAGGGAAAGGTCCTCATTGGTCCCAACACCGGGACGACGCCCCCGAACGAGTACGTCTCAACCAACTCGAACATGGAGGTAAACGGGGCAGCCAGAACCAAGCCACGAGGGGTGATTTCTACTCGTCTCATTAGATCATGGTCCCAGTGTAGGAGAAAAGAAGACTTACGTTCACTAGAAAGCTCTGCGGCCAGCATAGAGGAAACAGCGGTTCCCAAACTATGACCCATAATCAACACGTTCTGGGGCTCTACGCCGCGCTGACTTAACCAATCCCATGCGGCTCTAGCGTCTTTCCCTAGCCCTTCCTTGCTAGGATACCCTTCTGAATCGCCAAAGCCTCGGTAGTCAATCACCAGCACATTTGCACCGCGAGACGAAAGTGCAGAATACGAGGCGACGCGAAATCCGAACGCACGGTTCCCGGCGTTACCGTGGAAAAAGAGTACTGTGGGATGGGCCGTCAAGGCTTGTTGGACTTCAGCGTCTGTAAAAGGTACCGTAGGCACGGCTGATGCTGTGTGACTCTGATAGAACTGGTCAGAGAGTACCAGCCAAGCACCCAGTCGGACGTCGTCAGACGTTGTCATGTTGAAGTTGACAGTTTTGAATGCTAGAGAGGGTATCGATAAGCATACAGAGGACGGGATGGCGCCAGAATACGGAAGATCTCACGGGGTAGCCCATATTTCTCTGGTAGATTGAAGTTCGCATTAATGGGCCATCTAACATTGTGCAAGTATACGACACTGCACTTCTTGTTCAGCAGCCGAATGCATAAATACTAAGCATGGTGCTCACTTTCGCTGAAACACAGGCGTCGCGAGGGGAACGAGGAATAACGCGTACAGCCCTCCAAAGCAGACGAGAAAGGTATGTGCATGAGCAAGGAACCCGCGGTTCGGAGGTGCCTCCATGGCGGACTGATCGCGCTCGGCGTTTGATTCTCTAAATGATGACAAGGGTCAGGTCGAACCTCCGGGGGACATTTGATCAACACCCAACCAAATTTATAGTACTTGGACACCACCACAGCCTTTTGTCGTTCCGCGCTGCCAACGTGCAGGCAGCAGGCTACCTGGTCCTCTGGGCTACCTATAGTGAAACCACCAGGGGCTGCGGAAAGAAAGCGATTGGCTGCGCGAGCAATGGCATGGGCCGAAATGAAATGAAATGTTAGTCATCGTGCCATTCGAAATTTGAAGAGGCGTCGCAAAGCACTCGCACTACAAAACGCGGCCAACACCCGTTGTCTCTTGCCATCAACCGCATCTTCCCCGTAATTTTACGTTCTCCCCCCCTCCTCCTATCATGCGTGAGATCGTCCACATCCAAACTGGCCAGGTCAGTATTTCTTTAGCGTCGTGGCTCTGGCGCACTTTTTCTGACATCAATTTCCATTCCTATTTCGACAGTGCGGCAACCAGATCGGTACGATAATCCCACTCTCTATCCACGCAGCCCACCAACCCTCGTTATTTTTGCAGGCTCCAAGTTTTGGGAAGTCGTCTCCGACGAACATGGCATTGACAAGGACGGCCAGTAAGCGCATCATCCCACCGGCTTGCTACTCGGTTCCTTGTTAATAATTGACAATTATCATAGGTACGTTGGCAACAGCGACCTGCAGCTCGACAAAATTAGCGTATACTACAATGAAGTCAACCGTCTGCAACCCCTTTCGTCTCTTTTGAATCTCTTTGAGCCCAAACTTTCTTGCCTCGTTTTAGACCAAAAATACGTGCCCCGCGCTGTCCTTGTGGATCTCGAGTCAGGGACCATGAACGCCATCCGATCAAGTAACCTCGGTCACCTCTTCCGTCCGGATAACTTTGTCTACGGACAGAGCAGTGCCGGGAATAACTGGGCCAAGGGCCGTAAGTCCTGCTTGGGCCACCTTGCCCTTGTTATCCATATTGATACACGACATCAACCCTAGATTATACCGAGGGTGCGGAGCTCGTGGACAGTGTCCTTGATGTCGTCCGACGAGAGGCAGAGAACTGCGACTCTCTCCAGGGTTTCCAGTTCACCCACTCGCTCGGAGGAGGAACCGGCTCTGGAATGGGAACGCTGCTCATATCCAAGATTCGCGAAGAATATCCTGATCGAATGATGTGTACCTTCTCTGTCGTCCCCTCACCAAAAGTATCCGACACTGTTGTCGAGGTACGTCACTGGGCTGTCTTCATCGCGCTGATGCTCATCCCCACGGAACACCACAGCCATACAACGCCACGCTCTCAGTCCATCAGCTCGTGGAACACGCTGATCAGACTTTCTGCATTGATAACGAGGCTCTTTACGAGATTTGCTTCCGCACACTGAAGCTCAGCTCGCCTGCTTACGGGGATCTGAACCACCTCGTATCTATCGTCATGAGTGGTATTACCACCTCTCTGAGGGTATGTTTGGCAGACCCTTGGTTGATCATCTACCTTGACGGCTCATATTCTTGCTACGATAGTTCCCCGGTCAACTCAACTCGGATCTAAGGAAGCTCGCTGTCAATATGAGTACGTGGTTTCATCTTTCAGTTCGGCTTTCCCTCTTCTTGCACTAACCGCTTCGCTGCTCTAGTTCCTTTCCCTCGTCTGCACTTCTTTATGGTCGGCTTCGCTCCTCTCACCGCCGCGGGCTCGCAGCAATACCGGGCGGTCTCCGTCGCCGAACTTGCGCAGCAGATGTTCGATGCCAAAAACATGATGGCCGCGTCTGACCCAAGGAACGGCCGCTACCTCACCGTGCGCCATTCCTTTTCATATACCTGCCTCATCTCTTGTGCTTATTCTTCTCGTGTTCTGCACAACAGGTTGCCGCCGTCTTCCGCGGCAAAGTCTCGATGAAGGACGTCGAGACCCAGATGGGCACGTTCCAAGACAAGAACAGCGCCTACTTTGTGGAGTGGATCCCCAACAACGTTCTCACGGCGCAGTGCGACATCCCGCCGCGCGGCCTGAAGATGTCCGCGACGTTTATCGGTAACTCGACGTCGATCCAGGAGCTGTTCAAACGTGTGTCGGACCAGTTCAGCGCGATGTTCAAGCGCAAGGCGTTCTTGCATTGGTACACTCAGGAGGGGATGGACGAGATGGAGTTCACGGAGGCGGAGAGCAATATGCAGGATTTGATCGCGGAGTACCAGCAGTACCAGGACGCGACGTGAGTTCCCTCGCAGCTGCCCCCATCGCGCTCTCGTTCACATACCAATTTGTCTTTTAATCTTTTAGGGTCGAAGACGAGGTCGAGTACGAGGCCGAAGACCACGAAGCGTCCGTCCACGAGTAATTTTTCTTTCTCGTCCGCTCCACTTCTGCATACCCCTCCTCCCCTTTTTTACTCCCTATTGGCCGCGGGCACAGCTCGCGATAGTTACCCCTTCCCGTATATTTCCTTCCGTCGCTCTTTTAGGCTCACTTTCCAACGCTTTTATCCGTCTTTGCCCTCCCATCCATCTTCATACGGCTACTGTATGCGTTAGATCTACCGGTGATAAAATAAATTCGTTGTAATATGGAACTTTTGGACCTTGCTTTTTGGGTTGCGCATGAAGGAACAGTCTGAGTGGGAAGTTGTGTCCGATTGACGCAGGCATGAAATGCTTGTGGAGGAGAGACCAACACATCAATACAAGTAGGCGCTCTGTAGCATGGTCTCTTTTCTTGTTCCTCCACCTGTGAGCCAGCATAACTATTCTCTGCTGCTAGACGTATATCATGATCATCACACTGGCCACGGGGTGGCACAAAGATCTCGAGGCACCAGATCTGGCGACAAAAAACAGCATATGAACCAAGTTGGGGGGGGGGGGGCAGAGTTACATTTTGTATGAATTCAAAGTGTATCCTTCAAACTGGAGATAAGTATGTCTAGGGAACGGATAGAAGGCACACATATATATACGTGGACGAGATGGTGTGTTCGAGAGTCTCGAGCGAAGTAGGCCAAGACGGCGCTAAGGTGTTTTCTTCTATTTTCCCCCCTCATAGCTGCCAAGCAAGCAGCACAGTCAGAACATCCGGCTCCGCCGGCCCCGCCATATCTGGAAGGGCAGCTTCCAGTCCTTGGTCTGTAGCGAAGGGTGGAACGCGTCGAAGTTGACGGCCTCAAGACGTGACAGGTAGGACGCGACCGGGATCTAGACGTAAGGTTATTCAATCCCAGGGGATGTTAAATTGGCGCTATTTTCAAAAATAAACAAGGCGCGAAGTAGGATATGGACTAACCCCAGTCAAAAATATCGGCATCGCTTCGTCCGGAACCCCGCCATCCTTGAAGGATTCTCGCGCAGTGATCAGATGGTCGTTCGCGAGCGTCGCAAATTCGTATACCGCGTCGTCGATCCCCGGGGCACTCCCGCCCTTCCGCACGACCTCCTCTTGAGTGACGCCGTGTTTGGATGTAATTTCGGCGGGGATGATGACGCGCCCTTGCGATGCGTGGAATGGCATCGCGCGGAGGAGCGTGGCGAAGGAGTGGGCGATGCCGAGGTGCGAGGCGGCGTGGGATAAGGTGCTCGAGGAAGATAGGGAGAGCAGAGAGAGCAGGAGATACAATAGTGTGGAGGATGTGGATTCGGCGTAGTTTTGGAGTGACTCGACGGTCATGTACGTTGGGTTTTGAAGGTCTTGTTCCTGTAGAATGTAAAGTGAGCAGACTGGTAGTAATGAGAATGATGGTGTGCGCACTCTGGCGTCGATCATTCGTTTGAGATGGTATCCTGGAAGGGATGCCTGTTTCGACGCGGCGTGCAGCGCAAGCGCTATAGGATGGTTTGGAGGTTTATCCTAGGACAGAGTCAGAAAGGAACACGAGCCTCGCTGTACCCCTCACTCCATGTTCTTCGTACCTCGGATATTCCCTTGACAGCATCTCTCCAAAACTGCATCCTCATCTGACCTATCATGGTGCGCGACACGTTTTCTTTTACCGTCGCCAGCTCTACCTTGACGCAACAGCCCAGAGTTACTAGCCGTCCATAAATCTGCCACAGCATAGACTTACATTGAAAGCTCTCAGCCCAAAGTACGCGCCCTGCAAGTGCCGAGGATAGAAATACGAGCACAGAAAAGCGTCATTGTCGTGTTTGCGAACGAGGTCGCGACAGTAAGCTGCAGGATCTTGAATTCCACCAGTACGCGCTTGGGATACGTGACGGCGTTGAAGATGGCGAAGGGCGTTGCTCACAGGTCGATGGCGCGCTGAAAGGATCATCAATACTGCGATGAACTTACTTCAGACTCTGGGAGCACGAGAGAAATGTGGATTATGTAATGTAACTACCGTGACACTGGTCTTACTTCTATAAGACGTATGCATCAACAAAACAATCGCACTGCTGGGCGGTCCTTGAGCTTGATATTCAGTATTTTCTGTCGCAAGGATGCACGAATTACGCGTAGATATAAGTTTTAGGTGTTGCTAAATGAGATATATATATACTCTTCATACCGTGTTCGAACAGCTACAGCGAGATAAGTAGCCCAAGCAAGGCCAAGCAAATTCGTGACGCGTGACTGCACGAGCTTAATCCTGCGGGCACTTGAACCGTTTGTTTCACATCTCCCGCACAAGCAAGGTGCACCGTAGGATGCCATACGAGCGATACCTAACCGGTCCTCGACCGACCTATGAGCCCTTTTCTCCTTTGCCAGAGGCTGCCCAAGCAGTAACCGCAAGACCGGTGCGCGTAGCCCGATACATACATACTCACTCAATCAGCTACCAAGTCGCTGAAACATGCATTCGACCGTATCTCCTATGCACGATTTAGATTAAAAACGGCGCTTACAGCTTCTCATCTTCAGGCCTCAGCGTCATGGGTTACCTGCCCAAGAGGCCCAGAGAGCTCCTGTCGACCATGTCGGAGCAGTACGAGGAGCCTGAACTGGATAGGTGTGGTCGAGAGCGTCGCGGAGGTCCGGGGAAGAAGAAGACCGAGGTTTTTTTCCAGGCGGGTTAAATCAAGCGGACTAAGCTTTCTCGTAGATTTCTGACGGAAATTATTGTGCATATTATACAGGCGCATCTGACTTGGTACGGCATCGAGTATCATCCGAGCGACAACCGAGAGCAACTCGAGAATCGGCTGTGGGAGACATTGAGCACGCTTCCTCCCCCCGCTCTGAGCCCCCACATCTACGAGATTGAGGCACAGATGCGCCAGCAATGGTTGGATGAGACCTCTCTCGAGCAGGCCCGGTGAGGGCACCTTGTCGTACACATCTTACCCCCACTCATCGAATAACCTAATCAACCATACGTTGTCCGAATGGCAGTATGATACAAATCCTCACAGACCAAGGTTACACAGTGCACAATTCCGACCTCCTTGCCCAGCTCACAGGACATGCCGCCCTCACGGACGAATTTTTCACTGACCGGGCAGGCTTCTTCCGGACTCACTTTCCCCCGGATGCGGCGCACGACTATGTCGTCGTCCTGGCTAGTTTTGACGAAGATGCAGAGGGGCTGATCGAGTGGGCGTGCGATGTATATAATATGCAGGCCGAGAGGGTGAACAAGGGCGTTGGGAGGGGCGCCCGTTTCCCGGACTACGTAGTTGGAAGAAGTAGAGCCGCTGTGCAGGACAAGGCTGAGGAAATCAGAAGGGAAGTTGTGCGGGGGAGGAATTTGGGATCCAGGCGGTTTGGCGCCGTTTAGAGTTAAGACAGCCTCTACGTATCATTTGAACGATTTAGCTACTCTGTTTATTTGAGCCAATCGCTTTTAGCCTCTATAGCTCGCCAAACTGTCGGAGTAGTATCGCTCTGTAGCTCAAACTCGCCCCTTTTAGTATCTTTCAATCCCTACGCAGGTGGTTTGAGGCAAATTCATGAGTCCGCGAGCGTAGCCATCTGGGGAATGCGTGCGCTTTCCTGTGTAGGTCTCGTATACTTGCGGAGCTTAACCCAAGAATTGAGGGGTGAGTATCTGCGAGCCGAATTCTAGTATTCTATGTAACGTCCGAGTACTCATATACGTACCTGCCGGCCAATTGACAACACCATCAAGTGACTCACTACACCGACATACCTTGCTTGTTGTCTTTGAATGGGAAATTTGACAGGAGAACTTCCCATACAGCCATTCCTAGCTAGGAATGCATCTTGGCACCCATAGCCAGCCAAGATAACCTGCGAATCATAAACCGATAATGGGCCATGAGAGCCCGTGAGTATCCAGTGCGAGAGTCGGCCAGTGCGAATCTCGAAACTCAATTTAGCGAATGGATTCGACAGTCTGCATAGGCCATAACTTAATGTGAACGGTGGGTCGCGCGCCCGTAGGGTACGGGTGTTAAAACGTTAAGGAGAGCCAAACACCGCGATAGCGGGACCTTTCGCCACCAGTACTAGTGCGAGCCTGATACGTGGACGACGTCGGAGATGGCGCCTAGACTGTACGTAGAGTGGCTGGTGCTTGGCCAAGCGCTACTCTGATTATATAATGCAAATTGCAATGACCGAGACAATGACAATTGACATAGCCTTGCACGCGTTTGCACGACTCACCACCAGCACGCCTCTATTTGGCTCGCGTCGTGCCTGGCGACGGGATTCATCGGGATTCACCAGGATTCATCAGGATTCTCTCAGCTGCATCTCACAGCTCGACAACTTCCAACGCCAAACCCTGCAGGATATTTTGTCCAACGAACCTCGCATACTGGATGCGCAATTGTCGAATTGGGTGCAGCACTGTATGTCCGTGGACGCACATCTCAAAACTCAGCCTCGATCAAACGACAACAACACTCGCTATGGCAGCCCAACATCTACAGCGGGGGGATCTGCAAATACCAACAAGCAAACCCGCGACACGTATTTAATCCCGCGAACGCAACTCTTCTGCCTCCACCCATCGCTGCCACCTACGAGCAGCTGTACGCAGGATGCCATACGCACGATACTTAATTGGTCCCCGCCCAACCTATGAGCCTTTTCCTCCTCTGCCAGCCGCCCAAGCAGTAACCTCGAGACCGGTGCGCATTATCCATATTATCCACCATCTTCGACTGCTTCATCGGCTGAGTTGTTGGATATTAATTTAGATTAAGTACGGCATCTACGGTTTCTCGTCTGCGGGTTTCAGCATCATGGGCTACCTGCCCAAGACGCCCGACGAGCTGCTATCGGCCATGTCAGAACAATACGAGGAGCCCGAGTTGAACAGATACGGCGAAGAGCGTCGCGGAGGGCCGGGAAAGAGGAAGCCCAAGATCTTTTTTCAGGTGCGCAGCCGTTTCCTTTTCTTTCTGCACGCCACGGGGCTTCTTACATACAGAAACTGCACCACATAGGCTCATCTAAACTGGTATGGCATCGAGTATTACGCAAGCGACGGCCGAGATGATCTCGAGGACCTTTTATGGGATGCAATGAGCGCGGTGCCTTCTCCCACTCTGGATCCCGCCATGTACGAGATTGAGGCAGCGATGCGCCGGCAATGGTTACACGCAACTGCACTTGAACAAGCTCGGTAATTATCTCGTGTCTTACCCACGTTCCATACATACTGATCAATTAATTGAATTGTGTCGCCCGCTCATTACAGCACGGTACAGCATCTCACAGACCTAGGCTACACCGTACACAACTCGGATCTGCTCGCCGAACTCACCGGACACGCCGCTCTCACGGATGAGTTCTTCGCCGACCAGGCAGCTTTCTTCCGCACCCATTTTCCACCGGGCGCCCCGTACAATCACGTCATCGTCTTGACCAAATTTGACAAAGAGGAGGAGGGGCTACTCGAGTGGGCCTGCGGCGTGTACGATCTCCAGGCGGAACGGGTGGACAAGGGAGCTGGCAACGGACGGGCTGCCCGTTTCCCGGATTACGTAGTTGGGAGAAGCAGGGCGGCGGTGCGGGCCAAGGCTGAGGAGATCGGTAGGGATGTTGTGCGGGCGAGGAATTTGTGGTATGGGTGATTTTGGTGCTTTCCGGAGATAGAGCAGCTTTCACGCATACTTGGATATTTTAACTATTTCGCTTGAACCACTTATTTTCTAGGATGTCACGGCCTCGAGAAGCCAGGTCGGTGTCAATTCGGGGCATAGAAATCATAGCTCCAGTTTCCAAGGAGTTGTCGTCCTTGTGCAGGCGCTCTATAACCAAAGTTGAAAAACGTCGAAAAGGTCGGTAGCTCGGGCTTGAATTCTATAAATGGCGCCGTTTGGGGCTACATCATCTAGTCGTGGTATTTCGGCGTATCGGTACTCTCGAGGAAACCTGTCTATCCGTCCGTTCTACTAGTGAGTCGAGGGTGGTTCGGCCTCCTAGTATTGGGTTGCCGTTCTTATGCGCTGGGCTGGCTTTCGCTTTGAACTGAGAATATTCACCGACACGAATGTCCCTGGAGTCTACGTCAAGTTGATAGTTTCTGCGATCTGAATAAATAGCAAACCCTCAATGCGTCCGCCAGATCAAGCTTTGAGAGGTCCATAATACCCGCGAGGTGCCACATCGGCGGGATGGGACCTTCAAGCAAGAGCTTTTCGCACCCAGCCGCTGGCATGCTGTAGAGGAAGGTATAAGGAAGGCGTCGCTGACCCAAGCGAATTCGCCTGAAATAATACTAATTAAAAGTCTATCGGCGCGTCACCTCTAGACAGATGGAATGGGGCCGTCATCTACCGGCGCGTGTAGCAAGAACTTTTGGATCCACTGACCAAGGCGTTGGTCAAGTACAGCGATAGGCTACGCGAGCTTGCAAAATCCAGGAAGGCGAGTCGACGAGCACGACCTTCAATAATCTAATAGAGACCTGCAAAAAATTCAGACAAAACGTCCGAACAAGTCCTGTATGGAGATTGCTACGGCCCCAATCGACGAACCCCGGGAGAACGGAACAGCTGTCAGACACGAACGGTACAGCGAGAAATAGCGAAATTCTTCGTGGAGCATGAGGGGTGCTTTCTTGCGGTTTTGTTCAGGAGTACGCTGTCTGGTTGGCGAAATACAGCGCATGGCCCCGATAACAGGAGAGTAGGATGTGATGACCCGCCAAGATTTTGTAGGTGCCGAGTGATCTACCTAGCCGGACTGCGACACCCAGCGAGAGGAGGAACGCAACGATGTAGTACCCCTGCCAGGTTGCTGTCGCTGGTTGCTGAAGAGCGCAGGCCAAGAGTTTTCGATTTGTTGATCAAGGGAACGTGGCAGATGGGACCCGGGCCCGGTGATAAGCAAGTCTACGGATATGAGCTGCACAGACTAGCCGCAAGGAATGAAAATGGGGTTATCGTGGACATTCTCGTATTCGACGCGAGTGAGGCTCTAAAACGAGTACCAAGAGAGGTGTTGGAGGAGGGGTTTGAAATTTGAACACGGCTCCTTTTGTTGCTTATAGGAGTATGAACGGCAGACAGGCCTGCCTAGCTACGAAAAAGCGCGCACGCACGTGTCATCACTGATATGGCGGGTGAGGCAAAGGCGAGGCCGCGAAACGAGAAAAGATACAAGGGTGGTTTGAATCGCGCTTGTCGACCATCGGATTGAGTCCTCAGCAGTTGAGTTCAATGGCTAACGCAGGCAGGCATCGCAGTTGTATACGCAATCGGTAGAGGTCGAGATCATCATTTACTATGAAGTCAGAAGTAAGTAGTCGTGGTTGCCGAGAGTAACCGCGGGAAACGGGGAGTTGCCGCAGCGGCGCAAGGCGACGAGGCTATTATGTACTTCCCCAGCGGCTTGTTTGAGAGCAGACTAGGATTCTGTCTGGCTAGATTGATGCCCGCCCAAGGATCCGCGGGAAAGCGCAGGGGAGCTTGGAGGAGAGAGGAGATGATTGCGAGTTATTGGTGCGTGGCAGTGAACAGGATATCATGCGGTATAATCTTGCTATGGCCAGCAGCCTGTGATTCTGGACGCAAGGGCCGCGCAAGTACAGAGACCCTCATTGGTCTGGCTGGGGAGAGGGGAAAGAGGGCAGCGGGATGTAGTGTATACGACATCGTGGTTTGTACTACTCACCGGGAGGAATCCGGCGCTCCCAAGCTTACATCCGTCCTCCACGTGCTTGAATCCTAAATTCGCGCAGAGAGCTATGAGCCGTTCGCTCGAGTTCAGTGGAATTCGGAAGCGGGAGAACTTGCACATCGCGTCAACACCACAAATGGCGTACACGGCACGACTCGATTGTCCCTCGCGACTTCTCTTGATGTGCGCAGAGTGATGAATGTCAGGCTCGACTTAGGCAGGTTCGAAGAACAAGGGAGTGGCGAGCAAGAGAGTGACTCGCGAAGTTGGTTCGAAAGGTCATGTGACTTATGAAGGGTGATTGGCTACGATTCGAGCACCAGCAAACACCAGCCTCGTTGCACACTTCAGCGCTTACTTCGTCCATCTGCCCGCAACTCGCTCACAACAACGAACCTTTTACTGCTTCCTCGACATGTTTTGTCCTATATGCCGCTGCCACGACTGCGTCCTTCACAGTGGAGGCAACACTATCAGCATCGGCCGTCTAACCGTCGATCCTATCGGTGCGCCTTCTGATACTTCACTACTTGAACGGGGCAGCTGACACCACTCGCACACCCGATCCGTTGATGCCTAACCTTGCACGTCCTGTATCGAACGACTCAGTCCCTCGAGTTGACCTCGAGAATACGAATCAAGAAGCTCACGACGTCGTCACCGCGGCGATCCGGGATGATCGTGCTTCAGTCGATCCCACAGTGGTGTCTTGCATAAGGAGGAAGCTTGACTGCGACGACGAGACCGCCGCTAAGGTCCTTGCCCGCCTCGTCGCTCTCGCCCCGTGCCGCCATACT
>KL198058.1:0-85550 GCA_000697705.1 Botryobasidium botryosum FD-172 SS1 | reverse complement strand
CTGACCCATCCCCACCCCTGGCCCTGTGCTCAACAGCTTGTGAGTGCATCAGTCTGGGTGCTGTGGAGATGTGTGGCTGACCCATCCCCACCCCTTGCCCTGTGCTCAACAGGGAGTGAGTGCATCAGTCTGGGTGTTGTGGAGATGTATGGCTGACCCATCCCCACCCCTTGCCCTGTGCTCAACAGGTAGTGAGTGCATCAGTCTGGGTGTTGTGGAGATGTGTGACTGACCCATCCCCACCCCTGGCCCTGTGCTCCACAGGCAGTGAGTGCATCAGCCTGGGTGTTGTGGAGACATGTGGCTGACCCATCCCCACCCCTGGCCCTGTGCTCCACAGGCAGTGAGTGCATCAGTCTGGGTGTTGTGGAGATGTGTGGCTGACCCATCCCCACCCTTGGCCCTGAACTCAACAGTATGTGAGCAAACCAGTCTGGCTATCATGAAGATTGATGGCAGACTTGTCCACACATCCCTGGCCTTATGTACAACAGAAAGTGAGTGCCTTTCTATCCCCACTCTGTGTCCACCAAAGGGTTCAACCATCCCTCATGATTTTAATATGTAACAGAAGGTGATCAAGTTGACATATCTCATTTGATTGATCTAAGTATCCATTTGGAAAGATTGAAGAAGAGTGCCATAAAGAGATTTATGCACATCTCACTTCACTGGTCAGTGCACTTTTTTGCCCCTCTCTTGTGCAAGGTTAGACTCATTGTGTACCCTCCTAGGTTGGCTCATTGCCAGGTCCTTTGCATGTGCCAGTGGTGGCCATTGGTCAGAATTTTTGTTACCACTATGGCTGTTGCATTTATGTGTCCCTCACATTCTGTTTTTATTGCATCCCCAGGGATCCTTATTGTGGCTGCTCAGCTGTTCTGGCATGCACATGGGAAGAGGCCTACTGTATTGCAGATGAGGGAGGTCATTAGCCTTTATCTCACCTCAGGCAAAGCCAATGCAGTCAGGGCACAAGTTGGAGAAGAGCTTGGAAATCTCACTGGGTACTATACTGGAGAATATGCTGATGTGGTCATCAAGATTGTGATGGAGAATCAACTAGGTTTGTCCACTTCATGCCTTCTTGACTATCCACCAAATTTTGACTATAGGCTGTATTCACAAAGGGGGTCACTGAGGGATTGGCATCTGTTGCCCAAGGATTTGTGACACTATGCAGTTATCATTCCTCATGACTTGAGACTCTTTGGTGTGATCACAAGACTAAGATGTGCAAGTAACTTCAAGATTCCATGACATCAGCTCATTTTATGTGGAGGTTCAGCATTCTAGTTGTAGTTCAAGCATTGGTTCACCTTTGCCATGCCATTAATCAAAGTAAATGTGGTGACTGCGAGCAGTTGTTGTCCTTGCACACGCATTTTGATGACAGAGTCACTGGCCTACAGATATATTGAGTACACACACTGCCTTATGCCGGCCCCTTACATTTTCGGGGGTTACCTCAGACTCATGCGCACTTCGTAGATGGTAGCTGGCCGCGTACTCAGCTGCAAAAGCTTACATAGTACTCTAGATGATCTGAGTCGACGAGACCAGCAAGTCGAATCCTAGCTTTGTAAAGAATATTTCTTGGGTATGTCATTCGGTCTGTACTACTGTAGTGTACCAGTAACCCAAGGCATTTGACCAAATCAGTCTACTCATCTACTCTCCAGCTCATCACGTGGTCTCGCTCATGTTGGTCGCCCGGATTGCCGCAAAGCACTATCCCCTATGCTGGCAGAAATTATTTGACGCCTGGAATCGAGGATCTTTGCTTATGCTTCAGTCAAGGCCCCCTGATTTTGGCAAAACCAGTCGTAGCATCCCAAGATCTAAGGATTGGCCGCACGAGCTTGCGAGACTGAGGGAGGCAAATCGGTAATCTAGAGATCTGTGCGCTGGAACAAAATGTCCGGATCCGCAAGTCATGTGTGGGCGCTTACTGTTACGGCTTCAATTGAGAAAATCATAGGAGAATAATGTGCTTTACTGCGGTTTTATTCACCAGTATGATTTGTGGTTGGCATAACACAGCATACGGCCCCGAGAACAGCGGAGTACGGTGTAAACTGGCGAGATTTTGTGGGTGCCGGATGGCGCTACATAACCGGGATGCGGCACGGAGGACGGGAGCTTTACTTGACAGTCGGCGAGCAAGGGAATGGCGACGTGGGCGGTGTAACACCTCCGCCGGGTTGCTGTCACTGGTATGCAGAGCGCGGGAACGGCGTGGTGATTCAGAGGTGCTTTTGCTGCGTGTAGCCACCGTGTAGCTATTTCAATCCGCTGACCGCGGAAACGTGGCGGCCGGGTGGTAAGCAAGTATACGAATTTGAGTTGCCACGGACTAGGCTCGAGAAATGAAAGCCAAAACAGAGTTACTTTAATAACTGACTTGTT
The DNA here is from genome assembly GCA_000697705.1 of Botryobasidium botryosum FD-172 SS1. Lineage (NCBI taxonomy): Eukaryota > Fungi > Basidiomycota > Agaricomycetes > Cantharellales > Botryobasidiaceae > Botryobasidium > Botryobasidium botryosum. The sequence goes on along the minus strand of KL198058.1, from coordinate 83,141 downwards.
TCACGCGAGCGAGAGTTTGAAACGAGTACTAGGAGAGGCGTCAAAAGAGGCGTCTGGACACGGTTTCATTTCTTACATATAGGGGTACGGGCGGCGAGCGGCCTGCCTGGCAGAAAAGCGAGAGTGCGTGGCTTCCGCCCGCGCACGTCATCGCTGATACGGCGGGCGGTGGACCAAGAACAAGCAAAGATAGTACACGGACGCAGAAATCGCGTCGGTCGGCTGCCGATACGAGCAAATTAAGTCGCCAGCAGTCGAGTTCGGTGGCCAACGCAGACAGGCGTCGCAGTTGGATGTGTAATCGGTCGAGGTCGAGATCATCGCCCGGTGCGAAAATAGGACTAGTCGTGGTTGCCGAGATCAGCGAGGCGCATGGCGCGGGAAACGGGGAGTTGCCGCAGCGGCGCAGAGCAACGAGGCGTTATCAGCTATGCAGGCCGCAGCGAGCTGTATTTTATTTCCTTGGGGGTGAATTGAGACGCTGGCCGGAGACAGGTAGATAGACTGATGCCCGCTGGCCAGGGAGCACAACAAAGACGCAGACCACAGACAAGGAGGAGCACAAGAAGCGATTGTTTGTTTGCGCGTGTGTGGCCGGGTCAGTGCGCGCCCTCGCCGCTCGCTCGTCTGTCTGCCTGCTGCCTCGTTGCAGGGAAATACTTGTACTCCTCCTCGTCCTCGCTCGCTCCCACCACCACTACCACCTGCCCTCCCCCGCTGCCACCATGTCCGTCAGCCTAGATCCCCACCAGTTCCTCTTCTTCAACCGTGAGTCCGCCAGCACACTGCTCGCCCCCCTCGTCGTCCGACCCTTGTCCCCCAGGCCCCCTCACCCAGCTCGTCAAGCGCACCCTCCTCCTCACAAACTACAACACCCAGCCCGTCGCATTCAAAGTCAAGACCACCGCCCCCAAGGTTCGCATCCCTTCCCACCCATTTCCCCCTTTTTTGCCCCTCTCATGCCGTCATCGCTTCCTACCGGCAGCTCTACTGTGTTAGACCCAACTCTGGAAGAATTGAACCTAATGGCCAAGTCGAAGTCCAAGGTACCCATTTTCTCTCGTTTTGCGGCGAAGCGCCCATATACGTCATACACCATCTGCACGATATTGATGCTTTTTCTGATCCCAGTCCTGCTCCAGCCCATGAAGGAAGAGCCCCCGCTCAACGCCAAATGTAAAGACAAGTTCCTCGTGCAGAGTACGATTATTATGCCCGAAAAGGAGCATGTAGATCTCCATGATATCGTGCGTCATCTCAACCAAACCTCGTCTCTGTGCGCCCTCTCACTTTTCATCTATTGACCAAACTGCCAGTGGGGTATCGTCGAGGCCGAAGGCATGCGCATCCACCAGCAAAAACTCAAAGTAGCCTATCTCCCACCCGGTGCGACTGCCGAAGACTACGACGAAGCCAACAAGAGCGGAATGACAGGGATTGATGACGAGTCGGTGAGCGCTCATATTATATCCCGTTCTGTGCGTGTCTTGACTGTATTCAATCAGCGATACCGGACGTTCCGGGGTAACCCCAACGCCTCTGGGTTCAACGCAAGCCATATGGGACAAGAAACCACCCGGCCGCCTCTCCCCACCTCCATCATCCCACAGCCTGCGCCAGTGCAACGGACGCCGTCTCCGCCCGTCGAGTACACCAATGCGCGTGAAGCCACCCCCGATATCGTCTACCCCGCTCCCCAACATCAACAGCAACAACAATATCAGCGCGAGACGCCCAGGCCCCCAGTGGTACACACGATGCCGGAGCCCGCACCCCAGCCTCAACCCCAGCCTCATTTCCAGCACCAATCTCAGCACCAGCCCGCACCCCCACCCGCCCCGCGCTCCGACCCGGCCCTCGAGAAAAACTTTGCAGAGCTGAGTGCACAATACGCCGAGGCGATCGCCGAGATCACACGGCTCCGCGCAGCACTCGCCGACCAGGCCGCCGCCGCGGATAAGCTACGCCGCCGTTCGGTGAAAGCTATGTCGGACGACGGGAGCGCAACATACACGGACGGGGCGACCGACGACGGGACGTTTGTCGACCAGGGGCAGTTCCAGCCCGAGGGCGTGCCCCTGCCCATTGTTGTCGGGATCGCGCTGGCCGTGTTCGGGACGACGTATTTGTTCTTTTGAACGTTCCGTGACTTCATGATATCATGATTATGATTTTGCTTTTATGTCCGTGTGGTGTGCTCTACTTTTTTTCTCACTTTCTCTATAGCCTTTTTTCCGCCGCCTTTCATTTCCAACCACCTTTCACCCCTCTTTTGGCCGCGCCCCCCTACACTTCCCTTTCATAACCATTCTTGGGCTCTAAGCCTTCTCCCCTTCCCGTCCTCTTCAGTTTTCTCACCTTCTAATATTCTCAGATAGTCATACGACGGCGAACCCAACAGGAAATGTGTATATATCATTTTCGTCGATTTTGCCAAAACGCCATCTAATTCGTTTCTGCGGATGCGCCGACCCCCAGGTACTGGGTCGTTGCGGAGGCAGCTGCGAGATATTGAATGGCTAGTTTTTGCGGATGAGATGAGATTGGTTCCCTTTTAGACCAGGACAATGCCGGTCGCGATGTACATACCAAGGACGTTCTTTCTTCTAATTCCTGCTCAATCATGCCTCCTGCTTTCCGTTTTCGTGTTCCAGTATATATGCTACATATGTTTTCCTGCCTTCTTATATCATAGATTTTTTTTTCTTAATCGAGGACGCTGGAGCAAGTGCCCTTTTTGTGGGGGTGATCAAAGTTCAAATGGGGAATTTGCTAATTTGTCAACAAGGATGGTGAGATGAGCCCTCCAGCTATCGTGGTAGATTCAGATTCTACACTCGAAGTAGGTCTAGAAGAATGCAACGAACTCAGTCGAGCACCAGGATAAGTACACGGTGTACAGAAGACAACACACCTTGTCGCGAGATCGAGTGAATGGAGCGGCGCGGATGGCCATGGAGCGCAGACGAACGAACGCTGGAGCTCGAGATGAACGAGCACATCGCGCGTGCCCATCCCCATCTCTCTCTGTCCCTCTCCATTTCAAGACCGCAGATGCGCAAACACGCGCCCAAGCCCGATGCTCTCAACAATTCCCTCGAGGTCCGCCCGGATCTGATCCAGGTCCACCTTCCTGGGTGCTCTCGGCGCCGGGGCAGCCTCCACTGTTTTCATTCCGGCGAACGCAGCTTCCAACGAGTCCGCGTCGTGGATCTCGACGTCGGTCGTCAGGCTATGTATTCCCCTCGACTCACTTTCGTCTCCATCGAGCATCTGGTCGTCGTCGTCGTCGTCGTCGTCGTCGGCTCCGGAGTGGAGCTTGGCGTGCTCCTCGGCCTCCTTGTCTGCGGGCGCGATGTCCATCAAGTGTATCTCGTCCAGCTGTTGCACGATCGCTCGTGTCCGCTCAATGAGCGCCGCGCGATCATGATCCACCCCGCTCCCGCCGTGTGTAGAATGTCTAGAGCGTGTAGAATCAAGTGGGGGTGAGAGCGGGAGTGGGATGTGATCGGATTTAGTGTTGGTGAGGAAATAGTGCGTAGAATGGGCGATCCCGCGCAGGAGCCCGACTTGCCGACCGAGCGGTGCGCCGACGTCCGCGAACCCGTCGTCGAATCCCGTCTGCACGGCGGCTTCTTTGCCTGCCGTCACGCCCTCGCGATATCCAGCCTACTCCATTGAATAATATTTTATTCTTTCGATCAGAGCTCGATTTTTTTACGATATGGTTTTTACATGTATATGACTGATGACTTGACTGACGTTCGTATAGGCAGCGGACATCTGCTCCCACTCCCGATCGGCGATGTCCCTGTTGTATTTGTCGACGGCATCGGCGTAGTATTGGTTGCCGTCGTGGTCCCAGGGATCAGAGAAGACCTGAGAGGGTTGTTGCGATCGCTGTGCAGAGGCCGCAGCTGTGGTGATTATTGTGTGCATGGTAGGGATGGTGACAGGTGGCTGCAAGGGTCGACTCGTGGTCCTCGTATCGATATGTTCTGGTGGTGAGTGCGTTCAAGTCATCGGAGTTGAAAGGCGTGTTTGGCGCTCAGGATCAGGATGTGGCTGTTTGGCTCGGGGAGGAGACGCGTCGTGCCGAAGCGCGTCTGGGTCTCCCACTCACCATCCCACCACGACTCCGGCCGGATAAATTTTCTGGACACTATTTTGCCTTTACCATCGCTTGTCGCAAAAAAGCTGGCGGGCCGACGTATCGACCATGTCCATTCTCCCATCGATTGTTTTGCCCACAATAGGCATATTTAGCAAGCTCGGATTATACATGAACTATGTCACAGTCAATGGACTCCCGCATCTACTACACGCGCTCCAGGAGGGTAAGGGCGTTGTAACAGGTGAGGCTATCGGCTTTCGAAATAATAAAAGAGTCTCCTACATAATAAAAATGACCTTTCTTATCTGCCGCGCTTGTAGTTTCGAATCATATCTCTGTGTATGTCTTACGGCGAACCATAACGAGTGAATGGGTCTCTCACGGTCTTTGACCGATAGTGTAGACGACCCTCTTTCATGGGGCGTCCTCCCCCTGTCCAACTATTTTAACCCCGACAAAGTGCGCTGGACACTCGGCGCACACGATATCATGTTTACCAACTCGTCAGTCAGCTCCCCCGCATTCCTACCAATATACATCGTTCACTAATGCATTATTCCTAAAAGCGAACAGTGTACACTCGACATTCTTCCGCGCTGGACAAGTTATAGAAACATTTAGAGGGCAAGGAGTGCATCAGCCTGCGATCGACGAGGCTGTCAGGAAGCTCGAAGCAGGAAAGTGGCTGCATATTTTCCCGGAGGGAAAAGTCAATCAGCCAACCAAGCACCCATCTGGTGGACTAATCCGGTTCAAATGGGGAATGTAAGCCCCGTCCCTCAAGTTCATGTTTGGGAACGCGGGATTACTTACGCATTTACGCAAACCATGTGCAGTGGTCGAATATTGATGGACACGAAGACCAGTCCGACTGTCATCCCGATGTGGATATCAGGTTCGTACCCCCTACAACGCCCATCCCGTCCCAAAACCATTCAACTGAACGTCCATCCTCAAGGCTTCGACAAGATCATGCCCGAACCTCGCCGCCTCAAATTCATCCCCCGTCTCGGGAAACGTGTGTCCATCACTTTTGGCGACCCATTACAGGTGACAACGCGCACGCAGGAGATCGTCAGTCAATTCCGCGAAAATCGCATACAGCCGAAGGAGCTTGCTGAAAGCAGGCAGCAGGAGCTGGATGTGAGAATAGAGGTAACGCGGTGTTTGCAGGAAGAGGTGGAAAGGTTGGGGAGGAGTGTTGGCGGGTTGTCGCCAGGGGCGTGGCCGCGTGTATGAGGGGCAGGAGGTTGTTTATTGGGAACCGGGCGTCCTTGGACTGCGGCGCTTTGGGTGACATAGTGCAGATTTTCTTTTTGACAATACATAGATGAGACGAGTATAGCATCCCTTAACCAACCTATGACTATAAATACCAGGACCGTCGCCCCCCTCAATCTTGTCGGGGAACGGTCTGCCCGAGGACGATTAAAAGGTACAGATTTCTCCATGGTCGATAACTCCAACGACACAATAGAAATGACATCCTATGTACTTTGAACTTCTCTTTCGCTTCATGCGATAGAAGTCATAAAACTCGCCTATGCCCGTGCTTAGGGATGCACAGCCGAACGATCGGTCCCGCTTCACTCGTCAAATATGAGCAAATCGTTTATAGATACCGCTGATCGGAATGGTTTCCCTGGTACACTCACCTCCTCCCCTCCCCTGGCGCGGACTCACCACAGCGAGCGCATGTCGCAGCATATAGCATATTTGAGTGCGCTAACATGCACATAGCGATACAATGGTGCGCTTCTGGTAAGGCAAATTTTGTCTCTGCGGCATAGAAGTCGTGGGGCAGAGAACGGGGGAATTTTGCATTTCCCAGCCGATAGCGGCGACCCTCGATGTTTGAAGCCATGGAATGGCACACGAATGCTCCCTTTCATGTTCAAGATTTATGGCTCACGTCAACTTGAGCTGGAATCGCTCTCTTAACACTCTTGGGTTCAGGTAGAGCCAAAAAGTCCGTTTTGTCATGTGAGAAATATACAGGCGATAACAGGAGTACAGTATAAAGATTCAAGAATTTAGAGGCTGGAGGTAGGGTTCCGTGTCAGTAACATGAGAGTGATCCGATATCGTATGGGAGGGAACTCACGTGATCAAAACCACGGTCTTGTCCCACTTTGCGCCGAATGCCTGTGCATGGATCTCGAAGAATACCTGCCTTCCCTTGAGGTACAGCTTGATGCTACCGCTGGCGATTCCGATGTCGAACCCAGCGCCGACGCCTTGAATCAAGTCACCATTGATGTCGATGAGCTTCTTGTATCCAAAGAAGGGGATGTTGATGCCGAATTCGCCAGTGACACCGGTGAAAGAGATGACGAGCTTGAGCTATCAGGGGGCAAGCGGGTGTGAGCAAACATAGCATCCACGAGGAGGGATGGTGGATGGTTACATACAACAAAAGGTCCCCATGCCCAGTCGATGTTTGCTCCCGATCGTTCTTGCACGACTGAGAGGAATTCACCTGTCTCCTCCTTGTGATGGGTCCTGAGCCACTTCTCCAGAGCTGAGCGTTACGAAGCGTGGTTAGTAAGAGACGTAAGAATAGAATCTGAGGGCAACTTACGCTCGTCTGGGATGACAGATACGTCAGTTGCGCCGTAAGCGGCGAACTTGGGAGCAGCGGAGGCAGGAGGGAGAGCAGGAGTGTCGACGGGGGCGGGACCGCGAGCAGGAGCGGGGGCAACCTTGGCAGGTGCAGAGACGCCATTGGGGACCGATTTTGCGGCCTCGGCCGGGGGAGCGAGGCTGGCAGCCTGGAGGGCGGCGGTGGCGGTAGCGATAGCCGCGTCAACTGCAGCGGCATCCTCTGCGCGCTTGCGCTCGGCGGCCTCGAAATCGTTGGCAGCGGCGGCGCCGGTGGGGACCTGGGTGGCGGTCAAGGTCTCGACTTGGGACATTTTGATAGAAGGTGGTGGGGATGAGGAGGTGGAGGGTTGAGATAGGTGAGTATCCGAGAGGGAGTCGGTGGTGATGAGGTTCGGTGCCAGTTCCTGGGTGATTTTATAACTTTTGGTTGTATGTTTTGGACGCTGGGTCAGAAGAACTTTTGATACTATGGATTTCCAAGCCCACATGACGGACAGCGCGGTAGCGAGGTGGATCGGAAATCAATGCACCGGCGCGCACACGGGTCTATACATTCTATGGAAAAGGTGGGCAATCACCGCATGAATGGGATACGATCCTAGGTAGTCCTCGGGGCGGCTAAAGTCTATGAAGCCAAATGGGGCGATAGAATCTTGAAATTGGGCGCAGCGGAAATCCAAGAAGTCTAGCGGTGATTCTGGGCCGCTATGAGATCGACGCGAAGCGAGCAGAGGAGCCGGAGGGAGGTAATAGTACACAATAGTGCTCAATACAGTCATTGCTAGGCGCAAGGATCCCGAGCACTCGTAGCGCCTTGATCGACAGAGTCCCACGCTCTTGATATTGGGTAGGGTTGGATCATGCCAATAGCGGCAGTTAGTCCTGTGGAAAATTCTTTCATTGGGAGTTGGCCATAGACAAAGCTGAAACCTTCGATGGAGCGGTCGCGAACAGCGTCCGAATAGCGCGGCCAGCAGTCTCCGACAAAACTTGAGAAGTTATCGCATTCGGGAGTTATGTCAAATGCGATAGCTAAAGACATCGTGAGATTAAGAGATGATCAGAGATTATCAGCCCAGGCTACTTGCCCAGAGCCCCACCCCCATTTGCATGAGCTTCCCATCATGCACGGTCAAATTTTTTCCTCTGCTAGTGGTGGTGTGATCCATTCCCGGATGGAAGTTGCTGCAGTGTATCGCTCGGATTGGAATGAGCTGTCTCGACCCTTCATTCCTGTTGAGCGCTTGACTAAAGACCCGCACCAATAGTACCGAAAGACGCAGCTTCCGTTAATTATCCTCTCGGCGTGGAAAAGTAGGGATCTGGGCAGGATTTGGACGAGCCATTACATAAGGATTCGGGAAAGTACTGGCGATATATGCTGACACCGGCTTGCGCAATACGTGTTAACGGCTGGATGCGACTTGTGGTGATCCAAAGATGTTACTATGAGCATATAAGAAATCCATTTTTCTGGAGGCCTTGGACGAGATCGTGAATTGACCGTGAGAGGCTTGCAGACCCGCAAAAGACAGTCAAACCGTGTAGATCGCCCAGCTCAAAAAAAAAATGGTGCCACCTATTTAAACCGGAACTTGGGCGAAAAAAAGGAAGGAATCGAACTCGAGGCAGTATTGCGGGCTATGTAGCTCTGGAGGCAGAGAGAACGCTGATGTGATGGTTGTGTTGCAACAAGGCTGAACTAACCAGTGATCAGTTACGTAAGCCACCCCGGCGCGGACTTCATTTTTGTTTTCGCAGTCAAAAGGCGCGCGAAAGTGTTTCAATGCCAATTAATGGTTGTATTGGACTCCAGCTTCACCTTCTATCGTCGATGCTCGATTTTACATTTTGGATTACATGTGAAGGACGAGCGCTTCGTCCCAATAGTAGCATAACGCACGAGGGACGGCACCCCTCCCCAAGACTGAGGATAAAACTATTCGATACAAAGTCTCCGAAATGCCTACAGGCTGGTGGTTGGTGTTAGATACTCGCGCGCAAGAAAATTTCGTGTGTGAAAACTTACGCAAGCAAAAGATAGAGGGTTTCCCAGGATCTACCAAACGCAGAAGCCTCGAGCTCAACTATGGCCTGCCTTTCTCGAAGATATATTCTGATATGGCCTTTAGCAACTTCGATGTTAAAACTAGCACTGATGCCGCTGATTAGGTCTCCGTCGATGCCGAGTAGCTTTTTGTAGCCGCGGAGGGGGATATTGATGCCAAATTCACCTGTGACACCAGTGAATGATATGTTAATTTCGAGCTATGAATGATTGTGAGAAATGGTGCTATCTCTGAGAGATGAATGTCGATCATGTCGATCACATACGATGAAGGGTCCATACGCCCAGCTAATGGCATGACCTGTTTTGTTCTGGATGACCGAGAGAAACGCGCCTTCCTCGCTGTTATGGTGAATGGCCAGCCATTTCACTAGAGCTGTGTCACACGACATGGTAAATAGGCGAAAGAAGGCCATGTAGTATATGATATAAACGTACTGGTATCTTCGACCCCAGATACATCGATTGCCCCGCGAGCCGCGATAGGTTTAGCAACTGTAGCACTGGCGAGAGCTTGATCCGCGAGGGCAGCCTGAATAGCTGCGGCATTGGCGGCGGCGGCTTGAGCAGCCGCTGCGTTGGCGGCAGCGACGTTTGCAAGGGCGGCCTCAGCGGCCCGAACTGCAGCTCGCTTGGCGGCTGCGGTAGCAGCGATCTCAGCGGCAACTTGGGCAGCAGCAGCATCGAAATCGAATATACCGCGTTCGGAAGCAGGTGCAGCAGCACCAGCTGTACGGTCTAAAGGTCGGGCATGAATAGCAGTTAAGGTCTGGACTTGAGACATGTTTTTAGAAGCTACTTTGGATGAAGAAGAGGAGATCGTTAGAGTGCGTAAACGAAAGGTGCTAGTGGTGGTGAGGCTTAGAGTCAGTACCTACTAGTGATTCTATATAGCTTTAGTTGTGCGATCAGAAAGTAAAACTAGGGAAGTTTGTTAGGCTATCAATTTTTTTTCGAGCCCTTGTACACGCCGCAGAGCGATACCCCGACGAATAAATAGAATGTCTATGCATTCAATGAAACGGGCGAGGGGTCGCCAGGGGAGCGTACTACGAAAGCAGGTGACACCGCCTTATCATCGGCTCCTGTTCTCCTCGGTTCAACGCCAGACTCACTGCGATCTGGACTGCCGTGGGATTTCCTACATCTCGTAAGGTGTGAATGTGAAGTCTGAATTCACGTTTCCGCAGCTTACCTCTGCGGACAGTGGCCGCCCAAAATATAAACATCGGCAAGGGACAATATAATCGCTCGCTTTGGGCCTGGACACCCCGAGCAATGCGAATATAAGCGACGGACGCAGCGCCCTGGTAGGCTCCACACTGCCCTTGAAAGACGTGGTCAAGCTATGCCAATAGTAGTACAACCATCATGAATTTGAGTCCTTCTATCAAGAAGAGCCTGAGGTGCCATGGATTCGATTGCCAGACGGACTGCCGCCAAAGTTTTGAGCAGTAAGACTTCCCATTGAGAAGGCTTCGATCACCAACTTGCGCTGCTCTCAAGAAGGGAGAGTGATAATCAAGATTCCATTGTGGCAAAGTATTGTTAGAGAATGATGTCGCCAGTGCGTCCTACACCAGGGTAGTAGAGCACAACTTTGAATCCCCAGTATGCATTGGACCCATGCCGCTTCTCGTTTGAGAGAGCATATGACTCATGAGAATGAAGGAGCTTCCATACCAGAATAGCCGCTATTCCCCGCAATCTACGCGGGCAGTTGTTGAAAAGCCCGGGAACCATTGACCGGGCGCTAGCGCGTTCTGGGCAGACGCGATTAATTTTCGAAACGGTATCTTCCCGCATTCCTTGAACGAGCCCAGGCAAGCACAAAAGTTGGCGTAGATTATGTGCATGTGGGCTATATGTACGGGTGCAGGGATGGCCGTACGCGCTGTCCAGCCCGTAGCTGAATATTGGGTTGGAGTGACGAGTCAGCGAGAAAACGGAGTTTGTTCTCGATTACGTGAGCGATTTTCGACCGGCGAAACAATATCTTTCTGTGCTTACTCAACACCAGTCTCGGACTCTCGGGCAATAATCCTTGCAAACACAGAGCCTTTTTCTCTCGAGTGATCGACTGCAAGCGCCGAGGACTTGAGCTTGCTCAGCATCGCTGACCGATCATTCATATGAACTGCGACACTCTCCGCAACTGGTCAGCGCATGCACATTCAAAGCTGACCATGGGAAAGTTCTGCTCGCTCGCCCCAACATTGATGTATGTATCCTTTTCGGGCTGGATCAACCCGAGGGTTCCACTCATTATGAAGTCGGGACCCGTATCTCAGGCACCGTATGGGGTTTCATTCTAATGCTTGGCTCGGAAGCGAGGAGCATAGCGATTTTACTTATCGGGTGCTCGTCAATCATTGCGTCTCGAGTCTCATTCTGCTCGCTTCAACCATTGGCCTTCCTGGAAAGCGCGATCTTTCTAGATTTTATCAAGGGATGCTACATCGCAAGCGCCCACCTGGGGGTTTCAAAGGGCTGAAAGGGGGTTGTATGCCTGTACAGCGATCATCATGCATTCTTTACGAAGGACAAGCGGCTTTCGCTCACCGGATTTTCACCGGCGGGCTGCATTTCCGCCTCTAGATACTGAGCTGGGATCCCTGGCAGACGAAATATCATACTTTTGGAAGGTGTACAGGTCACTGGCGAACAGTATAAAACGCCATATGCTCATCGGCTCCAAGCTTCACTGTCGCCTTTCTCCTCTGCATCGGACAATCACTCTCAGTTCCTCCTCACATCCAGCCCTTTCATCTTCACTCTCACCCCAGATATGTCGACCTTAGCTGTATCTCCACCCGCCTCTGCCGCCAACCAGAAGCCCACCGCAGTCGGCGCAACTGATCTTTCGGCCCTCGAGGACGCCAGTGCGTTCATCTCTCATAGCTCTGTTGTGCTGCCTGTTTAACGCTCCGCAACTCAGGCCTCACAAAGTGGCTTGACATCCATCATAACCCTCAGCAAGGGGTTTTCCTCTCGATTGTCCAAGACAAAGCGGGCCATACTGTCACCTGGGCGTACGGGCCGTTTTTAGTAAGTCCAATCTCTACCTTTGTCCCGTCATGGCTGGCGTCTCACAATCGTCTGCAGCTTGAAATAGCCGTATCGTTCACGGGGGTTACTGGCCAGTTTGGCGTCAACATCCCATTGCGGGGTTACAAGAAGCTAATCGATATCAACGGAGACCTGATTAACGGCATCAGTGCCGCGTTCAACTTCGACAAAATTGTTTTTGGCACCATCAAGATTTATCTCAAGAGAAGACTGGTTATTCTTGAGCTTGACGCAAAAGCGTTTGGCCAAGAATGGAAAGTCAAGATAGCGTTGCTCAGGTACGTTGCCCGCATATCTTTCGATTCACCACGTACGTCTGACAACATATCCCCATGATCAGCCTCTGAATAATCTCATATATCGTGTGTTAATGTGTTCTGTACCCATTGTTGACCCAGGCATATATGTATGAACGCCCGATGGACTTTTGGGGACTCTGTGCGAATAAAGATTATACACTCCAGAGTACTTACCAGGTGGCGTAAGCTCGGACTAAGAGCGCCGAGACCGTCACCCAGTCGAATGCTCTCGAACCTTCGCGAACCCGAATGCTTTGTCAGCACGTGTGGAGGCCAGCTCATGTTGCGCGCGTCGTTGTCGGTCGCTGCAGCGCTGACGCGTCTCATCGCCTGGGTCTGCGTAAGCCCCCCGCCTCGTCTATAAATCTGGGCCATCCTGCGCTCCCTTTGCACCCAACACCCACCCCGAGCCTCGAGAGTTCAGCTCCGCGACATCTCAGCCTGCTACCATGGAATCTCCCGCCAACTCTGCGATGCTCCCCATAGGCACCAAGTGCGCTTCAGCCCACTGCGACCTCAACGACTTTTTGCCGTTCAAGTGCCAGCACTGCAGCGAGTCTTTCTGTTCAGACCATTACAAGCCCACCGCCCACAGATGCGAGAAGTTTGACCCGCTCAAACACGATCGCGTTGCGCCTCCATGCCCCTTTTGCAAGACTCCTATAGCCATTCCACAGGGCGGGGACCCGAACCTGGCGATGGAGAAACACTTTGACACAGCTTGTGTTGTGTTGGGCAATAGCGACAAGAAGAAGGGTGCGCCACACTGTGCGAATGCGAAATGCCGCAAGGCGCTCTATGTGGACATCAAATGCAGTGTAAATGGATTTGATATATAGTTAAAGTCGTCCGATTCTCACTCCGCCGTATTCCTTCAGGATTGTAAGAGGCAGTTTTGTCCTTCGCATCGGTACCCTGCCGACCACACTTGCGTGTCGACTACGGCAAAGCCCTCGTCGGCGCCTTCGTCGAGACCCACTGGAAGCACCAGTTCACTTCCGTCTCGTGCGAGCGCAGCGACCAATGCCGCTCAAGCCGCCATGGCGCGCGCAGCTACTCAGCTGAAAGCCAAATCCCAGCCATCCACACCTCCTAAACCTTCGACCTCGTCATCCTCTACCCCGGCAGTAGCTGCAGGATCGTCCAAAGTGTCTTCAAACGTAAAGAATCCATTCTCCAAAACCGATCGGTGCGAACCTTCCTCCACTGCATCCTCTGCATCCGCGAAACCCACCACTGCTCCCACCACCCCTGCTGCCCCTTCACCTCGTTCCCCTAAACGCACACCACTTAATGATATCGCCGAAAAACCCAAACCGCACCACAACAACTCGTTCGCGCCACCACCGCTCTTCGCGACGGCTTGATCGCTCAGGCGCGCTAAAGCAGAGGTGGAGAGTAAACGGCGCGCTCAGAGAGAGCGCGCACGCAAGGGTGTATGTGCATTCTCCAAATTGCTATTAGGCAGTATACTCATTTTAGCCTTTAGTTGATGTCAGAGACGGAGAGGATCGCATTCGAGCAGGAAGAAGCCGAGCTTGAAAGGAAGGACAAAGATGGTTGTGTGATTATGTAGCCCATAGGCTCTTTCGTGTATTGTCAACTTTCATATCTTTCTTTTGTATATCACTTCGTACAGACGGGACTAATAAAGTTAGAGATAGGATCGTTCTCAAAATATCTGTCTGCTGTCCGCTGAGCCCCGTGGGAGGCGCGGCAGATGCGCTTCTGTTCTGAGTCTAGACACGGTATGTGAAAAGCCTAAGTAGCATCGCCAGGAGATTTGCGGTGGAGGCTGTACGTGATGGAAAACGGCTGTAACATAGCAGATTTGAGTGTGGTGGAGCCTGGATCTTGTGTGGGTCCTCCGCCTACGCCGTTTCACGGGCCCGTAATTCAGTTGTAAGCTGTGAGTGTATTCAGTCTTTTATACAAAGCAATAACTTTAAGCTGACCGCAATTCAGAACTGAGTACTGAGGCCTGAGGTGTCTCTGAATGGCTTGGTGGTCTCCACTGCGCTCGATACAAATTCGCATGTCACGGCAGGCATTTATATAGAGGCAGGCAGAGCGTGAGTTCGTCAAGTCCCCGCCCCTGCCCTGTCCACTGTTTTCTTACTTTTCTGACTCTTGAATGTCGACGATGTCTTTACACTCCAGGAAAAATAGCAACCATGACAGCCTTTTTAGTACTACTTCGTGAGTGGCCACCGCACAACCTTTAGTGTATCAGAGTTCCTCACCCATTCTCTTCGCACAGATCCGAGTTCGCGTCGTACGACAGCGGCGAGACCATGGAATTAACTAGTGCGTAATCGATGACCAGCGTGTTGACGATTCAACCCATGTTCTAATACGTGGGGTGATTCCTAGTTATTGAAGCTCACGCCCTCCCCAAGAATCGACTAAAGTCCAAACCCAAGACCTATGTCACGGCGACGGTCGTGGGCGATAATAGCACTAGATCCCGGACGACCGTGGCTCGGAGGAGCAGCGCACCGCGATGGGATCAACCCTTGGTTCTGTGAGTATCCATCCATTGAGGGAGGCACATGAGTACCGGGCTGACAGTACGACCGTTGGGCCAACAGACGGGGGGACAGCTCGTCCACAATCCGCATCGAGGTGGTAGAGGCAGGGGGAGCTTTCGGAGGCGAGCGCGTCATCGGATCACTTGAAACGCGATACGACGAGCTACAGAGGAAACAATCCTCTGGATTTGGCAAGTGGCCGCTGGACCCCATTCGAGGCGCCAATATCAATGCTTATCGTCGCTCGAAATTTTAACTACAGGTGATATTATTGGTCATGTGACGTGCAATTTGGATGTGGCGCCGCATGTTCGTGTGCCGTACGACGTCCAACCCACGATTTCTCTGCGGATATCGCCCCCTGTACCACGAAATGCGACTAGCTTGGGTTCGCAAGTGTCGGTGTGGGAGGAGTAATCACAAAAGGCGAGTACCCGATTTTCCGGCTTCAAATGACACCACCGCACCTTGGCTGAACATACCTTTTTGCTGACTGTAGCACTGAACGGTCTACCATCCTGGACACGCTCCGTTACTCGTGACACATCTACTGGGATACTATGCTACAGGCACCACCATCCTTTCGTCTACCTGGTCGAAGGCGGGCTAGCTTCTCCTTAATATGCAGCTAAGGGCCTATGCTCAAAACTCAGATGCTGTTGTCCGTTCTTGCAATCCTGATCTTGCGCATACCTTTGTACATCACCGCCATTGTATTTTTAAACAACTATTTCTATGCTTATGCTTTCCGCACTGGGGCTAGCGGCGTGACTCTTGAAATGATCCCACCACCTTACCACCTAGTGCTGACTTTCTAGTTACTCAAGTGAGCACTCAGTTTTGGCGCGCATCTGGATGCTGAAAATCACGACTTTCAAGATATTACAACGGGAACAGATGATATCGTCACATGGAGCTTGGGGGTGTCAGCATTGCTGAGTGTTCTGCGGCCCCCACCGTATGCGTGCGAACCGGATGAAATGCAACGAAGAAAAAAAGCGATGCATCGCAGCAAAGGAAGCAGCTTTGAGCGTGAATTAAGCAGAAAGGAGTTAAGGTGGGTGAAGGTGAGCTAGCTTATGATAGCAATACTATCACCTAACGCCCTCTAGGAATATCGAATTCACCCGCAGATGGATATCACGTTCCGCATTTACGCACCTGAACCGCATGGTTTCCGGTGCCAATTTGCTCCGGTGAGGGGTTCCCTCACCGGAGCAAATTAGCTATGGATTTCGCGATTCTCGCGGCCCCTGGGCGACCCAGCTGGGTTTTTGCCCAAGTTGGAACAGCCACTTGCTTCCGCCAGCTGGCATTCACCATTCGGCCTGGAATTGGCGAAAGTCCCGAATGCTTATATAAGTATGCCTGAAGCGCGATTTATTTGGGTCCTCCCTGCGAATTATGTAATATCGCTACTCAACGCCAAGTATGTTTCGCGGTCTGAACCCGAGTATATGATCGCCCATCGCAACGCTACAATAAGATTGCCTTGTACATGTGCTCGGAAAATGTACATAAATAATAGACTAAGACTCAAACCGTTCAAAAAGCCCGACCGCCGTACCCATCTCATCCTGCACATCAACGTCGCCCTCTTCCTCGTCCGTATCGGCGGAAGGTTGAACCGCCTCCGCAGCTGTGGCATTTCCTCGATACCTTAATCGAGGTAACAATTTATCCTTCCCGTCTATATGAACGCCTGGGCCAGGAGTCCCGACGTAGCCAGGAATCGACTCGATCTCGTAGATAGTCCGTAAGAGGTTATCGTGAACCTGAACGAGGAGGGCGCGTCGGTGAGCCAATTCTTCACCGAGTACGTCTTTGCGGAGTCGAAGTTCCTGGATCTTCAACTCCAGGAGCTCTTCCTCGTCGAATATCCATGTATGCAGACGACGAGTCTCGACAGCCACGCGCTGGAGCTCTTCTTTCGCTCGCAAGGTCTCCTGCCACGCAACGATGGCCTTTCGTACTAAAGGCTTGGTCCATAATTTGTTTCGGACGTCGATCCGACACTCACGCAATATAGAGACATCTGCAATGAATACGGCCTCGATTAAGTGCGTCAGCTCCAAGTTTTGATGAGAGCCGTCGCGATCTCTAGCCGCCTTATTGAATTTGGAGAGGGCTGCGCGAATAGTCTTGCTGCGCTCTTGGAGACCCTTTGCTATCTGAACGCGTAGTTTGTAGCCTGTGGAACGATACATAAGCAAATTCGAGTGTTTGCGGCGCACAGTGATTGGTAAATGAACTCACCCGTGCCGCGCATTCTAGACTTCTCCAGCTCGAATAATCGTTGAATGATGAGGCGCTCGAGTTTATCGAGGGACTTTTGGTACGTAAGATCGCGTCAACTAGTGGCGGCAGCTTTGAAATCGTCGTCGTCCATGGTCCAGCGGTCACCGATCTGGATACCAAGTCTGGCCTCGACAGCGCTGACTTTGATCTCCGCTCTCTCCCGTTTCTTGTAATTTCGCTCCCACTGCGTCAAGCGAGCCTTCCCCGTGGGAGTGGGGGTGGTAAATGTTTCCGGTGTGATGGTCCGGAATGGGCGCTCAGTTGCTGTAAGCTCATCTCTTTGAGAGTACGAATATTGATTAGCGGTCCGCATTCTCATTTCAAGTGGTGGTACACTCACTCAGCTTGCCACAGCGCCTCCAATGCTGTAATGTATGCGATAGCGTCGAGGTCTTCTTGCGGGACGCGTTTGAGTGAGTCAAGATGAGCCTTCTCCTGGTTCTGAAGATCCAAAAGGGCTTCGCCCTTGACGCTGTGTACCTCCTCTGCCCGCCGTAATATTCGCTGGTTATCACGGATAGTCTTGAGAGCAGCAAGATAGTTATTTTTCAGAAATATACCTAGTTAATTAAGGCGTGTCCGTCAATATTGCCCATGAAACAGGCCCGACGTTTGCGTACCGAGGTTGCGGTATTTCTCCGAGTCCCACAGCCGGAAGTGTGCGTCGATGGCCTCCTTGCGATGATATGGCGAGGCATACCTCGTGAGCGGAGCAAGATGGTTTGATGCGGAGAAAACGCGTTCGCATGTCTCGAAGTCTTCGTAGCCGCATCCTTCAATGTTTCGGGCGAGATGTTGGAGTTGACAGAGTCGGTTGTGCGCAAAACCGTGGAATACCCCGCAAAAATAGCGGAGGTTTTTAGATTGCACGTCGTGTGCAAGGCACGTTCTCCGAAGTGTTGCGCAAAACGCACATCCAATGTCATATCCGATTCCAAGATTATGGCCTAAAATGTCGAGAAGCTTGCGTGTAATCGCGAGAGGATATTTCGCACTGTTTCTGAAAGTAAATAATGAGGCGGAAGGGTATGAGATTGAAACTCGTACAGTTCTCCACTTCTAATCATGTCGGCGACGATGGCGATAAAACCATGCCGGCACGTACACACGAAGATCCCGCTCTCCGCAAACGCTTTCCACATGGCTTTTGTATGCGTGGGATCAGTGTTTTTCCAGCGATCGGTGCACTCCGTATCAGGGGATCCCGAAGTTGGATCGCCTTCGGCGTTGGGGTCGGTGTCGATTGCGCTGTTATCTGAGCTAGGCGGCGGAGGCGGGGCTGTTGGGTCTTCAGAGTTGGAGTTGGAGTCATACGCGCGCGAGCCCGTTTTCTTCTTAGCCTTCACTTCATCTTTGAATTTATCAACAAATTCGGAGGGGAGGAAGTAATCCGAGTCGAAAGTACGGTGATCGCAGTCACCGGCATTGCGGAAGCGTTTGAGAGAGTTGTTGCCGTCAACGGTGAGGAGGCGCTCGAATAGCAGCTTGATTTCATTTTGGCACTATTGAAGGTAAAATGAAGCGTTTAAAAATGTGCTGCGAACGTATGCTACGCACCTTGTAGCTACAGCACGGGCATGCGTTCTTTAGCCGCCAGTCTGAGTCATCCCTCTTCAGACAGCATGCAATCCGCCTATCAATCACACGAAGTATGTGGATAAAAATGTCGAATGCACTGCTGAATTGGTGGACAAGGTTGGCGGTATGAGTCACCTTGGGATAAGGCGTCAGCTTCTAAGAATAAATGTGTAGGAGATATACAATTTACCCCATGTAAGTCATCGAGAGTCCGAACGAATGATTGACGTGGTGTATAGGCCCTCGATCGAAGTGAATAGTAAGTTTCCAATACTTGAAAACTTATCGCGCAGCGTGGGTCGATGGGAGATGTGCCCAGGAAGCCATGGCGTGCCAGTGTATCGTTTACCCAGCCTTCAACAGGGCAGTAAAAATCTGCGATACTACGTGCTATGTCCCATCCATGTCAGACTTGTAGAGATCGAAGGCGCAAAGGAAACACACATGTCATTGTAATGCACTTAATTGACCGCATATTTCCGGCGGAAGACGACGACCCCTCTCCAGAGCCATCAGCGGCGTAGGGCGTGCTTCTTTTAGATAGCCTGTGCTGCCATTCAAGGTATGCGTCGGCCAGGATCTCGATCTGGGGCGCCCAGGATTCCTCTTCTGCCCTGAGTCGTTTTTCCCAGCGGGTTTCTTCTGGACCTCGCTTCTTCTTCTTCTTCTCCCTGAAAATGAAGTCAAAATTGCATGAGCCGGCGATATTCTTAGTATAGGGATGGATACGCACGCTTCAATCCCGTTGCAAAGATCCGTCAGTGCGTCATGCTCTTCATGAAGTGTGTCCACCCCCTCATTACATTCATGGCCTTCAAAGGCATCTAGAAAATCACCCCCAAAGTAACCATCATCATCATCTCCAAGCGGATACTGAGGTCGCCCAGACTCCGCCCGATCGGTGCGCTGCTCTAAGAGCAGACAAAAGTGAGACATGTTATGAATATCACGAGAAAACTGTGTGGAAAAAAACATACGCTGAGCCCATTCATTCCGTGCCCTTTCCTGCTCCGCTTGGCGCTTGCGAACGCCTTCCAGGGTGAGAGACCGGTGCTGAGCGGACGCGAGAGTCAGACTTTTGAGTCCCGATTTGGAGATTCCAGCTTGGACGATTGACGTGTTGTGGCGACTGCTCACAGTTGAGCGTACTCGGTGGGCACCATTTCCCATGATTTCCGTGAGCGAGGGAGCGAGAAAACGATTTTATGGAAGGGAGGTATTAGTCGCGAAAATAGCTGGCGGTGAGTCAATGACTTCATGCGCGTGCGTATCTGCTTACAAAGCACCCCATTTGGTAGTATGCGTCGGCAGATATGCTTAGTCATACTATCCGCTCAAGTGTCCGCTCGATGCAGAACTGCAAGTACGCACCCAAGGGGTTCGATGTATGGAAAATTACTTCAGGAGCACTAGCATATGGCTGTAAATAGTGGCCTCTCAAAAAATCGACGCGTGAAAATGAATGTGTCAAGTGTGGCTGTCGCGGTCATTTGTTGTGCAGTCCCTTTGAGCTATAGGCTTATGATTTCAACGTACATCCGACTGCTGAAAATACATCTCTCCCAGATTCTTCAGCCGTTGTGATATTATCTCATAGCAATAGATTCTCTCAGATCTAACGCCTTCATCCACCTCATCTGTCTATGTGAGATATCAATGACCGCCTACATCTCTCGCTCGCAGCGCATCTCGCGGGCAGAGAGTACTTGTATTTGCCTCTCTCACATGGACAAGTACAAGGTTTTTCCAGCATCATTTTCACATTTCTCACGCAAGCGGCGTGTACTGGTTGGGGTTTCAACGTGGTTCATGGCTGGGTTGATGATGAAAAAAATAAAATAAAAGATAACCCCGGGGATGACACACGATCCGATTACTTAGAACCGCAGCGGATACTGTACGATGTTCAATGGGCGGAATGTGGCAGCTTCAGAGCTGAGAAATTTAAGCAAGAGATTAGTTTAGCGTGCGCACGGGTTGACATATCATAAGGAAGTGTTGGATATTGAGCTTACTTGTATACCGGGGGGTCGCCGGACGTTGAACTTGAAGCGGCTGTAGAAATGGCTGCAGCCATCTGCCATTGAGTGGTGATGGCGGGCGTTGGTGGTGCTGGAGCGCTGGTTGATGCAGCTTGGGAGGGCAAGGTTCGATTGAGAGTAATATGTCAGAGATAAAGTTAGATTTGTAGGACGAGATTGAGCGTACAGTGGGACTCGCCGTGCGACGTCTGAGAGGTCTGGTTTTTTTCAGAGTCATTGGGGGGGCGCCCAGGTCTCTTCCTTGCTCGCCCAGCTTGAGTGGGTACCTTTTCCCATCTCGCAATGCCCTGAATCCACGCATTCTTGACACGAATGACTTGCTTGGCGGAGATGTAAGACAGGTTGAGAAATGGGATGTCGGCAGGCCACCCCACGATTTCAACGCCGTATCGATCGCACTCCCTCTCGTAATTGGTCCAGGGGACATTTGCCTTCATATCTCCCGTAATTTCACCTGTCGTCATATTAGGGGATAAATCTTAAGAGGATACAAAATAAATATTCCGAACGAAGTTTATTGCGGATGATATCTCGGGCGGACGCCTTGCTTATCCCGTTTGCCACCTGCGCGCCAAGTTTCTCTATAGGTGTTTGCATTACTTTAGCGAGTAGAAATCCAAGAAAAATCAATATACGTACCTTTTGCTCCGAGCGCAGTAAACGCCTCAAGATTTTGCGCCATCTTCGTGCCGTCAGTGGAAAGAAAGCAATTGGCGAACTTCTCACCGCCTGCAGAAGCCATAAAACCAGGGGGTATTTGGTCGTTAACATCTCCCCGGCAATATACGAGAAGATACTCTACGCCCGTGCGGGCGTGGAGATTTGCCATCTTCAAGTCAAGCGTATACAGTCATTGAATTAGAGATTCTGTTATAGGCTGCGCCGTACTCACCGCTTCTCCAACCTTTGCCAGCGTATGATTCGCGTCTCCTTGGATTGCCTTGGCATTCACTTTCGGCGCGGTCTTGCTTTCCGCCATGCTCTGCATGCGCATATTCACGAGTTCTTTGGCGTCGGGGTCCCCAGAGTCGGAATTGTAGTCTTCGAGGAGCTCTTGGGCTCGTTCCTCGATATCGGGCTGGTTTCCCTTCGAGCGTACAACTAAGTAATACATTAATAGAATTGAAGTAGAATAGAGCCGATGATATTATACTTACCTGTTCCTGCGAGCTGCTCTGATGCGATCTTGAGACACGCGTTCCAAGCGCTCGGCTTTCTTTTGCCAGAGAGACGGGGTCCGCCAAGGTGAAGATGTCTTTCAACCGATTTGACGCTCCGGCGGTGTTTTTTAGCAATTGTCTCAGCCTTCCCAGTCGTTTCTACAAGCTGATCCAAGATGTCCACTTCGTATGCCTGGTTGCTTGCTGCTTTTTTTGCCCGAGCCACGGCAGCGATGCCATAAGGTACTTTTTGTCTGGGGCGCCTTGCAGACTGGCTAGACATGGTGGCCGCGGTGGATAAGCTTGCACAAACACTCGGAAAAGTATATACGTCCGGAGCGTCTGCGCACAGGCCAATTTCATCGGACTCAACGCTGAGAAGTTTTCATCCGCAATCACGTCTCAATGCCCCTCACTCGCCGAGACGTCCACTTTAGAGCTGCGTATATGAGGCTCCAGAGGGAGTTCGGCGTGCCCCAGGCCAGACCGGCTGCGATTGTTGTCGATGATTCGGATGAAGACGAGGTGATTGCGCTTGAGAGTAGCGACAATGAATCCCTGGGTAGTAGCCTAGAAGACAGCGGACAGGCCACCCTTTTTCCAACCGCGCAGGCAATCGCACGAGCAAGGCTTCCGCTGCCTACGCCTCCGGCACCCCTCAGAGGCTCCACTTTGCGTGCTCTGGCACAGACTCCACGTGCTGCTCCCAGAGGCTCCCCTTCGCCAGCTCTTGCGCGGGTTCCGCGCTCTGCTCCCTCCACTCCTCACGCTGCGCCTCCCGTTTCCCGCGCCGCTCACTCCGCTTCCGCCGTCGCTCCGCCCGCTCCTACGGCTCCTCTCAACCTTCCCATAAAAGCGGAACTTCCGCCTCCTGATACGGCCAGGTCTGCGCTCGATGTTATCGGATGGGAAGGGCTCGCCTTTAGTACAGCACCTGATCACCCCGCATTTATGCAACCTCCAAAGAAGAGGGGGCGGGGGATCACAGCGACGAGGTTTGACGGAGATTACCAGTTCGACCGCGAGGTCCATAGCTGGCAGGAATTTAATGACAGCAAACGCAGAATGGCGTTCAATGCGTGTGGAGATAGCATACAAGAATTGGTAAGCCGACGTTGATTTCCAGATCCAGCGCGGCACTCTTTAACCATCCAATCGTCCGCAGCTCATTGAAATGGACCGAAAACTTGGCGGAACATTCCTTTTAACCTGGTTCCACCCTGAGACAGCCGGCTGCGGTGCTACTCACGTCTCCAGTCGATCCATTAAGATGAACCCCGAGTATAGCGCCTTCGCCCGCGAGTACTACAAAGAATTCGACGAGCGCGTCACCAAGCCGCACCAAGCCCATTACGCCCAGAAGATCCGAGAGGCGAAAGAGAGGCGAGAAGGACTGGAGGACTTTGAGCTGCAGGAGTTTCAGCAAGCGGCAGCGGAAAGTCGGGCGCGGTCCGCAAAAGAAAGGGAACGACTGGAGACACCCGGTGCCTCGTCATCCGCATCGCAGCTCCCCGCCGATATCAATCCGTCAGATGTCGCGGCGAAAGTCCTCCCTCCGATCATTCTCGAATATCTTGCCACGCGCGACGTTTCTGCCACACGAACTCGTCATGTGGCCGAGATATTCGTGAATCAGCCATACAGCCGGCGCCAGGCGGCGCTCCGCGGTCAGCAGTTTACAGCGGACGAGGCCATTGATCTCGTTACTCTTTGGGGTTGGGCGCATAATCCTGATTCAATTCCCGAAGAGTTGGATTCTATGGCTGGGGGGTGGGTTTGGAATAATGTCTTTCAGTCGGGCGCGAAAAAAACGGGCGGCGGGAAAGGAAAAGGGAGGGCCCCTTGAAGCCTAGGTTTACGAAAATGTCGTTACCATGTTCTTGTGCGATAAAATGTCGCTGCCGTTTTGACTGATACTTAAGCACGCATGCGGGGCGCTGAGCGCGAAGCGCGAAGCGCTGAGCGCTGACTCCTGAGCCGGTATATTAGAGAAAATAAAACGTACTTGTGCGCGCATTGAGAGCAGCGTTCGTACTAGCGGAACGACCTGCACATGCTTGTGTCTCTCCGAAAATATTGTATTATGATACATACATTATAGATGTCGGGATTAGCTAATCGCGTACTGGGCGGGATCCTATTTGTAAGCGGCGGAAGGGCATAACAAAGAGCGCTTCGTGACGTGGGATGAAGCTGTCGGCGGAAGCAAAGAACTCTACCAACTTGGGCCAAAACCCAGCTGGGTCGCCCAGGGGCCGCGGGAATCACGAAATCTATAGCTAATTTGGACCGGTGAGGGAACCCCTCACCGGAGCAAAATAGCATTGGAAACCATGCGGTTCAGGTGCATTTACGGCTTCGTGAGCAATCAAAATAGCCTGGCTGTGTCCCTCGGGTACGAGCAGCCTCGAGGCAAAATCGCGTGCCATGACCCATGGCCATTTATATAAAGTGGGGGGGCAGGCAGAACATGAGCTCACTGCGCTCTCATCCCAGCCCTATCCGCAGACTTTCTTACTGTCCGCCTCTTGACTCTTGAATATTGACGATGTCTGCACACTCGAAGAAAGCTGGCAAATACGACAGCCTCTCCACATCGTGGGTTACCCCTTCCAATATTCCGTCAGCACTACCTACTCGTTCTATTCTGCACAGATCCGAAACGTCGTATGACAGTGGCGAAACTATGGAACTGACCAGTGCGTAATCGATGACGACAATATTAATGACCCAACCCATATTTTAATATATGGAATGATTTCCAGTCGTTGGAGCCCACGCCCTCCCCAAGAACCGAATTTCATTTCTGAAGATCAAACCCAAGACGTATGTCACGGCGACGGTCGTGGGTGACAGCACTAAATCTCGGACAAAGGTGGCTCGGAGGAGCAGTGCTCCGCAGTGGGAACAACCCTTGCTTTTGTGAGTAGTACTTCTCGCTTGGGGGGGCGGAAGTACCGGGCTGACCGTAAGGCCTCTGACCCGACAGACGGGGGGACAGCTCATCCATAATCCGGGTTGAGGTGGTGAAGGCAGCTGGAGCTTTCGGGGGCGAGCGCGTCATTGGGACCTTTGAAATGCGGTATGACGAGCTACAGAAGAAGCAGTCGTCTGGTTTTGGTACGCGGCCGTTAGCTATAGAGTACACCTGGGGCGTAGAAGCTGACGCGCACTCGATGGTCTTGACTAATAGGTGATATCGTTGGCCACGTTACGTGCAACTTGGATGTCCCGGCGCATGCCCACGTGTCATACGATGCTCAGCCGACGATTTCTCTACGGATGCCGCCGCCGGTACGACGGAGCAAGTCGCGATATGATTAGCGTCAATCTCCAAGTGCCGGTATGGGATAAGTTGGAATATTGTATCAAAAGGCGAGTACCTCGCTTAAAGATGACGCTGCAGTGCACCTCGATTAAACACAGTATCTTCTGTAGTACTGAAATGCTCTACTCTGGATACCGCCCGTGGCCCCGTCACTCACAAAATGCCTACTTTACATGCCTTACTATTCTTTCATCTACTTGGTCAAAGATGGGTCGACTGTTCAGCTTCCTTCTGGTAGCTGCTGTTGAGGACCCTCGAAACTCACACACTGCTCTTCAAGCTGTAATTCTGATCTCGCACATATCCTTGTACATCTCCGGCTTCTCTGCCACTGTATTCTTGGACGATTCTTTCAATGCCTTTATAATAGCTGCTTTGTGTACCCGGCACTGTGTCACAAAGACCTTCGAGAGATCCCAGCTAAAACGGACGATGACAACACCTCGAGCGCATCGACATTCAAGCCTCCATAGCCTCCATGCAAATCGGGTAACCCCGTGGCATAGAGAAGCATTTGAGTCTCCTCAGTAGGCCAAGGTTTCATAGGTAGCTGATATACGGACCGCGCGGGGACAAAGTATCGCTGGCATCATTATCGCATCAATATTACTAGCTAGGACTGTATGAGCAAGTTTTGGTGTCTACAAGCATAAGAATATATATACATGCACGCAGTCTACACGCAAACAACGGGGGAGGAAGCGGCACATCATAAAAAATTGAAGCGAAGGAAGCAAAAGGGAACATGAGAATCAAACAGGAGGGGATTAAAGTGAATGGGGCTAGGATAAGTGGTGTGATAAAAATAACATCACAAACGCTCTCTAGAAGCGTCTCGAATTCGCCCGCAGACGGATATCACGTTCCCGTACGACCTCGGCCTCACGAACAAGACCCTCCATCCGCTTCTCCCGTGCAGCACGTTTCGCCATCTTCCATGTTTGCCAGCGTCGTACTCCGAGACGTCCGAGCCCATCAGAATGGTCTGAGGGATTAGAGGGAGGTCCCTATCAGGGACGAGAGGGAGCGACCTCACGATGTTCGTAGGGAGGGAAAAGCGACGTTTGTAGGGATCAGAGTGGAGTGAGCCCGGCCGAGGACGGTCGGAAGCGACCCATATATTCGGTGGACACGACGAGGAGGATGGAGTAGTGAGGAGGGTTGTGTCTGAGCAGGTCGTTGACGGTGAAGATGCTCCGTCCTCTGTGTCGGGTTCACTCTTGAGACTCAGCGAGCCCCTTGAACGCGAATCCGGAAAATTAACACCAGCGATACAGGATGAACGTCTGTTCCAAACACCGTCTGGCATGGCAGCGTTACAAAGAAGAGTGGACCGCCGGATTCGAGTGAAATGCTCGACATAATCAGCGCAGCTGACCAAGTGCTCCGTCCCGTCGGAGTCTGTATCCGAGGGCACGTCCTTCTCAGACGCGTAAGACGGATAAGGCAGCTTACGATCGGCGCTCATGCGGACAGTAGAGCTTAGGGAAGATAGCGAGCTGTTGAGAGTGGTGGCAAGGGAAGTGACGCTGGATTCGAAGCTACATGTGACTGTGTCGGCCTCTGAGACCAAGGAGGAATCAAAGGAGCTGTCTCGAGGGGTATGATCACAGGGCTTTTGCTGCGGATGGTGGTGTGTTCGAGAAAGAGCTTTTGCCTTCACGTTACGTTCAGGGCTCGCTGGAAAGGGGACGGAGGACTGCGGTCCCTCACGAAGGCCTTTCGACTGTGGATAAGAATTCGGATGTGGCCGGGGATGAGACTGAATGTGATTGACTGAAGGGGAAAGTTGGAGAGCGTTCTTAGTTGAGGAGCGAGCAGTCGAGGAGCTAGCCCCATTATTCGTTGTGCCCGCTTTGGCTGGGAGCCTACGGATTTTACGAAGAGGATCAATCAGTGGCATCTACGGTATAATATTCGACGTTATTGTATGCCAGAAAGAGTATTCTAAAGTGGACGTACAGTGCGTTCCCTTCGTTCGCTCGTGGACTGTTTTTGGGGATTGCGATGAAACGCATTCTTCAACTTTGCACATAGAGTACGAAAGCCTCGAAAGGAGCTGGTTATATGAGCAATGTTGTTCCCAGCCATAGTAATTTCACGCAGTAAATGTAGCAGTGGAGAGGTAGAGCAAGCGTGGGATTGAAGTTCGGAAGTCAGAGCGAGGAGGCATTCGCTTTCGCAGAAATGCTGATTATATAGCCCTCTGGGGGTGATGATTGTTCGCTGCTGATAAAATCCCCGCGTGCGTGCACCTTAGCTTGGAGCCTCTCCATCATGACAGCCAGGGTGCCCAGGTGTCACTAATGTTTTGAGAAGTAGGTTCCTGCGTCCAGATCTTCGAAAGTTATATAGGTAAGTTTTACTTGCGGTCCTCCCTTGAGCTTCGCATCGTCCGTCATCCAGATTGACCCTGCGTGAAGCGCAGGGCAGCGGCGACCCGCGGACGAGTGAGTTGACGTGGTGGTGAATGGTGCACTTGGCGGAAGCAAGTCGCCTCTTGTTAAGATTTCTTCAGCTTGCTCAGGACGGCCATCTGCGACACATGATTGAGCATTTGGAGTTCTACTCGTGAGTTCCTTTCAAGCTCCCGCTATTCGATCCGAGGTGCGCGACTTGGGAGTCGACAATGGGCGCCACTCGAGGAACGTCAGCAACAGCATTCGGGCGCTTTGCTATTGTGTGCTGCGCTGCTACTATACAACTAGTGCTCCCTGGATCAAACCCGCACGTCCATACTGTCTGCGCCAAGCTTGGCTACCTGGGCGCAATGCTTCTTTGGAGATATTCTCTGGCAGAGCTGTCTGAGGCTGAAGCTGACCGGCAATTTAGGATACTAAAGACTCCGGAACGTGGAAGGAATTGTAGTCGGGTGTAGACAGGTGGTGTGCGACGGGCGCTGGACAGGTGTTGGACATTGAATATTGAACCTTGAGCGTTGAACGTTGAACAAGGGTCGCGAAGTTATAGTACTTGCCAGTGGAGCAAATGCTACCATAGCTTCGCGGCGCATTGTCCCGATATCCGGCCGCCGGTCCACAGACTGTGGGGAAATGACCCGTGATGTCGCCAAGTATGTTTCGAAGTCGTAGGGCTGCCACCGCAACACTAAAGATTCTACGCCTTTTAATGCGACTTATCGGACTCGGTACCGAAATTTTTGATAGCAAAAGGCATCAGCACTGGGCGAAATGACCAATACCGACATCGACGGGGGCAGCGCCAATCCGACTGGTAGACAAGAAACGCGGCTAGCTTAGCATACCCGTAGTTCTCACTTCCATGCTTCTGCCAAGGCTGTTGTATGCCTTCAAATATCCCGTACTGCAGCGTCTACGCTCTCGGAATTTCTCTCCGGGTATACGCTGGGCTAAGCCTCGAGCTCCACCATACAGCGAAGCTCTTGAGGCAGTTCTCTGCGCTCACCGATTTTCTCCCTGCTGCCTTCTATTGCGGTGGTTCCTCTTCGAGAGTACGCAGTGTCGGAGGTATTTGTTGGAGCTGGAGTTATTTGAAGATCGCCCTCGAGGTATAAAAGTTGTCGGGACTGAGGGAGTCAACTCAGGTCACTGTACTCTCACAAAAACCCCAAAAATGAAGTTCACTCTCGCAAGCGCTGCTGCCATCCTCTCTTTCGCTTCCTCCGCCGCTGCTCACGGTGGTGTCATCAAATGGAGCGTCGGATCCAGTTCGTCAATCCATTCACCCCCGAGTTCCTGTACGCGACCCTGACCATTTGACTCCTACCCTCCCTCCAGCGACCTACACTGGGTATGTGCTGAATCCAAACCACTGCAACACGACCATGCATTAATTTCCCTGCGTGCAGCTGGCAACCATACAACTCGCCCAGCGGACAGGTTACCCCCGGCCGCCCATACAGCAGCTACGACCCCATCCTTAGCCCGACTGGCGCAACTATCCACTGCAACAATAACGGCGAGAGTGGTCCTTCTCAGCAGTCCATTACCGTTGCTGGTAGGCACTGTCTCTTATGTATATTCACAATTCTTTGATCCTAATCACTTTTTGAACGCTCTTATCAGCTGGCCAGGAAGTTACTGCTGTAAATATTTCCGGTCGTTAACTCGTTGCCCTCATTTCTTAACCCCGAGACATCGCTTTAGTACTGGTCCCAATGGACTCATGCCGAGGGCCCCGTCACAGTGTCAGTCACATTCACCTCTTATCAAGCCGATTGACTATCATACTGACTGTGATTCCGTAGTTACTTGGCCAAATGCTCCGGATCAAGCTGCACTGGGTTCAGCAGCGCCGGTGCCAAGTGGGTGCGTTATTCTTCCAAGCCCATCTCCAGGTAGCGATTGGAGTATGCTTATGAGTGATCCTCGATACAGTTCAAAATTGCAGAGCAGGGTCTCATCAGCGGCACCCTCGCAGCGGGCAAATGGGCCAACGGCCAGCTCATGGCCAACCTCAAGTGGACCGCCAAGATCCCGTCCAGTCTCCAGGCCGGTGCCTACTTGAGTAAGAGTGTTCCTCCAAGTCGAAGTTATGCTCCCATGGACTAAATATGTTGTATGATCACAGTCCGGTTCGAGACCCTGGCTCTTCACCAGGCAAACACCCCCCAATTCTACCC
Organism: Botryobasidium botryosum FD-172 SS1; assembly: GCA_000697705.1. Taxonomy (NCBI): domain Eukaryota; kingdom Fungi; phylum Basidiomycota; class Agaricomycetes; order Cantharellales; family Botryobasidiaceae; genus Botryobasidium; species Botryobasidium botryosum. The sequence continues at coordinate 53,447 of KL198058.1, read as the reverse complement.
CGAGTAAGCAATCTATCCCATGATCAGACCGAAAGAGCTACCACTAAAAATGTGACGAATACAGATGCGCTCAGCTTGTCGTTACCGGAGGTCAGGCGCCCATTCATTCGTCCAATTTTTACCGGTCTTGCTGACTGTTCTTTCAGGCGGAAGTGCATTCCCCGCCTCTAACTATCTCGTCTCCCTCCCCGGCGCTTGGACCGCCACCGACCCAGGTGTCAAGGTCGATGTAAGGATACCCTCCAAATCGTGCTGGTGAGATACTGCGGCTCACGACTTCACTTCCACTCAGATCTACAGCGAGGCTGCCAAGACTACGACGACCTGTAAGTACAGATCGCTGCTGAATGTTAAGCTCCTGGGCTTACCGATGGCGATAATTCACAGACAAGGTCCCCGGGCCAGCTGTTTGGAGCGGATAAACGCGTCGCGTCGACGCTTGGGGTTGGAAATACATGTTTTTATGTAGTTTCATGAATAAAATTGGCAATGATATCACGTATATGGGGGGCGCTTGGAAAGTCGGATTGATATGGTCTGAGTAGATGGTGTGAGGCAATGCTAAGCAAGACTTAAGTGGCGGTCCAAGCGAACGGAGTACGACAAGATACATGAGTACTACGCAGACTATTACCCACTCGCCTCACTTTGCTAGCCTCTCTATAGCATTTATATTTGGCTTGTAGGGTGTGTTTTCTTGTTTATTCTAAGGGGTCTACCTTGGGAGCTGCTCGCGCTTCAACTTGAGAAACTGTTACTACTGTGTACTTGGTTATTTGAGAGTCTGAGACACGCTGTTCGGAACACCGAACACTTTGGCCTATTGATCAGTGGTACCCGCCAGCTGGAGTCGAGACTGGTCTCGGAGCAAACAGAGACATCATATTCCATGTCTCACCAGCCTCTGGGTCAGACACACCTGGTTCGGATGGCCGGACCTGCACGAATGCTCTCGCGGCTTTCTTATTTAAGTGAGTATAGAGGATCTCGTACTGCAACGTTCAACCTTCGACCCTCGAGCTCGACGACTGCTACAGTATGCTAGCCCTCTATAACGCGCAGTACAAAAAATCTCTGCTTTCTTGTAACAATTACGGTGCGAAAAATAGATGGCCAACCATCCGCAATCAACTCAACGAATACCCTCTAACTGCGGAATTTCTGGGGGCATTGGCCGTGATGGCCATCGGCACGATAGCGACATGCGTCGTAAGTGCATCAGTCCCCTCTTCGGCTGCACCATCCTCACATGATGCCGTGTAGTCTGAACTGTATCGTGGCGGTGGCCGCTATATTGGAAAGGGGGACTTTTTATTGGGCTGGGGGCTTGCCATCGCCGTCGGCGGGTGGATCACAAACTCCTATGAAGGATGCCTCAACCCAGCCGTACTGCACCTCTTCTCCGTCATACTCACTTCATTTAACCCATATCTCACCACCCCAATTTGTGGTCGCCTCGACCGTCTTTGGACGCATGCCCGGGAAAAGAGTGCCCGGATACATCCTTGCTCAAGTCTCGGGCGCTTTCTGTGGCTCGCTGCTTGCCTATGGACTATTGAATCCAGTGATCAATGGCTTCGAGGTCGGTGGCGCTTTTGAAATCCTGCGTTATGCTCCTCTTTAATCGCCCTATCTCAGGGAGGATGGGTGAATCTAACTATTCCCGGCTCTTCCAATTATTTTGCTCTTGAGGTGAGTTCCATGCCCCACTGTCAGTTTGTGCGCTTGCCATTGACTCGTATATGAAAGGATCCACAGAGCTTTCTGCTCCATTACGGTTATTATTATCTTTGAACACATGATTACGCGAAACTCGTGTGCTTACCTGCCTCCCTTGCAGGTGTCCTATTCCTATACGAAGTAAGCGGCGCCTCGTCTTTGTGTTTACATTCCCTTCTTATACGTTTGCCCTTAGTTCGTGGGCGCGCATTCCATAGTGCTCTTCCTCTTCCATCTCCTTCTACGGGACGATACCAAAAAATACCCGCGAGATAACATCTCAAATTTTTCCCTACTCGTCATGGTCCCGAGCCTCCACTTCAGAGAAAAAAACTGTTGAGTTTGTTTTACGAAGTGGCAGTTACAGCGTGCTGAAGCTATCTTGACCCGTTATTTTCTCCATAGAGGGCACATTTGCAATCCTGCGCAGAGCCTTGGACTGCGCATGGCGCTTTACGCTGTGGGATATGGGCCGGAAGGTTCGTCGTCAGTACTTTCCAACGCTCACATACCGTCCCTTGTTTACTCAATTTACGCCACTTCACCGTTCAGTGTGGTGGTGGCAGGGGTCTGTACACTGTCACTGCTTATCATATTTGCCAGCAGCGCTGACATTCCTTGAATAGCGGGCAGGGCTGGCTCTGTGCTCCCATCGTGCGTCCTCAGGGCTTGTTGTACCAGTGGTGGCTGAGCTAAACTCCTGTTTATACAGGTTGCACCAGTGTTGGACGGGCTCTTGGGTGCCTGGTGCGCCCAGACGAACCAGTGTCCTCGGAAATATGCCAAAGCTACCCTTCGGCCCCGCCAGTCGGCCCTTATCACCGCTTCTGACGCACCCTGGGGCCGCACTGCTCGCTGACATATTATTATGTACATACGCTGACTTGTCTTAGTGGAGAGGGGGTAGGAGCTATATATTGAGCGTTCGAAGCGCTCGCTAGTACGCGCTTGCGATGGCGTACATGTAGATACGTTATCAGACTGTAGACGCATTTGCAATTGGACTTGCGCTTTGCTTGGGGCCGCGCGCGTTATCACGATCCTCGTTATTGACTGCACCATCAAGCATACGGAAGCGGTGATAAAAGCATCAAGTTATACCCTAAATCTGAACTTGGGATTTAGTTTAACTCACAGTGGCAAGCTATGTATACGCAACAACGTCGATTGGGGCGCGCCTCGCGACAATATCGTTAATTACTACTATGCTCATGCTCGCTGCAGAGAGATCGGGGACTGTGCGCGCCGCTACGATTATGTAAGTAGCGTGACTCCGCCTCACACCTCAATATCACTCCGAATCATCCGCATCGCTTGCTTACTACCAACCATTCCCAACTTCCATTACAGATAAAGAGACATATGATCACTCTAACTCTGGTATGTTTCGGATCTACTATCCAGCGAGGAGCAACATAATAAAGATATTGCATAGATTCGTCACGGAGAAAGCGAAGTGCGTGCTTGTATAGGATCTAGGATGGGCTTAACCAGACGCTGATGATGCAAATATCATGTCTTAGGATAACGGAGTATGTGCATTTAAACCCAGGCATGGCACTTTATTTACAGATCTGGGTTTCATACACTAGCGACCAATCTGGGCAGGTGAGCCGTTGGGAGACCGTGCAAGGGCGAGCCAAAGAAACTCCCTGATGCACCGCCGACTTGATTTTAGGATGGAGAGACGCTCCGCTATCTGAGCTAGGTAAGCTGATCCATAAAGCCTACCTTTTCAATAACACAGATTAAGAATGTTATACCTGTAGGCCAAGCTGTAAGAGGGTGTTACATCAAATCGTAATATCGATCTATCTGATCGTCGATCGGTCCTTGTTCAGCAAGCCAAGGCTGTCGGCAAATATTTTTCCGAGATCCCGATTACCGCAATCTACGCCTCTCCGCTCAAACGCGCCCACAACACCGCGCTCCAAGTACAAGAACAGCAAAAACAGGATCCCAAACCGCCCCTCACACTCGCGCCTGATCTGCGCGAGCAGAATTTTGGCGAAGCCGAGGGCCATCGCTGGGCCAGCGTCAACGATCCAAGCGAAGATGAGCTCCCAGGCGACAAGATGCTGCATATTTTTCCAGAAAATTTTGGACGGGACGATAAATTCCCGGAAGGCGAGAGCCTCAACGACCTCGAGCGCCGTGGAGAGAAGGTTTTTCTGGAGTTTGTCGTGCCGCAGCTGAAAGCGGCCAAAGGGAAGGGCGAGGGCGAGGTACACATCGTGTTTGTGAGCCATGGGCTCTGCATATCGGAGACTATCTCTGCGATCTGTAAGAGGTCCCCTGCGTTTGCCGGCAAGAATGGGTTTGCATGGAGGGGCCTCAAAAATACCGCGTGGGCGCGTTTGGCGATCAAAATTAAAGTCTGAGACTTGCGTTTGCGATAATTTGTTTAGCTATTGACTAATCGTCCTTTTCTCAGGGTGAAGGCGCGGGCGATGTCGCAACCAATGACTCAGATGCCGCGGAGCCACCTATGGATATCGAAGTTACGCACTTTAACGTCGATGATCATTTAAAGGATCTTGTGAGTGGTTTGCTCGTTCTACGATCCGCCGCTCTGGCTCATTAAATGTGTGGATGGCAAGCGCGTATAGATTGTGATAGGTAAAATCGCTATGGCGGGCTCTAATCGCAGAAGCTTTTGATGATGAAGGGAAGGGGGCTGAAAATACAATCCAGAGGTTTAGAGTTTATTATCTAAAAGATCGAAGCTATCTAAAGTGACGAAGCGTACCAATTCAACCAACAAAAGGTGGACCGTGATCGATGAAAACCCATTACAAAGCTACTCTCTCAAGAGTCTTCAACTCCATGGAGACCTTCGCTTCGTGCCACCCATGCCCCTCAACGACACTAAGCCGCGGTTGCCATCTATCTTGAATTCTCTTTGATAAAACATTAGGATGCAAGTCTGGTTGTCTATCCGCGAGTTTGGTGGGGCAAGAGAATCGCATTATAGTACGCCTGAATGGTAGTTTCCTCATTTAGGTTAAAATGTAGTCGTGGTAGAATTCGACGGCGTACTGTGTGTTGCTATCCGCAGTTATGACATAGCAGTGATAGACATTCAAAGGTATTCCACTAAGGAAAGAGCCACTATCTGAATCTCGAGGCACGTAAGAGACCGGGTACTCGAGGAGGTTGCCACCAAGTGCAATGAGCTCGCCCGTAGCCATTGCTGGAAGCTCGAAGTGGTGGGGAATGTTTGTAGCCACGCCGCTGCGTGACACAAGCGCTTTCGTATTCCTAATCACATATTCAGGAGTAGGGCAGATTGGAAAAGAGGGATCCAATGATATAAACGCCGTCCAAGCTGAGGCCGGCTCGTCCTCTTCTTGCTTGGGTTTTTGCCCCAGGGTAGTGATGTTGACCAGGAATGTTTGACCCGAGTCTTTGATTGACACGAATGACACATCGCGGAATAGAGATAAGACCTGTTCTTGACGCATATCAGAGTACACCCAGAAATGTATCCAGATGTAGAACACACAGATCTCATAGACTCCATTAACTGGACTAGTATGTGCTCGGGAATATCAAGTTGGTCTATGAGATATGCTTGCCTGTTGAGCTGTTTTTTTAGCCCGATATATAAAAACAAAGAGGCTGAGTTTGATTCAACCTGATTTGATACGCGACTAGCAAAGCATCTTGGACAAAGGACAAGGTTGCTTGAGTGGAGGGACGTGAACGGCGAGGAAGCGAGTTGAAATCTGCTTGAACCCGCCGAAAGAGGTTAATTTCAGCCTGAGAGTGCATATCACCCCAAAGAACGCCTGCGGTGTGCTGGATCTAGATAATGCAGCCGGTTCTCACGAATGTGGCCAATGGCTGTGGTGGTGAGTTGCATGCAAGCCATCGCCGGGTGATTGACGTATGAGCAATATTATTAATATGTAAGAAAATCAAACTCCGCTTATTTCCCCGGTGACTTTCTCGCGCTAACCACCAGGGTGCTGCTTTCTTCGGTCGGCGAGCTGCTTCTTCATATGTGCTGGTCTTCCAAGGCCGTGTACCCTGCCAACCGCCGGGGGCCAGCCGTTTTACATGATAATTGTGACATTGCACTGGCTGCTGGCTTTGGAATTTGCTCATACTTTTTGGTCGCACCGGCCGCTTGACCCTTCAAGCTTCAAGAGTCGATGCTGTAGCTTGTGAGTCTCTGCCTGGAGTGATCGATCTGGGGCAGTGCGCGGTCGAGGTACAGGGCATACGGCTTGAACGTCGACCATGCCGGATATGCGCAACCCTTGACGATTCGAGCCGTACGTTTGAGAAAGGGTCACTAATAAAAGAGACCCCTAGCCCAGACGCTCGGCTCAACAACGTCCGCGGGGGCTAAAACCACCTCTCTTCACGTCCTTTCTTCCTCCACCCGCGACTTCACTCTTCAGCTCCACCATTCTTTTACGGGCGCAGACTATCTTGCAATGCGCTTCCTTCCTCTCTTTTTCCCTCTCCTTCTCTTAGCTACCGCAGAAGGCGCGTCCATCACGCATCGCCTTGGATCGTACACTACACATGAGGCTCGTCGCCATGCTCCGTCAGGCTGGAGCAAGCGCGGAGGTCTCAACAAGCGCGCTACAATCCCTGTCCGCATCAACTTGAAGCAAGGCAATCTCAATCAGGCGGAAAAGCTGCTCATGGCGGTCTCGCACCCGGATTCACCCAATTACGGTCAACACTACTCCGCCAAGGAGGTCGCAGACCTTTTCGCGCCAAGTCGCGAATCGATCGACGCGGTCAAGGATTGGCTCATTAGCGCAGGCTTGCACCCTCACCGCCTGCAATATAGCCATCCTAAAGGCGCGGTGCTGGTTGACATGGCAATCGAGGAAATCGAGGACCTCCGTGAGGCTACCATACCCCACCCCCATTGTTCAACATACGCTGATATCATTTTCTCGTAACTAGTCCAGACTGAGTATGATATCTATGAGCACGAATCCGGACAACCTCACGTCGCGTGTGATTCCTATTCGGTCCCGCAAGCGATTCAAAACCACATCGATTTCATTACCCCCACCGTCCACTTTGACGCGAAAGTTGCAAAGCGCGACGACAGCGATCAACCTTTCAAGGCCTTCAACATTGGCGACCTAAAAATATCCTTCATAACGCCCAAGATTCAGTTTGCCAATCTTTTGGATATCTTCAAGCAGCAAGCAGTGAAGAATTGCGACAAGCAGACGACCCCAGCTTGCCTTCAGGCCTTGTACGGATATGGAAAGTACCAGCAACGTGCTTCGATGGAGAATAGTCTTGGAATTGGTGAGCTGGAGATTGTTACCGGCGGTCTGCATTGCTTTCCAACTCTAATGTAATGTCCCTACGTGGATATAGTGGAATATACGCCCCAGAGCTATCTTCCCACAGACCTCGATCTTTTTTCGAACATGTTCTCTAACGAGACCAAAGGATATCGACCCGATCTTGTCTCAATCGATGGGGGTGCGCTGGCCACTGCCATATATCCTGTATTAATGTCAATCTATTTCTGATACCTTGAATTCATAGGTGTTTTGATCAACACGACTTCTCCCGCAAACCTCGTTGAAAGCAGCCTGGACCTCCAATATGCGATTAGCATCGTGTACCCGACGAACACGACCCTGTACCAAGTCGGAGATCCAGTCAAGCGCGCATCATTTAACAACTTGTAAGAAGTTGTTATAATGTTGATTTGGGTGTTATACTGATCCCATGTATCTCAACTTTAAAAGCCTTGGAGGCCTTGATGCGACATATTGCGAAGCTCTGGACCCTGTTCATGACGCAGTATATTCTCCTCCGTCCTGCGGCAGTGCTAAGCCTACAAACGTGATATCGACTTCCTATAGCTATGTACGTGCTTTGCTTTCACGCTCGCATCATCTCTCTAACTAACTTCACCCGCAATGGCACATTAGAACGAAGCGGATCTCACCCTAGCGTACGAGCAACGGCAGTGTATGGAGTGTAAGTCTGCAACCTGTTCAGATTGACCACCTGCTCATGCCTGTGTTCACTTTGGGCAGACATGAAGCTTGGCATGCAGGGCGTGACCGTCATATTCTCGTCGGGTGATTATGGTGTCGCTGGTAGTGCGGGCGTATGCATCGATCCTGCTACAGGTACGTATTTTTCTGGCTTTGAGACACTCTTCACTGATACCTCTGGTCATTTCTAGGTAATCGCACTGTGAACGGCACAAGGGTAAGATAGCTAAAGCCTTTGGGGCATACTATATCCTGATATCGACATATTTACCCCGAAATTCCAGTTTAACCCCTCCTTCCCGTCTACATGCCCATATGTAACGTCAATCGGTGCAACTCAAGTCAACAACGGCTCCTCCGTCTACGAGCCCGAATCGGCATGCCAGCAGCACGCTTTCAGCGGTGGCGGCTTCTCTAACCGCTTTCCCATCCCCGACTACCAGAAGCAGGCGGTGGGCGACTATTTCGCAAAGTATACCCCACCGTACACCGCTGCCCAGTACAACAACTCGGGGGCTACAAGGGGATATCCCGATATCTCTGCCAATGGGTGCGTCGGGTCCATCCCGAGCCTGGAACGTTTGTTTGACTCATGCTGCCCCTTTTTGTTTTGTTTTTTTATATCTTTATAGTGCCAACTACGTGGTTGCAGTCGCTGGGAAGTTTGGCATGGTCGCTGGAACCTCCGCTTCCGCACCTGTTGTCGCGTCCATCTTGACCCTCATCAACGATGCCCGGTTGGCTGCTGGACAACCAACTATTGGGTTCATCAATCCATTCATTGTGCGCCTCACATCCCGTCGTCCACGTCGATGAGATATCCGAATTTGAGCTTACACCTTACCTGTCCTTGTTTTCCTAGTACGCACATCCCGAGATGTTTAATGATATCACCAGCGGTGGGAATCAAGGTTGTGGTACCCCTGGCTTCACCGCCGTCCCAGGATGGGATCCAGTTACAGGACTTGGTGGGTTCTTCATCCCACCCCGCTCAAAGGCAAATGTTGACTCGTCTACTGCTTTGTCTTGAATCTGAACTACAGGTACGCCCAACTTCCCCAAAATGCTCGACAAGTTCATGGGCGGTAAGGACGTGACCCTCGGCCTCTCTCTGTCCCTCTAAATAACGACACTCTACTATTTCCAACGCGGACATTGCCTCTCGGGTTGTTTCTTGGACCATGTCATATTATGATACCGGAACTATCTTTCATGGACGTTGATGTACATGGTGTCCAATTTTTAATCGTTACTGTTTGATGTTAAGAAGGCGAGAGAAATTGTAGAATGCCCAATGAAGCAATTGGGACATCTGTTATTATGAGAGGAAGTAAATTGAGTGGTGAATGGAATGGAAATTACAAGTATATTACAAATGTGGGGGGATGTGCGCTGGTTACACCGAAACGCTGAGAAAGATGAGTAGGGTTTGGGGGGGGGGGGGTAGTATTTTGAATTTTGCAGGCAGATTAGCCACCCAAAGATGATGAAGCGTTTCACTCTACAACAATCTTTATGGCCTCCTTATCTTCCATTTTTGGGACCGTCAAGGTGAGCACTCCGTCCTGGAGCTTCGCAGAGACGTTCTGGCCGTCGACTGGTCGCGGGAGCCAGACTGTGCGGGTGAACGTGGACTTGCTCTCGCCGACAAAGTTGGATGAAGCCTCGCTCGAAATCGCTGCTATTATGGATGAAACATCAGGAATTGTTCGGGGGAGGAGGGGCAAATAGAGCACTTACTATCGGCGGACTCTGCATTTACGGCGGTCGTATCAGCAGCAGGTTTCTCGGCTGCTTCGGCCGAGGGCGCCAACTCAGGGTTACCCCACCGATTGTGAAGCTTGCCTTCGATGACGATGCTCTGGCCGTTGTCGCCGACACGGACGTTAAGGTCTTCCTTGCGCACACCGGGGACCTCAGCCTCCACAACGTATGCCTTGGGCTGCTCGGCTACGTAGACGTTCGGGCGGAAAGCATTCAAGAACTCGCCTCGATGAAAGGGGTGGGGGTGAGAGAGCCGCTCGAATGACGTGGGGCGGAAGAGAGGTTCTTCGAGGAGGCGGAAGAGGGGGCGGAATTCATTGAGGAATGAACGGGTGAGCGACATGTTATATAGGTAAGTGTGCTTGCTGGTTAGGAGTGTGGCGTGGTGGAAAGTGAGCTGATGAGTGTGGGGAGCTGCAGAGCTGAGGATTTTATATGTGGCCGCGCAGTGTACGCAAGCCTACGAGGCCGGCAGCCAGAACCTTCTAGAAACTCCGCGCATGTTCCGACAGTCGCTTACCTTGACGGCTTGATCGTCAGCAACTTTGCCGAATGTGGCTTGTTCGCGCGCAGTTCAGCTTCAATGCGTAATTGATTATGAAATCGGATCTAGCAGGCCGTGGAATCTTGGAGGTGAGTCTGGAAGGTGACAATGCCAATATGATCAGAGGAAGGTTACGTGACATCCACTCTTAATTTTGACTTATGTAAGCTTACACCGCTCGCGGCTCGATGGTTGTCATACTTCCCGCCTCGCAGTCCACCCGGGGCAGCCCACAGGATAAAAGCCACATCGGAAAAAAGCCAAGCTATATTTGATCCAATGAGGTTATGCAAATTAATGCTCATTGTCATTACTGACTGTATCTGGCTAAACCACTCAGGTGACGCGACAGCCGAGGAATTTGTATTGGCAGCTGGCCTCGCCACAAGCAGACGGGAAATACCAATGGACGTCGTGTTAGGCGCACTCTATTCATGACGAGCCAGCAACGTCTGGTGACCTCGTGACGACTGCTCGAATGCGGGAGTTCCTCGTCATCGCTGCATGGGGCTATCAGAATCCAGAGAAATGTGCGAAAATCTAAACTCCAAGGTGAGCAGAGTATATCACCTGCCACGACAGGTTCGAGAGGAGGGGTATAAGCACTCCCTTTGGGAGAGCGAACGTGGGGTGTGGTTCCGCCGATCTATCGGACGTGATCAGCCTTTCGTTGGCCCCAGCGGATAAAGATAGAAATACGCTCAAGCCGGCTTCTTACCCTTGGACGTGCAAATGGGACGACAGCAGAAATAGGCGAAAGGAAGGTATAAAAAGACCTCACGTTCGACGATTTTCGGCAGTCTTTTCACCCTTCCACTTGAACCCCCATGTCGATCTATACCACCGATTACATCAGCATCCAGCCTCTCGAGGAGAAGAGGTTCTACAGCATCCATAATGCCGACTACATGACACAGTGTTTGGGTCCCGCCAGCGAAACGGACGCGAAAGATGGGACAAAAATTCATGGGGTAACGGCAGCCCCTGATTCCGAGCTGAAGGACAGCCAGAAAGTAGGCATACGCACACTCGGCTGCTTTTGACCGGCTGGGTGCCGCCAGATCAATAGCAATAATCAACTAATGCGCTGGGGTTATCGTGGATGACCGATGGTCAGTGGCATCTGGTATACAGAGACGATAAGCGAAAGACCTGCACGTTGGGGTGGAAGAGTCCGGAGAGATACCTTGCTGTGGATGACGAGAGCGCGGTTAGCTGGCATTTTCCATTCTTGTGCGTTCGTACGCTGACTTTGACGCTTGTCTCAAGGATGCTGGCGCCGTGTTGAGTGGTAGCCCCTACATCTGGAACATCAATGATATCACGGGTACTGACAACAAGGAGTACGTGCTTTGAACTTCGCTTTGAGAACCTTCATACTGACAGAATCCTGCGTCTGTGATTATTAGGATATGGGTTCCGGCCAGCGACAACAAAAAACTGTATCTCCATCTAGCGGACGATGAAGGTGGTACTCAGGTTCGTTCGGTGCTATGCTTCTCATGTGTGCTTGCAGCAGCTTACAAGTTTGCCATAGGTCAACCTTACCGAGATCCCCTCTGAGAGGGCCAAGTGGGCTTTTAATCGAGTCTGAGAAAAGGGGATGGACAAGTGCCTCGACTGTATTTACTCCGTGCAATACATAGCGCGCGCGTTGCTTACCTTCGTACCCAAGGTTTGATACGATAATACGATAGATCCATAGTGACACACCCGGTCAAGCTTGCCGCCAGAGAATGCACCCTCAGAGTGAATGTTACAGAAGATATGTTCCGACTTTCGCAGGGCGACCCGGAGGTCTGCGCCTTGAAATGTGGCCTAGTATGAAAAACTTTCCTTGCGCTCATTTTGCAATGCGCCGCAGAACGGCGAGCAACCAGTGGCATCCACTTTCCACGTCTTTGTTGGCTGCGTTGCTACGAGCCCTTCAGGGTGTCTTCCATCAGCACAATTAAATAAAAAATGCTGCCTGAAAAAGACTCCCGAAGGGCCATAAGAATACCGCCAAGTCGGCGCGTGGAAAGTGATGCAGCTAGTGGTTCTGCCTTGGTAAACTCGACGCATCACCAAGGCCCGTAGTATCGGTGATGATTGTTTGGCGGCGATCAGTTTTTCAAGACTATATAACCAGGGTCACTAGAACACCGCGGCAGATCATGTACCAGAGCGGTATCTGTCGCATAATGTGCTGTGAGAGAGCCTGGGATAAAAATGACCATTGCAGCCTAAGTGCCACTACCGAAAAGCCGACATGTTCTGAAGTCTAATCAGGCGGGCATCTCAGGCTAATGAGCCAGGTGTGCTAGCACAGTAACCTCCATGAGTCCAGAGGATCCGCTCCTCCTTGTCTGGATCTGGATGGTCAATCTAGAAACTAAAACGACGAGGTGACTAATCTCTTGATTAAATCGTATTGTTATATCTATGATCGCTATAAGGAGTGAGCAGACATCGGTTCAAACACCAGATAGAGGCATATTTGGAAATGGGCTCGCCTTTTTCTTTTTCTTCGTTTGCGGATTTGGTGGCCGACCCTTTGTCACTACGACAGAGGTGGTTCCTTTTTTCTTCCCTTTAACGGGAGGTTTCCTTCCGCGTGTTTTGGACGAAGGTCCTGTAGAAATGTTAAATCCTGCTGAGAAGGAATTTCAGAGTGTACAGCACGAGCAGCCATACCTGGTGAATTTCCAGCCTCCTCCTCCACTTCTCCTTCCGTAGTTGTCAAAACGCTACCGACGCGAGCACTTTTCTTCTCGCCGTCATCGTCTGCATCATCCTCTCCTTCTGTCAGCTCGCTGGAATCGCTCTCCCCGCCAACAAGCCCAGCCCCGGCCATCGTGCTCTTCTTTCGCACACTCTCGCTTCTTCGTGGCTGTGGCATTTCAATAACTTCATCGTCATCAGAGGTGGCGCTCCCTTCTTGGATGCGGCGAGGTGCGATAAGTGGCTCGAATGAAGCATGCGGAAGGGCGAACTCGGTGCGAAAGTATGGATGAGTAAGGAGCGCAACCTCGTTTATAGCGGATGGGGACAGTACGCCTGCGGGCGAGGACGCTGAAGAATCGAAATCGGCATCAGGGTCGGAAGCTTCCTGTGTGTGGTGCAAATGAGAACGGAGACGGAGATGAGGCTGGCCGTGAATGGAAACACGCACGCACCAGGCCCTCGAGAACATCGAGGTCGTAGCAGCGCCTCAGTTTGGTCCATATCTCGTCGACCGAGACAATGGTGTTGGTGTCCTCTCTTATAAGCTGGCGCATGCTGACGAGGTGGAAGAAGCGGTGAATGCCGACGGGGCGCGCGCGGGTGATGGCGCGGAAGAAGGAGAGCTCGCCCATGACGGTGTCGAGGAACGGCTGCTGCGCGTCGTCATCGGCGTCCATCCTGTAATTGCGCACGTTGGCGAGTGCGTGTCGAGTCCAAAACGGGCGACGGCCCCTGTGCGAGTGTGATGGTGGTGAGTGGGACGAGGTGGGACCAGCGGGGAGCCGGGGACCAACGGCTGTTGTGTGCTGTTTGGGCGCCGGCTACAATAAGTCCAATCTCAGCCTTGCCCATTATATTCCTGGTCTTTGGCGCTCCACTTGAGGCCCAGAGTCCAACGTCCACCTGCCTGCGCGCTGCCTCCCGCCGACGAGAACAGCAGCAAAGAGGCCGACGAGCACGAACACAGCGACGACGGGCACGTCGCCATCCACCAAACCGTAGACGTATCGTTCAGGCCGCCCTCGTCTGCTCCACTCGCGTCATGGCCGACCTGCAATCCCGAAACTTCAATGTCGAGTACAAGGGCCTGCAGAATCAGTCGCTCGTCTCTATAACCATAATCACACTCTCGCTCATCGGATTCGAAACTCTGCGACGCAAGCGACGAAGAGCGGGGGCACGAACATGTCCAGGCCGAGAGGACGTCGCAAGTGTTGAAAGCTGGGAGTTTGGATAGTAGGTCCCGCACTCACAACGACTCATTCTCATGCTGACTTTCTTTCATTATAGCCTCTACCAAGCAAGGCTATGGGCAAAGTAGGTCGATCGTCTCATAATTATACGGACGCGGGTCATTTACCATCCCCTTGTTAAGGAACCCGTCTCCCCCTCTCCCATCGGCGCTCTTTGGATGGGTCAAGCAAGCCATACAGTTTGACGAGGCCGAGTATGTAAAGCTCAACGGCATGGACGTTGCGGTGTACACGCGGTTCATACGGGCATGCGGTTCGTCCCCACCTCTCTTTGTCTCATCATGGCGCCAATACTGACACGTTACCTAAGTTTGGTTTCTACTTCTTCACACGCTCACTACTCTCCCGATATTGCTCCCCATTCACTTGGTATTCTCGCCAAGCGATGTGCCATCTACGAGCATGGCGCGCGCGTCTCTGTCTTCTCTCGTTGACCCCTCCAACGGTGGCAGGGGACTAAAGCTCCTTTATGTCCACGTAATTATTCTCAGCTGGGTCTCCGTCACTTGGGCCTTCGCCCTTGTCTGGCTTGTAAGGGGTGTCTTCCGTTACCGCTCGATGCAGATCCAAGAAATCGTGGACTCGAAGCCTTCTGAACTACCTACTATCCCCAGTGATGCACCACTCTCTGATCTTATGCGTCATTCCCTTGTGACCGACGAGAGTTGTCGCGGGCTAAGGTACCGTACCGTGATGGTGACCAATATCCCCACGGAGCTGCGCAACGAGAAGCAACTGAGGGAGTATTTCGAATACTACATGTCCCGCACCGTCATGCGTGCGCCCTCTCTCGTCCCAGGTTTCGCCAGCGGCCCGCTCTCCTTTCTGATGAATGGCGTCTATCGCGCACAGCGCCGCGTCAAAAAAGGGATGGTCGAAGAGACTGAGGCGACCGAGGAAGCGAAAATGGCGGCCATAGAGAAGAAGAAGCCAGTCGTGGATCGCGTGATCGTCGTGCGCAAAATGACCGATCTTGCGTCCTTGCTTGACCGGCGCGAGGATGTGCTCTCCCGATTGGAGGCGGCGCACATATCCCTTGCGCAGAAGACACTCGTCGCGGTCAAAAACCACCTGGACAAAGATAGGCAGGATGCGGCGCGTCCCACCGTGAGCCGATTGGCGGCACTGCGGAAAGTGTTTATGCACACCGATCTCGAAAAGGGGGAGAAGGGAAAGGGAAAGACGCTGGAAAGCGAGGCCAGGATGGAGCTCCTCGCACGCGCGCTTGGGCCGTTTGCTGAAGAGCTCGGCTCCTCGATGTACATGCAAACCCGATCGGTCCTTGTTCGCGTGAAGGACTGCCTTCGTACAGGTAGAGACTTTGTTCTCCGGCGGCGGCGACTGGGCTCGGCGAAGAACGACGACGTCCATGTCATGATCCCTCCTTCAATATCGCATCCCGTCTCAACGGAGCCTTTACCAACTGTATGGGATGCCCTCCATGCCCTTCCGCGCGACTACCTCGATCCATATCAGCCCCTCATTCACTTGTCTTACCTCTTCCGAGGCGCAACTGTCCCTTCCATCGACTACTACACCGCTAAACTCGGTTTGCTGACAGCACTCATCAACGAGCAGCGTGCACGCGCGCCGGACGACTTCCTCCCCGTGTCTACCGCCTTTGTCACGTTCCGATACCCAGAGGACGCGAGAAGGGCGTGCAGGGATTTGGCAGCCCACCCGAAGAATTTGATGGCATGCGCTGTAGTGCCCGCCCCGTCATATGAGGATTTGGACTGGTCGAGACTTATGAGGTCGACGTTTACGGGGGAGTTTTTGAAGGACTGGGTTGTCAACCTTGGTGTTTGGTAAGCTCTGAATCTCCCGCCCTCGCATTTGCTGTGACCCATGTTTAACTTGTCGTCGTAGGGCTTTCACGATATTTTGGGTCTTTCCGGTTCGTGGTGTTTTTCATTACACTGGTTTGAACATCTCAACTCATGTTCGCGATTGATTTAGGTCTCGTCGTTCGTAACTCTCGTATCCATAACGAAACTCAGTACAGTGATTCCGGCCCTGGTATAAACCTTCCTCATTCTTGTTTTCTGCGTTTACGAGGTCTGACACTATTTCTTCTTCACCCATAGCAAAAATATCTCGAAAAACACCAAGTTCAAGAACAAGTCCTCTCCTCCCTCGTCCCTACTCTCCTCGTCTCGCTTTTGGCCATCTTGATGCCGCTCTTCCTGATCTTGATTGCCAAAAAGGCACAGCATATTGTAACGATATCTAAACTGCATGATTGCATTCTGACACGGTATTATAAATTTCTGATGTGCAAGTGAGTTGTCCCAATCCTTCCACCCTGGTCTTTGGGTTATTTCTTCCAACTTATTATTAAACCCTCCTTGCGATCACTGACTTCTCCGTTGTATGATTCGCTTAGTATCCTGGTATTCTTCTGCGTGGGCACAGCAGCCCTTGGTGCATTTTTGCAGAAATTCAGTCAGACAGTAAACCCGGACACCACGCTCAATCTTATCGCGCAAAGCTTCCCCACTGCTGCGCCGTTTTATGTCGGGTATGTGCACTTTGCCTAGTATTTGTACCTGTACCCCAGCTAACTAGTCTAATCTTGCGCTTCTTTTAGATGGCGTGAGTGCCCACCGTCATGCTATTGCACTGATACCGTATCCTGATATTTTTCAATTACCAAGTCATATTCGAAATCTCTATGCACAGCGGTCTGCAGATCGTGCTCTGTAAGTGAACGTTTTGCCACTTGTGGTTAAGGTTTTCTAATATCATGCCATTTCCTCAGTCGGTGTAAGCCATGCTCTCATGGAAGAACAAACGTTGCGATATTGACAGTTTATGGTAACATCTTTTCATTATTAGGTGCCTCTGTTCGTGTATCCCGCAACGGTGCGAGGAGCCAAGACGCCAAGAAAACGAGCTGCGGGGACCCGTGCACGTACTTTTGATTATTTCTGTATGTTGCATCTTTCTTATGCTGTGATCTGGTGCTCATCCCGTTTCATTCCTGATACCTTAGATTGGCTTCCCAATCACCTGGTCGTGCTCATCATTGCAATCGTTTTCACTATCTTAAATCCACTCGTCATTCCCTTTGCGCTAATCTATTTTTCGGCTGCGCTTGGTATGCACCCTACCCCCTGATCTCCATTATCCATACTAACGAACTCTTCTCTTCGGGACGCATTTAGTCGTCTTTAAGAATCAATTTATTCACGTCTATAGAAAGCTATTTGAATCGCATGGGGTATATCTTGTGATTCGCATCATTCGATACTCGTGCGACGGTTTGATTCTGGCTCAGGTATGCTGTTTGTTCTCCACTTCTCGCTGTCAAGTGATCTGAGCCGCTGTTTTGCAAGGTTGTGTTGTTGGCACTTTTACTTGTCCTCAAGAAAAAGGCTCTTGCGGGTATTACGGCGGGCGTTTTGATCGTTTTTACAGCGGCCTTCAAGCTTATGTGAGTGTTGATGAGCGCGGTTGCTGATACTTCTGCCAGAACTGATCCACGTTGCGCCCGCAGCTTCACGAAATTCTGCAGAGCGCAGTTTGATGAGATGAATATCGCCGAAGCCAACATCCTATGCGATAAACAGCCACCCCAGTCCCTCGAGGCATCTCGCGAGGAGCTGGGAGCTGTTGCTTCTGAATCGAGCGAAAGCAAGCTGGCCCACCATGATTCGGTCCGGTTCTGGACCAGCAAATTCACGTCCCCATGGCACAAGTACCAGTTTACGTCGTCAAACTTCAAGGCTCGTCCAAGCCCTCGCCCCCCAATTTCGTTTGTGCCTACGTTGACCAAGAGCGGGACGCAGTCGCGTTACTCGATGGAGGATAAAGAACGTGACTTGGCCAGTCCATCTGCCACCTCCGAGTGTCTGATTTCGCCAAGCGCGCCTCCAGCTCCATCGGCGGCTCCGGCTCCATCCACACCGCCCCTCCGCGTTGACACCCAGCCTACGGAGATACCGGCGGGCTTGGTGTCGTCGCATCCACCGCGCGCCCCCTGGGACGACTCCCCTCTGGTAGATAAACCTTATGATAACCCGTTTTACAAGAAGGCCATTGACAATGTGCTGTGGCTTCCGCGGAAGCCATGGGATATCTTGGACCTTGATGATACCGTCGACATGAACAAGTCTCTTACCAGCGAGCCAGGCACTGGGCAGCTTGGTCAGTGGGTGGAAGGCACGGAGGAGTCCCAAATCCGATCGATCACGAGCGACCAGCCGGAGAGTCCGGTGGTAGAGCGCGCTGAGCATAGTCCCATGATGCAGCGTCCTGGATTCCCTAGGAGGGGTCTGAGTGGCCTCGAGGCGATAGTCCTTCCGGCGATCATCGCTGCTCGTGTTGATGACATTGAGGAGGAGAGCGATGTGGAGGATACGGGACGGACACGGTCGGCGCCTTCGATATTTGGCCGACGCTCCACTATATCCAGCACCCGCCCGTCGCTGCCCCCGCGATCGCAGACGCATGCACTTGGTGTTCATCCGAGTTCGAGCTTCCTTTACCGGCACCGATCCCTATCGCGATCGCGCGCGAGGGCTGGGTCCCTCGGCCAAATGCATCTCTCGCCAGCTAGTATGCTCAGTGTCCTCCCGGCTGCCGCTGCGAGCGAGGTCAGCGTGGCCGGTCCCCCACCAAGTCTGCAGGAAGACGGCAAGGGGGGTGTTACTCGGAGTGTCACTACCCGCCAAGCCGTGGTTGGAGAAGTTTTGGCCGAGGAGCAGGTCGCCACGGCTGACAGAATGCGCAGGGAGCGGGATTACGAACCGAAAACGTCATCTGGATCAAGGTCTTGGTTAACTGCGTGGTTATACCAGCGCAAGCGAAGACGAGGGGACCAGACACCGGAGGAATACATTCAATGAACATCTTAACATCTTCGTCTCGCCACATCTTATCCTACTTCACTCATTCTATTACCCTCTGCATTGTATTTACTGAACCCATCTGTAGTTGACATTCATTAAAATTAAATGGCCAATAGATAAGGACGTCTATGTTTTCCGACGTTTCCGACTCCCTCCCTCCGCCTCGAACTTGGCCTTCTGCCCAATCTTCCGCATGATATCTTTCTTCTCGTCCTTTTTCTTCTCGCTCTTTTTCTCCTCGTCTTTTGCCAGCTTCTTGAGCCGCGCAGCCTTGCTCTCCGCCTTCTTCTCCTTCCGCCGGCTGACCTGGTCCTTGCGCAGCGCCTTCATCTGCTGCATGATCGTGATGGCTCTCTTCTCCTCTGGCTCCATGACGACGGCGCGTTTCTGCAGATACGTCGGCTTCTTTTGCGGCTTCATGAGCTTGGGCTTGGAGGCGTATGGGAGGGCGGCGCTGAGCTTGCGAGGAACCCTGAGTGGGTTGAAACGGCGCGACGGGCGTTCAACAGCCTGGTGAGAGAAAAAGGCTTAATTAGCAAATGATTTGATACGCGGAGGGATATACGTACCTTGTACGTTGAATTGACGTCAAGCGGGGTCTTGATACCCTGCTCCCTTCGGACCTGCCCAGTGAGGCGCATGCCGGTCCACTCGGTCTTGTTCGCTAGCAAAAGGGACGTGACAGGGTTGTAGAACTTGCGCGGCTGAATCGAATACCAAGCTCGGAGGAAAATGATGTCTAGAAAATTGAATCATATCATATCAGCATCCGTTTCCTTTCACCCTCACGAAAAGACGTGACAAACCGCTCATGAGAACCTTGTCCTCGAACGTCGCTCGGAAGGCACCGTCAGGTTTCGACAGGGCCTTCTTTATCTGGCCTCGGATACCAGAGACAGTTCGGATCGTCGCGCCCTCGAATTTGGTCACTTCCAGGGCGCTGTTGAACATCTCCTTGACGAACGCGGTGTTCTTGTATATCTTGTACGGCACCCCGGTGAGTTTGAGCTTCTTGACAATCACCGACGTCCGGTCAATATCCAAGACAACACCCGTCGCTGCGATGCGGAACGGCGCCAGATCGAGGCCGAGAGTGCTCAACGCGCAGAAGCCTGTGTTCGGGAGTGTGACGGGGCCGTAGAACGTGGCGAAGCAGTGCATGTGTTCGGGCGTGTACTTGAGCATGCGCATCCGGATGCTGTGGTCGTCGAGGGAGTAGATGGGGATGGACTGGAAGCGGCGCCAGCCGAGGGAGAAGATGAGCGGGTCGTTGGTCTTGAGCGTGCGCGAGTGCCACCGGTGGCGCTTGATGCGCACCTGCACGAACCCGAAGCGTTCTTCGGCGGGGAGGAGGCCGCCGACGATGATCGGGTACGCGGGATCGAAATTATCCACGAGCTCGCAGGGGACGTCGGCGAGCTCGATGCGCACGTAAGATCCGGGGCGGTAGCCCTCGACGAGTGCGCGTGTCTCTGCGTCCACGCCGTCAAACTCCTCGCGGTTCAGCTGAAGCTGGCGCGCCATCTCGTCTTTCTTCTCGTCGTAAAAGTCCATTTTGGCGCCCTCTTCATCGGGATCGTCGTATTGCTCGTCGAACTTGCGCTTCAGAGCCTCTTTCTTGGCAGCGAGCGCCGCGGCTCGTGCCTCCTCGGTCGACTGCGAAGTGCTTGGACCTGCATCGGCGTCGGCGTCGGCTTCGAGGTCCTCGAACCCATCGCCCTCCTCGTCCTCGTACCCTTCACCATCCGGCTGCGCGCCATCCTCGTCTCCGCCCCCCGATCCGGTGATAAAAAGATGCCGGATAGAATCTAGCAGCGCTTCGTCCTCCCACTTTGCCAGTGCATCCACCGCGACATCCTCCTTCGTCTGATCCAGCACCTCCTCAGCCAAAGATGTCTTGACCGCGCCTTTCGGACGGAAGAAATCGTCCTCATCACCATCCCCGTGCGCGCCCTTTGCGTCACCACCATCCCCCAGCTCCGCCCCAGCAGCAATTTGCTCGGGCGTGAGATCGCTGGCATAGATCAGTTTGACCAAATCCCGCCGTCTCTTGGTGTTCTGCTTGAACGACTCGAGCGCCTTTGTTGCCAGATCGCTTTTCCACCGCGGCGCCTCGTCGTCGTCTTCCTCGCCGGAATTTTCCTCGTCGTCCAGATCGACGCCATCGCGGTCGAAATCCTGCCGCATCCCGTCCAGGTCGCCGAGATCGGAGTCTGAGTCGGCGTACTCGATGTCACCAGAGATACCGGCGGTGTCGGCGGGGAGGCCGCGCGTTGAGCGAGCGTGTCGACGCACGGACGAGCGCCCCCGTGAAGGTCCTGGGACGTTCATCTCCTCGTCCCCGTCTTTATCTTCGTCCTCATCCTCTTCCATCTGGTCGTCCTCGTCACTGCCCTCCTCTCCGTCCTCCTCACCCTCGTCATCTTCAGAGCCAAGTGCTGAACCCTCCCCTTCACCCTCGTCAGATTCACTCTCCGAACCAGAGTCGTCAGCACCCCCAAGCGAATGCCGGGATTTGCCAACCGTGAGCGGCGCAGACGATGATCCAAGAAGGCGAATTTCCTTGTTCGCGATGCCGTCTGCGAGGGTGGACTTGAGGTCCTGAAGGTCCATAACCATTTGCTCTCCTTCGCCTTGCACAACTGTAGAACAAGAAAGGGAAATAAGTAACGAGAGTGTATCACCGAGTTTGATGAACTGACCATCGTCATCGTCCCCGCCCTCTCCATCTTGTCTCCGTGTAAAGCTGCCAGGGACGTTGATATACACCGCGTCCTTGTCGTACATTACGCCCCCGACATCGCTCATAGGTGCATGAATAAGCTTGTTCTTCTCGCTCAGCTTCCTCATCCTCTTCTTCTCGCTCTCCGACGCCGGGAGGGGACACGGGTCCGCGAGGAGACTCACGCTCTTGATGACAAGGTCGCCCGCGCCGGGCACATGGACCTTTGTCGACTCCTTCAAGTTCGTGCCGCGGAGGTAGCCGTACAGCGTGATGGTGCGGTCGCACTTGGGCTCATTGCGGACCTGCTCGCGCGGGGTGAGGTCCTGTATCCGGTCAGCGAGGAGGTAGGGGTGGGAGTTGCGGAAGACGAGGGGGCGGAACTTCATGACGGAGACGAAGCGCGAGAGGTTCTGGATCTCGGTGTCCGGATAGCGTCCGTTGAGGACACCGGAGAGGTAGAAGAGCTTCGCACCCTGGTAGATCTCGGTCCAGAAGCGTTTTTTGAGTGCTTTTTTGGTCTCGCGCTGGGTGGAGAATTTTTTGATGAGGTCGAGGTGGGTGAGGATGCCGATGACTTTGGGGAAGCCGTGGGCTTGGAGGACGTTGATGAACTCGAACGTTTCCTATTCCACCATGTGAGTTGTTAATAAGAGAGGGTTGGTTTGGGAAATGGCGCACCATTTCGAAGCCAAAGCTGCCGTCGATCATGAGAAGTACGAGGTCGGCAATCTTGCCAATGTCGATCATCGAGTTGAGGTCATTGTTGCATTCGATGAATGTTAGCCGTCGTTTCTTTCCTGCTCAGTCAAGAATTCATATTGGCTAGAGGGTGTATCAACGTGCGCTGCTCACCACTAACAACAGTGATGGGGCCTTTAACCTCGGATAGAGTGTGCTTGGTGAATCGCCGTACGAGGGACTTTATCAATGTCGTCTTCCCAACCTACAGAGCAATATTTCAGTCAATACATGTATTGCAGCTGTACGGACGCGACGCACACCAGGTGGGCCCACTACGGCCACTATAACGGGTGGGGGCTCGTCATCGGGTGTCCGGTTGACAAGCGGGACGTGTAGACGAGTCTGGTCCTTTTCTACGGTGCGCCTGGCCTGTCTATCGGCGCGCCTGCCCGACTTGAACGCGAATGCCTGCAGAGAGTGGCTTTAGCACAGAGACTCGGGTCGGCGAGACGCGCGGCGCTGGACCTTTTCGTTGAAGCCTTTGTCGTGACCCTTGTTCTTCGCCGACGTGCCCTCCTTTGCTGCTCGATGGGGTTTCTGCGGCCGCTCGCGCTCGTCCATCGCGCGCTCAATGTCCCGCACCTGGACTCTGGGGAGAGCAATAAGCAGTTGGAATTAGCGGATGCAAATTCCCAGCTGCAAAAAATTAGAGTATCCTCTGCGGCTTGGTCATCAGGAACCCGCGCGTGACGCAAACAGCGCACCCTCAAATTACTGCAAATCAGACCGTGTGGTCGGGGTGTTATATTGGATATTGAATGGTAACCAGCGCGAGTTCGCGCTTAGAAGCCAGGACACCTGGGAACGCCGAATCCGACGACTTTTCCGCGCGGACGGTATACATGGTCCGAGCGTAGCCGGAGCGGCCCAGTCGGCGGGTGTGTGCGCATGCCGCGCGGGGCCGGGCCCAGAACGGTGTTTGGCGCGGGGGCGGAGTTGGGCGGAGTGCGAAAGGGCTGTTTTCACCCTGCTCCAACCGTCACGGTCTCGCCTTCGCCTTGGCTCCACCCGCTCGTCGACGCACACGGTCCCCGTCCAGCAAAAAGACTCCCGCCGCCGTGGCATGAGCATCGCACCCGCTGCCGCCCATCCACCGCCCTCTGTCTAGCTCGTCGCCGCCGTCGCTTGTCCCAATGCGCGCCTTCCCCTCTCCCACCCCCTCTTCATCTCGTCAGCCCACCCACCCCGCTGCTGTGCAGGCCGTCCGCCCCACTCCCGCTCCTTCACAACCCACACCGCCCCCAACGCTCCGCGTCCAGCACGACGACCTGGACGACTCTCCCTGGTTGGAGCCCGAGAACTGGTCCGCAGGCGACATTCATCGCCGGATACGGTCTGGCAGATACGCTGCAAAAAGGAGACGAACGTTTGACTCGGATCGAAACGACAAGGTTGCGCGTCAAACTGGCACAGACTGTGAGTATAACGCGTCTTTTTGCCATCTACCTCGATGATCTTCGCGCCAGCTTTGCGAGGGAGGCATGAGGTCCATCATACTACCCATCATGTCATTCTACGTTGGAGCTACGACCTCCACCTCCTTTCACTTCGTCACACGCTTCCTCCTCCTGTTCCTTTATCCGATGCTCATCTCCTTCAATTTACTCAAGTCCCTACCTGCAATGACGTTGGCAACTACGTATATTCCTGCTACCCAACATCCAACACCACCGTAAACCAGGGCGATTGGACGCGGCTCATATGTTCGCATCTATCTTCTTTTCGCTTATTGAGCGCGTTTCTAATGCATCACATCTACAGGGAATCCGGCAGTGCCGTCGTTCATGGGTGCTGCGGTAACCAACCCCCTCGATATATATCTATTTCACGCCGACTCAGACGTCCAAGTTGCGAATTGGACAAACGTCCCCGCAGCCACAGGCCACCAATCAGTTCAAGTTGCTGACTCTTTCTGGGGGAATCAAGGCGCCCAGTTCACCGGAGGACAAGAGCCGTATCCCATGTACTTTGTTATTACCCTGAGTGGCTCAACCTTGAACGGTGCCGAATCAAGATTAGCAACGTGGACGGCCCTACGTGAGTAACCAACCTAATCTCGTTTTACACTTATGTCGATTGAAACCCCATCGCCTCGCAGAAACCGCCCTGCCAGCATCTGTCATTTCCGCTTCATCCGCCTCGGTTCGTTCCCAGGCTGCTTCAGCCTCCCTGTCTTCCGTTGCGGCCACTGCCACTAGAACGCCAAATCCGAACCTGCAAGGGAGCGGAGGTGGCTCATCGTCTGATTTCCCAGCATGGGCAATCGCGCTTGTCGTAGTCCTCGGCGTTCTCGCCGCTGTCGCCCTAGCTCTCCTTGCCTACCTCCTGGTCCGGAACATTCGCGAGAAGAGCCGACTTGCAGCTGCCGCAGTACACCGGGATTCTATCCACTCTGCGTCGCCGATGATGGCCAATGCCGACATGTCACATGTGCAATCACCGCAGTCGCCTACCGGGCCACACGAGGGCTATGTGGGGGGAGGAGGCTCGAGTGCTGCGCATGGACACCCAGGGTCGATCCATCGACCTGGGGGTGTGGCCAACGATGGCGCGTCGACGGTGTCTGAGTCTGGACCGTTCTCGGGCGCAGATGCGATGATAATGGCCGACGCATTCCGGCAAGCTTTGAGAAAACCGGACTTTGCAGGACGACAGGAGGAAGGGGAGAGTCCTGATACGGGAGATACTGGTGCGGAAGTGGCGCGAAAGGAGTTGATCAATCGGGAGCTGGCAGAGGAAGGGAGGGATATCATGAGTGTTAGCTCGGGTCGGGGCGTCACTGTTGGCACCGGTCGAGAAGAAGCGCCGACCTGATATACACTAACTTTATCTTCTTTTTCACTGTTTTCTCTTCTCCCTTTTCGTTCTTCTGCCACTTTTTCGTTCCTCTTCTCGCGGATTTCCCCTGGTTCTCGTTTTCTTTTAATTTCATTCCAGATCGTTCGTCTTCTCTCATCCCGCTCCTCTTCTCTCCTCCTTGTGATTTTATTCTGACCTCTTCTCTTCCGGTTCGTCGGGCTGTTTAGATAAATTCATTCTTCACGAGAACGCTTTTCTCTTTCTATATAACACCGAACTTTTTTCTTCCAGCCTCCTTACTACCACCCTTTGCCACTTTCACGGACTGGCAGTATTTGTCTCCCTCACGTAAGTAGTTTTTTTTTCTCTTCCCCTCCCCTCCTCGCTTCTCCTCTTCTCTCCTCGCCCCCTCCCCCTTTTATTCTTTTGTTATTACACCCATTTCCATTCGCGTTCCCTTTATTCGCCACATTCTTTTTTATCCCACCGTACATATTTACAATACTCCAACCCCTCGTCTCGACTCGACTCTCGAGTCTTTCGAGTTTCTCGAGCTCTCGAGTTTGAGATCTGGTCTGATCCCTTGTGATCGCGCGACTCGTTGGTATCCGACGCAGTCATCCACACTCCTTTGATACACTTTGATATTGATTCTTTTATACCTCTTCCAGAATGAAACATTTTATATCGTTACCGCCGCACCGGGGGCACACATCGCCCTCCGCCTTTCTTTTGATGTCATATGCTTATGCCCATGTTCGACGCGGGGGGCCGCCGGCCTCTCCCCCCATTGTCGACAGCGACGACGCCGAGGCGTCGATGTTCAATATTCAATATGTACGTGTCGCCCTGGCGTGTCTGCGCTTTGATGGTATTGCAGCAGCTACAGATACTAGCTACATGTGCATCGTGATTTTGATAATTGACATCGCGATGCGTGTGGTGTGTTCCTTTTGTTACACGTTGATTATATTCATGTTCAGACAACCTACATCACGTCCGCGTATATTTATTTATCACTACAGATCGGCTACCAGGAATAGATGAGACGCCCTCATGCCAGTGTTATGTTCGAAACCACATACCCATTTATTTTTCCACCCATATGCATGGTCATGGTGGCCAACAAAACCGCTAGTTCGAACAGCCTTGTTTGTTCAGCACGCCGAACATGCTGGATGTTGGGATGTTGATATAAACAATACCATTGAACTGTTGAGACGTTGAATCGCAGTCCAAGTATTGATAGGGGCGAGTGCGCGTGCCGTGTCGTGTGCACAATTCGCCGGAAATCTGGCTTCTGGAAACTCCTGCCGGCACGTTCAGTGTTGATAACACTGATAAATGGATGATCGATCCTGGAAACACGCTGCAGTGGGAAGCACAAGGGAGGGTACCGGTGGCGCGAGGGTTTTTTTTTCTTTTTGTCGTTTGAACTTTGAAACTTTTGGGCCTTGCCTTTTTGCTAACGCCGACGCGATGGTCTCGAACCAGCTGTCAAGTTTCAACGACTCGGTAACGTGGGCGTATTCTCTCTATAATGAAACTTCATATTTTTGGTGGTGGCCATATGGATCCATGCGCACTGGTGGCAGTGAGTGCCCGGCGGAGGGGGTGGGGGATGGTTATTGTGCGGGCGGTTGCGCGCCGTGGTAGCGAAGGGTAATGGGTTCGCTGTTGCAACCCCGCGGGCCATATGGGTCGAATTTTGGGATGGCCCGACGTACCCGATGCTGCCCAAGGTTTCCAGGTTGGCGTTCGGGCAGCCTTGAGCGAGATTGCCTCGTGCGGCATGGATATGGCCATGATAAATATGTAGCAACTCACAAGATGCGCCCCTCTCATCCTGCACGGTGCACAGCGACGCCCCCCTGTCACTGATAACCCGAGCAGCTCTTGTGTCGCGGAGAGCGAAAAGCGCTTTGGGGAGTGAAATAGGACCTGGTCCCTTGTGTGATCGACGAAGCCCCTGACTAATTGAGCCGAGAGAACGACAGCGAACGTGGAGGATGCGAGCGGGGAAAGGCTCGAGCCTAAAAGTATTAATAACGGTTGGGTACGTGAAAAAACCAGGCTTACCGGAAACATGAAGTCGATTGACAGGCTGCAATGTGGTTATACCTGATATTGCCACCAGAGCATGAGATGAAATGAACTGCGTGGCGGTATACGATTCTGTTTAAGTATGTAGGTGCCTGAGGGATAAATTTGGCCGTTGCTCATGTCTATATGGGTAGGTTGTCTCTGGTCTGTATAAGTCAACCAGCTGTAGGTTGCGTCGAGTCAAGAGCCGTCAGACCTTCGAGCCTTACGGTCGGCGAAGGCGCTAGACCCGCTGCGTCACCTGTACAGTGTAAGCCGTCTACTGGTGTCCGAGATGCGGTTCCAGGACCCCCCAGCGCCCAGCTAAAGTTATATCTGCTTGCTGAAGAGCATATGGAAGGCGCGATCGTCGTCAAGTCGCAGGGGCAGAAGACAAGTGTTTCGTACACGCAAATGGTAAAGCCTGCTACCAATCGATTTGTTGTTGCCGCCAGACAACCATTCTGTTCGCTGACCTGTCCCCGCATGAACAGCGCTGCGGCTGGAAATAAAGATAGGGGTCGCTTTATAAGTGCGTGTGTGGTTCCCAGATTTCGGAGCGAATTACTGTTAAGACCGTGCATGAACAAGTCGGACTTGGCTTGGCTCAGCTCCAGACCGACTCGATACCGGAGCTCAGTCACGTAAGCACTCGGACCGGGTTGAGGACCCTGTACGGCTCTCTAAGACGCGTCTTTGCCTCCGGTGAAAGGCACATACCATCCCTATCATTAGAGTCATTTGCCTTAATCACCAGCTCATTCTGGGTCGCCACCATCCGCATTATTGTCCATCTTCGAGTCTCTTCCTTGGTGCTGAAAGCTGCCTGTAAA
This sequence comes from Botryobasidium botryosum FD-172 SS1, assembly GCA_000697705.1. Lineage (NCBI taxonomy): Eukaryota > Fungi > Basidiomycota > Agaricomycetes > Cantharellales > Botryobasidiaceae > Botryobasidium > Botryobasidium botryosum. The sequence continues at coordinate 25,435 of KL198058.1, read as the reverse complement.
AAAAACTTCTTCATCAACTCGCAATCCCACATACCTGCCCGATGGCAGCGCACCAGGACGACCTCCTTCAGCAGTTACTTCGTGTGCGCGACGGTCTTGTACTGGATGCTCAAGCCAACGATGATCTCATGGTGCGCTGCTTCGAGCTGGTAACTCCTCAACCACACTGGTTCTGCGAGCTTGCGCCACCAGCCGTGGCCGAAGCAGCTGCTTTCCTCATTAAGCTACACTCCTACGACAATCCTGCTGTGGATGAGTGGAAGACACGCCAGACCGAAGTCATTCACGCCTGTTGCAATTGCCTGCACAATTATCACGCTGGGAAATTAGATTGTGGCAATACGTAAGGAACCAGTCCACGCTACTGCATGATCATACCGCCGTCAATCGTTCATGTTTGCTATTCGCTATTCATAGATATCTCTCGGCCTTCTCAGCGTCAATTGTCCAGGTTTTTATTGCATCGGTCAACAAGTATGAGGTGGAGATCGTTCTTGGCGCCCTTTCCCGCGCTGGCATCACGCGAAGTCAACGTCGATATAATTTGGGAGACCTCCCTTCGGCCGTGCTATATCACATCCTCTTGAACCCAGATCTTATTCGGCATCCAGAAATCGACCCCCTTTTTACTTCCTGCCCGCCTGAAAAGCGTGTACTTGGGTGGCCTATTGAGCCACCTCCCGGACTAGTTCTTCTCCTTGTCGACGCGCGAAGCCAGGCCCGGGCATGGGCTCAGGGCCAAGTAATGGCGTCCTCCATCATATCCAATTTCAATTCGGTTGCGGCTATATTCTCTGGACTTGCACGTAGTCTTGAGCCTGGTGCGAAGCGGGAGGATGGGTCAACTCTTCTGCCTACAACTATGATTTCTCCAGAGCTGTGGTCGGAGTTTCCGCGTGTACTTACACTGTTCTCACACGAGGTAGCGAAGACCAATCTCGCAAAGAATCCCATAAATCTTCCTGCTCGGGTCTTTGGGAATTTATATGAGAAGAGTACACGTACGTTACTCTCTTGCCCGCTACTTCCTTGCTGCTGATGGCTGATTGAAACAATTAGAGCTCGTCAGTGTATTGAAGTGCTTTGTATATCTCCTCCAGGCCATGGGAAGTTCGCTGTGGGCCAGCAAGCCGCAAGACTATCCGCAGGTTCTGGTGGACGCCATAAAGGATAACTCGGCATTTGAGAAGTTGGTCACGGAATCTGCGTCCAAGGAGCCTTGGGTGCTCGAATGGTTCAGTGACTATCTCAGAACCGTTTGGGATGCTCCAATTTTTGGAGACGCTCTCGCTAAGATCGTCGCGTTCTTGGCCGAGGAACTCCAGCATCCGCGCTTCGATGCTGATTGTCGAGGGACGGCTGCCAGTGTGCTCTGCAAGGTGAATAGAATTATTGTTGGCCGAAACGCAATACTCATCTTCATTTATACTCAAAAACCCTTGGGTAGATGCTGTTGTCTCTCTATCGCAGGGTTCCAGATCCCGCAAAGAAACAGCACGAGATACTCAAACAAACACTTGCCATTCATGCGGGCGTGATCACCTCCGCCGCCTTTTTCAAAAAGTTCAAAGGCGAGAAGTGGTCAATTGCGCAGGTCGCTGCTCGCGAGCTCTTGATTTTCATCTTCGGAACGGACGCTCAGAACGTTCTGCAAGCAACTCTTACTCTCTGCGACGTGCGCAATAACTCGATGAAGCCCAATTTCAAGGCGGACTCTCAGGCCATCCCCCTTCTTTCAGTTCATACTTCGTTGTGGAAGAAAGCATATGAGGGGGTGGCGTCGGATGATCCCGAGGGAATTGCGCTCCTCGTCGCTGCAGTAGCGAAGTCCGCGCACTTGGACGCTCTACGTGCAGGGAAGGGGGAGGCGTTCTCCACGTCGGGCATGGTTGCCGGACTGAAGGAACCTTTCGCCGCGGGGGTCAAATCGGTCAACGAGTCGCTCGCCATCATGCGAACGGGATTTGGCTCCCGCGTTTCCGAGTTCGGCGATAGTGTTGGTCCTGCAAGTCTTCAGGATTTCATCCGCAAACCCGACATGGTAGTCGACCTCATTGCGCTCATGCTCTCTCCGAGCGAGGAGCTGAGCGAAGGAGCGAAAGCCATTCCCCTCAGCGCATGGGACACGGAGGAGCGCTCCGAGTGTTTCCGCTCATTCTTCGTGAACGCGCCGGAGAGCACGTTCAAAGCGTTCGCCGAGGTCCTCACTACATTCAACAAATACGTCCCCTCTTTTCCCGAGGCGTGTGGCGTTTCCAAGTCCATGGTGCGGTGCTTCACGGACGTGATCGAGGTTTTGTGCGCGAAGGTGGACGGGCTATTGTTCGATGGCGGGTTTGGTGGATCGAGCGGGCTGGATCTGAAGAGTTGGCTCCCAAAGCTGTGGAAGCTCATGACAGAAAGTCTGGCGATCATCTTCCGACATACGCCGACGTGGTCCAAAGTATGCGATCCCCAGGAGATGGTGATATGGATGCGCGACGCCCTCATCTTCGGTAGGGATATGGTTGCCCAGGCATCCGTGCTCGAGTCCGCCGCGTCGGGTGACGCCGCCATCGCTTCTCCGAAAAAGGTTTCCGTTGTGGAAACGGCAATGGTTGTGGACCTGAGAATTGTGCTGAAGGAGCTGTTGGGATGGCTCCGGCTCACCGACGACGAGATGCTGCATCAATCGTTTGAGCTGCTTAAGTCGCTCCTCGAGTGCTTCGCTAAGTCAGGGACGAAACCCACGGACGATGCGCTGAAGAAGTTGGATGGGTTTATCAATCGAAGGACTGGTACGAGGACACAGCTAACGGATGACAAGCTCGCGGAGATCGCACATGTCATGGAGTCATTCCAAGAGGAGCTGTCTGTTGAGAGGGGGACGTCGAAGGACTCTGGGACATTACGGGAGAGCGTGACCGTGATTTCGTCTGATGACGACGAAATCGAGTATATGGGAAGTACGACTACGCAAGTCAAGGTGAAAGAAGAGCGGGTGAGCTCAAAGGAGCCGCTGAAGAATGCATTTGAGAAGATGATGGGGACGCGGAAGAGAGAGGTCTGTCCTATTTACACTTTCCTTTCTCTAGCTTACATATCTAAGGCATGTCCAAACGGGTGCACAGATCAAGCCATCTGCGTCGGCTTCAACATCTAGAAAGCAATCTGCGCCCACGTTTGAGCACCACATTTCCAAATCTGTGTCAGCAAAGAGCTCTGCACCCAAGCCCAAGGCCGCCTCGAAGCTTATTAGCGACCTTCGTGCTCGGCACTCCGAACGGAACAATCAGCTGGCCGCGGTTCATTTGCCACTCCGCAATGCGCAATCGGGTGGTTTAATCCACAAGGCTCAAAATATGTCGATATCGGAGCCCAAGAATGAAGGGAGTAAGAGTCGACCTGCATCAGCCAAATCTTCTTCCCCTGCGGCGTCTAGCGATGAAGAAGACGAAGAAGAAGAGGAGGGGCCTAAAGGACTGGCGGCTCTGGGTGCAAAGTCACCGGTGATTGCAAAGCCCGCTGAACGAAGGCAGGTCAAGATGCTGTCGTTACCTGGGAAAGTCGGACCTCGCCAACCGCGCTTGGACCCACACGAGGTCACGCGGCGAAATCAAATGCGACTTAAGCCTGATCTTTCGCCACTTCACCGCCATATGTAAGTTGCTTGTGTGCCCCTCACAATGGATTAACCCCTGACTCGGTCCAATTTTAGACTTGCTTGGAACTATGCGCACGACGGAGAGGAGCCTCCGCCACAGGCTGGTCGGGCGCCAAAACCACGCCCTACTCGTATACCCCTTTCCTTCTCCTCTCACGAGCAGTATATGCAGGCCTTTGAACCCCTTCTTCTCATGGAAGCCTGGAGTCAGATTGTGAAAGCCAAGGAGGATGGATATGGCGTTTCGCTCGTCTGTGAATTAGGCCCGCGCCGATATGTCGATGATTGGGTCGACATCGATCTCCTCATGGTTGACAGTCTACCCGCCAAGTGGTTTTTGTCAGAAGCCGACATTGTTCTTCTTCGCCATGCTGATGCTGAATCGAAACAGGTCCTCGCTAAAGTCCAGACCTTTAAGAAAGATTTTAAGGGCGTCAATGCTAGTATCCGGTGTATGTTATCCACCCCGGAGAATCAACGTGTGGATACGGCACTCGCCCCTCGCTCTCGGTGGAAGTTGAGCAAGGTCTTCAAGTCAGTCATGATTTTTATTGATTTTTATGGTATATGTATAATGATGCTTATCCATCAGCTTGAGCACCATTCATCGAGAGTATGCAGCTCTCAGAGGACTTCCCTTTTATGATCTTTACGACGATATCATATCTCCTCAACCGGCGACACTACCGCAAATCTCCCAAACTCGCATTCAAAGCGCCATGAGATCTTATGGGCTCAATGAGCCCCAAGCCATCGCCGTACTGGGCTCGCTGGAGACGACAGGATTCGCTCTGATACAAGGGTAATGCCTTCATTATGCTGCATCTTTTTTCCTTAACGTACTGATCGTGTCTTGCAGACCACCTGGAACCGGAAAAACGTCGACTATTCGCGCCCTCGTCGGCGCATTCTTGTCCACTCGTTCAAAGGCGGCGACAAAAATACAAGTCGGGCAACCTTTTCGGCCTGACGATAAGCCGTCGCCCAAAAAAATCTTGATATGCGCTCCCAGTAACGCTGCTATCGATGAAGTCGCCTCCCGTCTGAAGGATGGGGTTCTCGATCAAAATGGACTGCGCGTTTTCCCAAAAGTGGTCCGTATCGGAGCTATGGACTCAATCCATGCAAGTGTCAAGGATATCACATTGGACTATCTAGTGGACGCCAAACTCGACAAGGATCCGGCCGCGAAGCGGAGCGATGCCTCTGCACAGATTCAGGAACTTCGCGCACAACTCGATGTTGTGAGGGAGAAGAAAAATAGAAAAAATGCCGAGCTGGATGCGCTAGGAAATAACGCCGTCGCCTACACAGCTGTGGAAGCTGAGTGTCGAGTCCTGAATGCCGAACGCGCGAGGCTAGCCAAACGACTTGACCAGCTCAAAGATCAGAAACGAGATGGCGATCGCACTGCCGATGCCCTTCGCCGAAAATTTCGCCACGAAGTGCTCTCTGAGGCGGATGTGATATGTAGCACCCTCTCTGGCAGCGGTCACGAGACTCTGGACCCATTCGAATTTGAAACGGTGGTTATTGACGAAGCAGCGCAGTCTATCGAATTAAGCTCGCTGATCCCTCTGAAATACCGCTGCAAGACATGCATCTTGGTTGGAGGTGAGTTTTTTTCAATCGCGCGCAAGACTTGATCGAATACGAAGCCTGACTCCTCACTAGACCCTCAGCAGCTCGCGCCAACGGTCTTATCGCAAAAGGCAGCGTCGTATTTATATGACCAAAGCCTGTTCGTACGCATCCAACAACGCCGCCCAGACGCTGTGCACCTCCTCAGGTAAGTTTAATTCCACTCCAATGCGTGGTGATAATGCATCATCGAACAATATGTCTCTCCAACAGTATTCAATACCGCATGAACCCGCAAATTAGCGTACTTCCCAGCAAAGTCTTTTATGACGGCAAGCTACGGGATGGACCAGATATGGATAAAAAGACGGCGCAAGCCTGGCACACCGAAGACCTTTTCGGACCGTACCGATTCTTCAATGTGTTGGAAGGCAATGAAGAACCAGCACATGGTCATTCCATCATCAATCGCGGGGAGATAAACGTTGCACTCGCTCTCTACAATCGAATCCTGACCCAGTTCAAAGACATTGATTTCAACTTCCGCATCGGAATCGTCACGATGTATCGAGCGCAGCTCATTGAGCTGAAACGACAATTCAGCCAGCGATATCATCCCGAGGTTCTTTCCAAGGTAGACTTCAATACTGTTGATGGTTTTCAGGGACAGGAGAAGGATATCATCATATTGTCCTGCGTACGGGCAGGCCCGAATGTTCAGTCTGTGGGCTTTTTAGCGGACAGACGGCGGATGAATGTCGCTCTTACAAGAAGCCGGTCGTCACTGTTTGTCTTGGGGCATGCAGCGACCCTGGAAAGAGCCGATCCTACATGGAGACAAATCGTGCAGGATGCCAAGGAGCGAAAATATTTTCGCAATGTAAGTTTACAGCGGTTCAACTGAGCGGCACTCGCTCACATTCGCTACTTTATTTAGGCTAAGGTCGCAACGTTCCAAAGTCGACAGTCAATGCAAGCGCCGCCTTCAGCACCGCGACGAAAGCCTTCGGCGGCAGCTGTCTCCTCGGCTGTTTCTGCCACTGCACCTTCTCCGTCTCCCGTCCCCATCCTACCTCTCAAGCAGACAAAGAGGGGGCATGGCAAAGCGCCACAGCAGCCAGAAATAACGCCTGCTGCAGACGACGATGTCAAAGCGCCCGAGCTAGAAATGCGAGCAGAGCCCAATAGCAAGAAGAGGCAAAATTCCGAGGAAGGTCCTACTCGACCACCCCCTGCCTTGCGAGATCCTGGGGTAGCGAGCACCTCGAGGCCGAATCAAGCACCACAGCAAGAAAATACAGATGGTCGTGTTCCTGTTCCTCGCCCCGTTGTTCGACGCCCCAGACCCAAACCCAAACCTGAAGCTAGTCTGTTTATTACAAAACCAAAAGTGAGTCGTGGCTGGGCTAGTAGTCGCGACCTGAAGCTCATCGTCTGCTGTCTCAGCCGCGTCCGGTTCGAGAAGATGAAAGAGGACCGACCGATATCAAGAAGCGATTAATGGAGGGGGCTTACAAAGAGAACAATTGAGCCGCTGAGATCTTGCACCACTAGACATCCGTATTTTCCGTTACACACTCCTTCAAGTAGCAATGTATTTCTATCCACCTAGGCACAAGCGCTATTTAAATCTTTTCCTTTGTTGATGAATTGTTTTCCACTGACCAGGGGCAGAAAGCAGCAGCCTGTTGTTACCCCACGCTTCCATGCTCAATTTATGTTACCGTGCAGTACATCGATTCTAATAGTAATAAGTTACCCTATCATCTTCCTCTAGGCTCTCGCCCATTCAGCTCTCCAACGCGATGGGTCGTAGCTCCCACCCAGGTCCAAATCGCGGAATAACCACAAGGTGGCGAGTGCCTTTCATAGACAACGGTTGTTCTATTGGCTTCGAAAAAGTGCACAGTGAGCGTCCCAGTACAGGCAACCATGCGGGATTGATGATTGTCAGCGCTGAGGACCGGGTAGGTGGCTCAGTATACTTCAGGAAGGCCAAAGCTGGGAAAGTGGACGAACATTTGATCCAAACACGATTGGTGCGGACGACTTCTTGAAATACGACAAACTCGGGAGGTTGATTGTGGAAGACCACCGAGGATGGGTGGATATACACATCCTCAGATATGCCCATTGCTTGATACGGAACCCCGCGAGCAGAAGCGAACTTAGAGCCACCAGTCTTATCAACCAAATCCTTCCTGATTGCGACTTGATCGATGAAAGCAGAAGCTATAAGCTGCCGTAACACTTTGAGCTGTTGCGGGTGAACAATGATAGTGAGTATTTTGGTATCCGGACTTTTCAACACGCAGACCGCAGACCTGTGACTCGCTTGGCGGCGGCAGCTTGGGGGTAAACTCTGTCTTGGCATCAGGAAAGGCGGAGCTGACAATGTTGGTTATTTGAGCACGTAGTTTGTGGATCTCTTCCATAGCCTGGACAAAAAGAGACTATTAGCTGCCAGAATACGGAGTCTTGTTGTAACAATCCAACCTTTGGCCTCACAAAGTGGCGAGCGCAGAAATTGAGCCCTCCACCTTCATATTCGTAGGCCCCGGCAACTGACAGTATCCGGAAAGCATCGCTACTGGAGTTCCCTAGGGCGGAATGAGTCTGTTGGATTCGTGATGGTTAACTCGGGGCGCCGCCGAAATGTTGGACACACACGCACCTGCTGTATCTGGAAGAATGCACGTCGCTGCAGCTTAAACTTCTCCTTGGCCTTCAAATCTTCGCTCCTGATATGCTCAATTTCAGGATTGGATTCGGCCATCTCGACGTCCGTATCATCACCTGGTTTGCCATTGAGAGCGTCCTCACGCAAGAATGGGTCTCCGACAGATAAACCCGAAACGATGGCAATGACATATGGAAGACAACCATTCTGACGCCCCGCGACCAGCATCTTCGCAAAGCGGGGTGAAACAGGAAAGAGAGACATCGATCGGCCAAGATCTGTGATGTGACCCCCAATAGTTGAACTTTGCGCGCTCGGATACTTGGTTTTTGAAGTCGATGATCCAGCTGAAGCCTCGAGAGCACCCAAGTGACTAAGAATCGTCTCGGCCTTCCTTAATGCAGTCCTGTCCGGAGGCGTCGGGAACGGGAAGTTGACGACAGCGTCAATATGCATGCTCTTCATCTGGAGAACTACGCCTTCAATCGGGACGCGGTTGATTTCTGGGTCCGCAAACTGGTCGAAATGGTTTTCAAAAAGCGAGGACGAGTATAGGCGGTAGCAGTGGCCCGGGCCAGTACGCCCCGCACGACCGGCGCGCTGATTTGCCGATGCCTTCGACGTCCACGCTATTTGAAAAGCCTGGATGCCACTGGTTACATCATATTTTCTCTGGGGTCAGATTGTCAGCGCATTGTGATTTTTGAAAACAGCGTGGGCGAGCTACCTCTTTTGAGCGTCCACAATCAACTACGTATCTTACGCCAGGTATCGTCAATGAGGTTTCGGCTACATTAGTCGCAACGACGACGAGTCGTGACCCCGAAGGTGGTGGTTGGAAGACTTTCATTTGTTGGTCACTGGGAAGAAGTGAATAGAGCGGAAGAATGTGCATCGGAACTGCGAAATAAAAAGTGCGTCAGATCAAATTGATCACACTTATAGCTCCATATAAAACCCCTGCCATCCGAATCGTCCATGTCGATTTTAATGTCATCTTCAGCCTCGCTTTCGCCATCATCGCTGTCAAGGGCATCCGGATCTACAGCGCCCGTATCGTCTAGGTCTACTGGGATATCTTGATCTGGGATTTCCGTCCTCATGTTTTCAGCTTCTGGAGCGCATAAAAGGATCGCTCTCGTCAGCCTATTCCCCACACAGAGCCAGTAATAAGCTCTCCTTACCGTCTTTGACGTCAGTGTATATTTTGGGACCGGTCGGGATATTGTCACCATCTTCCTCGTCCTTAGATGCGGCAACCTTATCCCCAGCGGCCCTGCGTCTCCGTTTCTCATCTAATGCCTTGCGACCAAACTTCTTTTCTAGTCTCCTACATACTGTGTTGATCTCGTCTTGACCGGTAAGGAATATCAGAATAGCACCAGCTGGGAGACGTGCATGGATTTTGATCGCCTTTCTGACGGCTTCAGCGACATAATCGGCCGTGGTACGGCGGTTGAAGTGGATGGTAACAGGATGCTGACGTCCAGGGACGTTGATGATTGGCGGCGGCACAGGGAATAAGGTGGTGTTTCCGGCAAAGTCAGAGACACGGAGGGTAGCTGACATGATTATAAGACGGAGAGGCTACGACGGAGATCAGGAAATGATCCACATATAAGACATGAGCTCTATAAACTCACCTTTACATCGCCCTCTTTCTTTTTCCACATCTCCTCTCGGAGCTTTATCACTCGACTTAGCACGCCGATTAGTATATCGGTGTTCATGCTCCGTTCGTGGGCTTCATCCACAATGATAACCGAGTACCGAGATAGCAGGAAATCAGTGGCGAGTTCCCGGAGGAGAACACCATCCGTCATGAACTTAATTGAGGTAGTCGGCGACGTAGTCGCATCATATCGGATTTGATAGGATACTCGAGAAGCAGGTAGTGATAGCTCTTGAGCGACTCGGGAAGCCATCGACATAGCCGCTACACGGCGGGGTTGTGTTATGCCAATCATACCAGGATTATCTGGGTGCGACGGCGTTAAAGTCGATGATTTGAGGTGGAAAGAGATATGTATACTTACCACTTCCAGGAGAACCGAATCCAGCCTCGTATAGGAATTGCGGCACCTGTGTGGTCTTTCCACTCCCAGTCTCACCGCAGATGATTACTACAGGGTTGAGCATAATGGCTTCCATAATTGGCTGCTCCTCTGTTACGATCGGTAGCAAGAGCCGCGTGTTCTGGATATCCTCCGATCGCTCCACATTGACAAAACGACGCGGCGAGGGCGCAGTTTGTTTCGTATCTCGCAAGTGCTGGGCAAAGGATGTTTGTGGAACAGCAAGCACTTCGCCCATGGGCCCAGTGAGACCAGATGTCTCCAGTTCCAGTGCTCTTGAGCTTTTGTAGGGCAGAGCCGGAGTGGCAGGGAGCACCCTAGAAGCAGTTGTGCTTGAAGAATCTGCAGCGTCTAGCCCTTGAGAGGCAATAATCTGTTTTTGCGCCCATTCCTTGAACCCACTTCGTTTGCGTTTACCAGTGGCCACTTTTGGTAGCTCGTCGCCCTCTTCAGAGTCTTCGTCATTTTCGCTCGAGCTCTGGCTCTTATTTTCGTCTTCGTCGTTGTCGTCGTCGTCGTCGCCATCTTCTCCGGACGACGCTGAGCTATCGAATGAGCTTGACGACGCGTCTGAATCAGACCCTGCCTCCTCCACAGGCGCTGACTTCCATCCCTGGAATGCAAACTGAAAGACAAATCGTGTAGAATCCACATTTCAGCAATGATCAAAAGGCAAGGAAAAAAAGGGATTCAAACCTTCCTTGTCCCCTTCCGCTTTCGTGGGACGATTCGTGGTGCAACAACGGAGCCATCGGGATTGCGCCGTAGAGCACTCCCTACCGCAGCCGGGGTCGTGCCTGCGGCTTTTGTATCGATCGTTGGAAGCGGTTTCACCGGCTCAGCAACCAGATCGTCTTCTTCGCTTTCTTCCTCCTGGGTATCCGTTGCAAGTTCCGCTCGGGAATTACTGGCTTTACTCGCACCCTTTTCATCAATATCTTCATCCTCACCAGATGATTCTAAATCCCGTTCAGGTACCAAAGCACTCGCACCACTCCGGCGGCGTTTCCCTCCCTTGCTCTCAAGTGCCCTTCGAAGTTGCTTATCTTCGTCTCGCGAGAGGCGCTCGGCATTCGATAAGAGTTTCCCCGAGCCTAGCATAGAGGAAGAATGGAGCGACAGAGAGTTGGATACTTGCGCTTGAGACTCTCTGGATTCAGAGTATTAAGTGTAAAGTAACTACGACCTTGAAGTCAAAGGCTTGATGGAGTACGTACGAAAGCTTTTGGAATATAACGACGCGTTCCTCCTTCTTCAGCTTTTTATCCTGTTCAACAAGAGACAATCCCACTTTAGAACGTCCTTAGCTCTCGGATAGAGAAAGTAACACGGACAATATATTTATCCAATCTTCGCTTCTTCTTGCTTGTCATTTTGGACGGTGCAGCAGCCAGAAGCTAGAAATGAGCCCTTGACATCAGAATCCAGCGGCTCGGGGGGGCGACAGACGGGCGGACCTCCTCCCGCATCCTCTCCTTCCTATCCCTATCTTTTTCCTCCTTTGTCTTTGGCGTGATAATATCCGCGTTCGGGTCAGCCTCCATACTAACAGCACTTGACCTTAGCGTCACTGCTGCGTCCGCATGCCCATCTCGATTGGGTCCCTTGCCCTTTCCCTTGCCCTTTTTTCCGCCAGCAACAGATCCGCGCGCTTTAGCATTAAATCTCGGGGCCCTCTGAGGATGTGGCATCGCAGAGCTAACCAGCAGCAGCTAAAGATTAGACAATTCCGAGCTCGGAAAGTTTTCGACGAGAGCACCTTGCGCCCAATCGCGCATAGGGATTTGCCGGATGCAAATATTCCGGAGTCGATGCCTTCTTGCCGAGCAGAACGTCCGCGTCGTCCAACCACCATCACCCAGCTGCAAAGTCACTGTTCAGGATGGAGGCGCTCTTCTTCAATGTATGTCTACACTTTGTGCCGGAAAGATGTTACCATTCTTGAAAATTAACTCTGGACTAGGTTGCTTCTGGGTTCCTGGAGGGTATAGTACGAGGTTACAAGAGCGGCCTCCTGACGCAGGCTCAATATACCAATCTCACGCAATGCGAAACTCTTGAGGGTAAGCTCGCCTTCACATGCGCCGACGCTCTTCTTAGCTGGACATATCGCATTGCGAGTGCTGATCTTGAAGCCATGCTTGAAAACAGACTTCCGGATGCAGCTGAGCGCGACCGACTACGGCAACTTCCTCGCTAATGAGCCCCTTCCCATCTCAACGGCCACGATATCCGAGAAGGCCACCCAAATCCTGGTCGATCAATTCACTTACATGCGTAATAATGCAGTGGAACCACTCAGTAAATTCTTCGACTACATGACGTGAGCCATACCTGCTGCGTAGCTCAATTGGTGGCTAGGAGATGCTGATTTGGGTCCTTTTTGATGCCTTAGGTACGCGTATATGATTGACAACGTTATATTGATCATCACCGGAACGCTTCATGAGCGCGACACACACGAGTTATTGGAACGTTGTCATCCACTAGGTGTCTTTGACACCATGCCTGCACTTTGCGTGGCTACGAATGTGGAAGAGCTTTATCAGAGTGTGCTGGTAGAGACTCCTCTTGGTACGTCCGGTATTCGATCGCTGGAACTCCTATTCACTTACCTCTTGTGTGAACCAGCTCCGTATTTCCGGGACTGCTTGTCCGCATCCGACCTCGATGATCTGAACATCGAAATCATCCGAAATACGCTCTACAAAGCCTACCTTGAGGATTTTCATCAATTCTGCCTCAGTCTCGGCGGCCCCACCGCCGAAGTTATGAACGAAATCCTATCTTTCGAGGCCGATCGTCGCACAATCAATATCACGATCAACTCGTACAAGACCGAGTTACCGAAAGACCAGCGCGCAAAGCTCTTCCCGGCTTTCGGTCACTTATTCCCTGAGGGAAACAACGTTCTCGCCAAAGCGGACGAGCTCGAGCAAGTACGCCAAGTGTGCGAGAACGTCTCAGAATACCGCGCGTTCTTCGACACTACCTCCGGCGCGGGACGATCGAACGGCGAGCAGCACGATGACGAGGGCGAGACACTGGAGTCGCTATTGGAAACGCGCTTTTTTGGGCAAGAGGTTCACTTGAACAAGCTCGCATTCTTGCAGCAATTCCAGTATGGGGTCTTCTATAGTTATGTCAAGTTGAAGGAGCAGGAGATCAGGAACTTGACGTGGATTGCAGAGTGCATTGCACAGGACGCGAAAGAACGTATTCATGACATTATCCCCATATTTTGATTTCGCTTTTTGTGATAATCCCCATCTTCCCCATGCATCCATTTACCTATGCATGCACAGTGCTCGCTTGGCCCGTGCAGAAACTTAAAGGAGCGGAGTTGTGCTTATGTAATAAGCTCATTATTTCCCATCGACCGCTGGTTCGAGCTTCAGCAGTACTACAGCTTCAGCTTCAGCGCCTCAGCCTTGCCTATACCGCAATTCAGCCAGCAGCCAAAAAGATGTCGCTACTACTGCTCGACTACGACACATTTGCTGCCGTAGCGTTCGAACTGCATGCAAACGCCCTGCTCAACCTCGCATTCACCTGTCGCACCATGCGCCAGACCATTATCCCCGAATTTCTATACGCACGCATTTGCTTTTCCCTCGGTGTCGATACCATGGACGAAGATCTAAATCTCATCCATTCATTTTACCGCTCTATCGCGGCTTACCCAAATGGCTCGACGGCTGGGGATGCTGTGAGAAACTTGGAAGTTCGCGCTCACCCCCATTTGGCGGAAAATTGGAGGCGGGCACGGACTTGCTGAGGCTCGCGCTGGAAAAAATGACATATCTACAGAGGTTGGTGCTCTCCGGTGGAGCGTCTCGGATCGCCAGTATCATTGCCTCTCGGACACGGCTGCAACACCTGGACCTCTCGGACGCTTTGTCAGATGCACTGACGGGTTTGGAAGGCCTCAGTGGTCTCACCACCATTAAACTCGCAAAACTCAAGTTTCGATTCGACCGGGACACTTACACTTTAAGCCGAGAAGCGCCTCTCGGGCAACTTCTCTTCAACTTTCGGCATACGCTGGAAGTGCTGTCGTGAAGGGACGTCGAGCGGTTCCTTCGGTCGCTACAAGGGTCAGAGCAGAGCATTACCGACGACTTTACGTGGCTATCAGTTCACACGTTTGAACTGCATCTATCTGTGCCCAAAAGCGAATTTCACGTTGATCTGGCACACTTCTTTCCCTCGACCTGCGCTCTTTCGCTCCGCACGTATTCCGAAATCGACCCATGGAACATCGTTATCCATTATCCCACGCGCCTTGAATCATTTACAGGAGAATGGGGTGGTTATATGGCTGTTGTTGAGGCGGGAGCAGAACTCCTCCACGCTCGCATAAAAAACTGGCTCTTATATACTCCAACCAAGCTTGCCGGCCAGTTCCAAGTTTTGCCCAGCATCCAAAGCCTGAGTTTGACATATATGGAGTGTACCACGCTACCTTCCAATCTGCTCGAGCATGTTGTCGAACATACCCCCAACTTGCAGTTTTTTCTCCTAACATGGGAGCTATCGGAGCAGTCAGCGGAGTCCGAGGAACTCCCCGGCGCCATAGTTTGTCCCATTCTTTGTCCAATATCCCAGTTTGATCGTCCTTCTTACTATGATATCGCATACAGGAAAAGATGACGCCCTACATGGTTCGCCTTCCACCTCGATATCTAGGCTTCAGTGCCGCAGAATCGTACTGGCCTCCCATTGATGTACGGAAATGGGAGCGTTTAATGCGCGCGGATCTCTCGACAGCGGAAACTGGCTTTATCAGTGAGATTTACGAGTCCTGCCCTTCGATCGAGGCTTGCTGCATCGAGGCAATACACAGACGCAATTGGCCTGACTCAAACATAATGGGCAAGTACTGGAGAGCACGGGAGGATCAGACGGTACGCGGCGAGAGCCAGGCAGGGACGCCCACTCCTAGCCAGCGACTGGTCGAGGTATCCGAGGAACTTGGACGCGCAGACATTGTGACTTACGAACATAGGTGGAAGAATAGATAAAGACGCCATTGCATGCGTCCTGTCCGTGTATTTGTGAGTTATAAGCACTTACCTGCAGGTCGCGGATCGTCCGACAACTTGTACGCTACTAAGTACATACTTATAATGACCCAAGCATATTGCAGCGCCGCCTGAACTACTTACGTAATGTGCGATGATGGCCGTAACCACTGCCGGATGGATTGCAAGCATGCCATCCATATTTCTCCGAGCGCGCCCAGCCAAGCACGAAGATCGCGATTTAAAGGACCCACGGCACCCCTATGGCTCCCTATGGCCGCTCGCCGCTGATGTGAAATGTCGGGTGGGCAGGTCGAGTCGCCGGTTCACGCCGATCCGGGCTCACAGGCTGTGACCTCGGACAACACCGGAGCCGCGCGATGGTATATTGCGACCCGCCGCGCGCAGCATCCTCACCACATCCACACTTCATTATAAACTTCTGGTGTTCCTACTCCAAGCCTAACCAACTCCATTCTCCACCGTCACATCTACAATATTCTACGATGCTGAGAAGACCACTTGCAAACACCTGCTTCTCCACTGTTCGTCTCGCGTCCATAGCTGCCTCGTCGACGCGCGCACCCTTGGCGCGTCGCCTTTACACGACGCCAACTGCACCCGGCCGTCGCCCGCAACTCAGTCAACAATCTCTCGAGTCGAATGGACAGGCAGGGAGCGAGGGGCTCCATTACAAAGGTGAGAGCATGTATGCCTATCATCTTATTGCGGATTCATTACTAATACAACATGGTTCAGACGAACATCCCAAACTACCTACCGCGGGTGAGCCTACTCCCCAGGTCACGGGCGACTGGGTCTTGTTCCACCCTGTCTATGTGCGTTTCTCGTTCATCGATGATTTTGCGTCTGTACTAATTCACGCGAAACGGATATGCTTAGACGCCCGAAGAGCTGAAATCCGTGAAAGTAAGCTCACATTATATTGCATCGTCATGCTATTGTTCTCATTGGTATACATCGCTGCTCTAGATCTTGTCTCGTACACCGACGACCTTGTCGGATAAAATGGCGCTGGGGTTTGTCAAGCTGGTCCGGTATGTGATTGTTTGATCGAACCCAAATCAACATAACAAGTGGCCGATCTCACGTATCTACATAGGAATGCGTTTGATCTTGTTTCAAACTACAAGCACAGACCGCTCCCTTCCAACTGGAAGGAGATGAGCTTGGCTGACCTTAAGAAGCAAGGCTATGTTATGGATGAAGGCCAATGGCTCGCCGTAAGTGTTGCCATCTACCTTTAGATACCCGAGATCTTTAGGGCGTGGCTAACACCAATGTGTTCTTCTAGCGTATACTTTTCTTGGAGTCTATTGCCGGCGTACCGGGGATGGCTGCCGCAACCATCCGACACCTCAGGAGTCTGCGAGTAATGGTGTGTCATTCTTCGCACTATACACCTAGCGTAATTAATAATGCTCCTCAAAGCAACGTGATGCAGGATGGATCCACACTCTTCTTGAGGAAGCAGAAAATGAGAGGATGCACCTAATGTGAGAATTGTTGAATTCGCTATAGTCCGCAGAAGCTAACCCGCTCGACTACAGGACGTTCATGACCTTGAGAAAGCCAGGCTTGTGGCTGCGCACGCTGATCCTCGGCGCACAAGGGTGAGCCGCCACTCATCCGCGTCAGATACATTCGCGCTGACCTTAGCGCCGATCAATCCAGAGTCTTCTATAATATGTTCTTCATAAGCTACTTGTTCAGGTTTGCCATCTTCGACTACATGTTCCGTGTTTTACGCTTACCATTCCATCCGACTTTATAGCCCCAAAACTTGCCATCGCTTTGTGGCATGCCTCGAAGAAGAAGCGGTGATAACCTAGTGAGTCTGCTTTTTTTTATAATTGTTACCAAATTTGATGATTAACTTTCACTTTGCCCTCGTAGTACCCGTATTATCGAGGAGATGGAGGCCGGCAGGCTGCCTGCATGGTAAGCAGATGCTATTATCAATACTTGAACTATGATTTACAATGTACGCTTGTAGGGAGAATGTGCCTGCGCCCAATATCGCGCGAGACTACTGGCGCCTGCCCCCAAATTCTACCTTGCTAGATGTCATGTACGCTGGTGAGTACTTCTCTTTACTGGCGTCTGACACGAGCACGCGCTGAGCTCTTTATCTGCCTTACAATTACAATATTAGTGCGAAGCGACGAAAGCACCCATCGATTTGTCAACCACAGCCTCGCGAATCTCAAGCCTGACGACGTCAACCCATTCGCTGTCCGCGAACCCGATATGTTCGTCAAGGGTGTGAAGCCTGGGTAAGCTCCTCGGCTCAAGCTTCCTGGCTTCGTACTAACGCCCTGCGTTACAGGTTTGAGAGAGAGGAGGCAGCAGAGTACGCCCAGAAGTCCCGCGAAATCACGGAAAAGGGGCCCCGCCCTTCTGCCTAGAGTCTCCTAGTCTCTCCTTTTTTTGAAGATAATCTACTCCTTCACTTCCTAATATTTTTTTTTTTACACTCTTCATACTCTTCCCGAGCGCCTTGACTCCCAAGGCTCGATGCGGACTTTCTCTTTCTTGCTACTTACTGTATTGAGTAACACTTTGCGCCCACCCCAACTCCCTTATTTGTACAAATAAACGTCATAGACTAATCCAATAACTTACCACCGTCAAAGTCAAGGCAGCTCGCCGTGTTTTCCTGCAGCGCGCGTCGCGCGAACACACCCAACACGCATGGTCCTGCTCCTTTCGTAACCACCACCAAGCGCTCTTGCTCGTTCAACGTGCAACTCTCCTACAGCCGGCATGAACTCGCCTCCACGCGCATCGTCATCTCACAGAAGGAACTCGGCAGCACCCTCGACACTACGGTCATCACCGTCAACCACTGACGGTCAAAGGCACGACCACCATGCTGTTCGGAGGTTCTTCATTGGGCCCATGCCCGAGACTGTGGCTGCACCCGAGATCAGAAAACGACGCTCTCATTTCCTGGATGGCAGCCGCCAGACCCCCAAGGACGGCACCGAGGGGTTCCTGGGACTGAAGAAGGACCGACTTTTCCATCTGTTTCTAAGCGAGGGCGGGAGGAAGGAGGACTGGTCGAGAGAGGAGGAGCGGGGACTAAGGGATGAGCTGCTGACGAAGTGGAAGAACAGCGGGTGGGCGGGCGTGGACAATAAGAAACGGCTCTCGAATAGACGATGGATTGGGCAGTCTTTTGAAATTGGGCAGGACCCGCTGGGACCGCAGATGATCTTGGAGGAAGTCCCGCCTTCCGAATCGCCAGCTTCGAGAGAGAGGGAGCTTTCTCCTTCTCCGGTGGGAGACTCGCCCGCCTCGTTCGGTGATCCCCCTCCTGCGTCGCCTTCACAAGGACCGCTCTCGGATACTGTTACTATGTCTGACGGACGCGTTAATTCGGCGACGAACCTCATAAACCACCGGTCCTCGCTCCTCTCTACCTCTCCCAGCCAGAGCCAGCTGCCGGGCCAGCACGACTCTCCGACCTCTGGGCACGAAAAACAGAATGGTCAAAGTCACAGCGAAGGTGGACACGGGGAAATGCTGTTGCCGCCTCACCGTCCGTCCGTGCTAAGGAAGGTTCAGTCCGACAATAATATGGGGCCTAAAGGGAAGGGTAGGCAGGTATATTTCAGCGCAGATACGGATATAGCCCACACCGAGAGCCATCCTGTCCCCCCACTCGAAGTCTTGGCTAGGGAAGACGATGAAGTACCAACGACAAGCGCGGCAGCTGCTGCTCGTGCCGTTGTCACTGC
This sequence comes from Botryobasidium botryosum FD-172 SS1, assembly GCA_000697705.1. NCBI lineage: Eukaryota > Fungi > Basidiomycota > Agaricomycetes > Cantharellales > Botryobasidiaceae > Botryobasidium > Botryobasidium botryosum. The sequence continues at coordinate 6,668 of KL198058.1, read as the reverse complement.
GGACAATATACCTTCTGAAGGGGGCGTCATAATGCGGGGTGAGCACAATTCCCACTCGGATAGCTTGCGGCTATTGTGCAAACGGTATTTATGACATCGTACGGCTCTTAGATAGGATGCTTGTCAAAGTCGCTTATAGTCGATCCGAGGCTTTACCTAAGGAATTCAACGAGAAAGAGGCTGCCCGGCGGCCGGATATCTCAGATCTTGAATGGGAGGAATATATTGTTGCGTGGAGGCAGGGCCGCATAGAACTGTATGAGGACTATGTGCGTATCTCTTGTTCCACTTCCTTTCTCCGCCCCAAAATACTGAAGTGCTTGTTGAACTAAGGCACTGCCTGGCAAGGAACGATTGCAAGGACATAAGCACCTCGCCTTCTACATACCACTCGAAGCGCCGGCTACGACGGTATCGCTGTACTCTGCCGTAGACGCGTCCTTTTGCATCTTGCGGGAGCCTTCTAAACATGACCGCTTTCGACTACGTCAAGCTGGTCTCGGTGTCTTCATTTTCAAGGCAAGCAGACAAGACTTCTCCCGTCAGTACGTTGTCTTATCTAGCGTTCAATATGTTAGATGAAATCAAGGTCAAGGAGTATCGACTGGCTGTGGAATCTATGGTGTGTCGAATACTCGGCACGCGTTTCTCCAAGTTGACTTACGTTGCTACAACAGGCGCGAATTGGAAGGTGAAATTCCACCTTCTATCGAAATCCGGTGTCCCGCACTTGGCTCCCGCGTCAGATTCGAAATCCCCAGATTCGACCCTCTCGGAGGCGAAGGGTACAAGATGTTCTCGCGGGATTACGTCCTCGGATTATGCCGAGATTCTCTTGCTGGCATCCCCAATTGGGATGTCCTTATCGAAGAACAGCTGAGGAATGGTGGGAAGCTCATGTTGGCTTGGAGGAAGGGAACGAGGCTGGAGTGGATATGGCTGGATGAGGATGTTAATGGGAACCGGAGGAACTGGGAAGTGCTATATGGGCTGGCATTAAGAGAGGTATGTCGAACAACCCCGCTTACCACGGTGAAGCTCACCAATATTGGCACCGCTGGGCTCGACTCAGGTCCGAGCGCCCTCCCATCTCGAGATCCACCTTGCGCGCCATCACAGCTGCAAAGTCACGCTTTCCAATGGCGAGAGGATGGCCGAACCGCTCGCAGTCGAAGGATACGCCTACCGCAGACAGAAAAAATCGGGCACCCGAACACGAATCTATCTCGCCGTGCATGACGGACTCATATTCACCATGCGAGCTCAAAATGCGCACCCACCCGCCCCGCCGACACCGGGGTTCAGCAAGGAAAACGAGGATCGGGTGCCATGTGCGTTTTCGTCGCGCGAGATCGAGGCGAGGCGGGGAGCAGAGCAGATTCTGGGTGCGGTGGGGTGTATTAGCATTCGGAATATCGCGTCGGTGCAAATGACGGCGCTGGAGCCGGGTGCGGGGCAGACGAGTCCGACACCTGGAGCTGAGGATGCCGAGTTTGATATTTTGTCGCAGAATGACCCTGCTCGTTCGCAGGGAGACAATGAGACGACGTCGACTGTGTTTGGTGGGGCGTATACCAAGGCGAGGAAGTCGTTTGAGTTGGTGATGCATTCTGGAGACGTCCTTAAGTTTGAGGTGAGTCTGGTTTTTTTTTCTTTTCTCTGCGCTACCGTCAGGATGTTGGCTTATGAATTGCGCTGCTGCAAGGCTCCTAACCGTGCTGCAGGTGAGTTTAGACGGTGTTAACATCCGGCCTATCTAAACGTTGTCGCTATAGCACAAGAATGGGTCTCTCACCTGCAACAGCATTTGGAGTACTGGACACGGCGCCATCGTCTAGACGCGCACAGCGAGATGGAACTAGTGAAGCTCTCGACCGGCCAACCTAATGTCGTGTGCAATCGTTTGGGAGATAGCAAGATCGTGCCTGAGCTACCCGACCCAGACGCGGCGTCGCCTTCGCTCGTCAAGTTTTGGTCGACGTGTGTCCTAGAGGGGTGCCGCCCCATCGTGAAATCCGGAAAGCTCTTTGCGAAGAAGGGCGTAAGGAACCAATATAAGCGAGTCCTACTCCTTTCAGTTGGATATTCTCAAACTAACGGTGTTTTTCTAGGTACATCCTTATGGTTCTCGTTTCGGGTCACCTGGTTATGTTCCACATAACGAAGACTCGCCCGGCGTTCCATCATCAGTCAAGAGTGATTAGTTTGCTGGACGCGTACACGTACTCGGGACAGCTCGCGGTTATGCTCTTGCCCCGCGGTCCCGAAAGTCGGTCGACGGTCACTCCGCGTCGGTATGCCGATGGCTTGGAGGCGGCTGATAACGAAGAGGATAACACATTCTTACTTTGGTGAGCATGTTCTTGTGCGGAGGTTTACCAGGCCAATATTGACACAAGATTTTCTTTTCAGGTATCGTCCGCAACCGGCGGGCTGGAAGTACGAGGACAACGCTGCCAACCCGACAGAGACGGTGCCGCCACTAGGAGGAAAGCACAAGTTCCATGTTTTCAAAGCGAGGAGTAAGCTTGAGCGCGATGCTTGGTGCTGGGCGATCAACTGCGAGATTGAGCGGGTCGTGCGGGCTGCTAAGGGGCGGGAGACCAAGGTGCGGAACTCTGGAGAGTTGGAGCGATCCAAGTGCAAGTAATGTCTATGTTTCGAGCGTTTTACTCCGTGTACACTTCTATTTTCTTTCATTTTCATCAGAGCTCACTCACCTACATTTCTCAGCTTCTTTTTGACCACATTCCATTTTTCATCAGCACTCACACATCCTCACATGCACTTCAAGGTCACGTTCAAACCATACATCCCATTTACATTACACGCACTTTATAGGAACACTGTACTCATTGGACAGATATATGTTATGACGGTCTAGCCGGAAAAACAGGCTTGCGTTTGTTGAGCTGGATATGAATGAATGTCGATTTCATTGAGACCCGAATGGTTAGCGTTCTCGAGGGTCGCGTTGTGATCGGAAGCTTCGCACGCGTGCCGCGACACGGAAATACAACCAAACGCTAGAACGACCTCGCGGCCTTTTACAGAAAATTTCTAGCTCATCCTTCCTTGGAACGCCCCGCTCCAGAGCGGGAGAATATTTGGTGCGAATTCCAAAAGATGCGAGCCTGAAAGCGAACGGCAAATAAGAAAATTATTTATTATCGCGCGAGGAGCGCGTCGCGAGGGTTTGCATCCGGATGGGGAGATCAGGGTCTCCGAAAGGGCTTATAGCTACTCGCCAACGTCTCTTTCCAGCAAACTACACCATCAGTCTCCCCCGTCCACCACTTTTTGCAATTCATCATGTCCTGGAAACTCGGAAAGAGTACTTGGATATTTCTTCTTATTCAACGCGAGAGGAGACTCACAGCGATGTATTGCAGAGATAAAGGACGCAGCCAAGGCATCGACCAACGCACTTATGGCGCCCAGCCCAACGCCCGATGAGGCGAGCAACAGGTCGACGACACCGACGCCGTCCAATCCCAATGGTGTTTCGACTGGCCCTATCACGCGCACCGGTGTTCTCACGATTCGCTTGTCATCGGCCCACGGACTCGCGCTTCCGACGGGCGCGCCCATCCCCCCTGCCATCGAAAAGGCTGCCCAGTCCCAAGCTGCACAGACAGCCGCGTCGATATCCCCGTACAGCGTGGCACAGCAGCATATTGCTCAGAAAGGTAAAAATCGGGATAGTATGCAGAGGAAGCAGTGCTGGTGGCTCCCTTACGGTACGTTTTCATGGCATCTGTACAGGTATGCCACTTCTGACACCCCACGACTACATCAGCTGTGCTAGAGTTCGATAAGAACGAAGTTCTTATTGATGCGCTGGGCGGTGATCTTGCGAACCCCGTGTGGATGTATCAAGCACATTTGTACGCGTCCAGCAGCATAGCTACTCGTGATGGCACTAACGCGTATCTTGCAACCCAACAGCGACGTGTCTCGTAACTCGGAAATTTCGATCCAAATTTACCTTCGATCAGCTAGCTCCACTGCAACTCCTGCCAGCGGTGGTGACATGGGCAAGTCCGATGTGTTCATGGGCAATTTCAAGCTTGCTCCAGACTTTGAGTCTATGGCGAGTATTATTGGGATATCTTTACTCATTGGATTCATGTTGACCACTCCTCACAGAGCATGGCAGATCAATGGTACGACGTTGTGGGTGGAAGTGGGCAGATTCATCTCCAAGTCGCGTATAAACCCAGCAGCGTACGTCTTGGCGCAGCATATCATTATCCCGGAGACTCAATTAATTCCATTTGCAGAACGAGTCACTTTCTATCGATGCTTTTGACCTTCTGAAAGTAATTGGAAAGGGGAGCTTTGGCAAGGTATGCAACTTGGTACGCTCTAGCGCCCACCTTATTTGGTCCTTATGACATCGATATCAGGTTATGCAAGTCCGCAAGCGAGATACGTCGCGGATATACGCAATGAAGACGATTCGAAAGCAACATGTTGCCTCCCGCGGAGAAATCACACATACGCTCGCTGAGCGGACGGTGCTCGCACAGGTATCTATCTGCTGACCCTGCAAGGGATTTCTCGTCCAGTTGTTGATCCGTCCGTATCCTTGCGCATAGGTCAACAACCCCTTTATTGTACCCCTGAAGTTCAGTTTCCAGTCTCGGGACAAGTTATATCTCGTTCTAGCGTAAGGGGTAGTCCTCCGTCATTCTTTTGGTTGTCCTGACATCCTCGCGCATTGCAGGTTCGTGAATGGCGGAGAGCTATTCAGTCATTTACAGCGAGAGCAGCGGTTCAACGAGGAGCGTAGTAGATTCTATGCCGCCGAGCTCCTCTTGGCTTTGGAGCATTTGCATGACTTCAACGTTGTATACCGGTTAGTGAATTTTCAAATGATACCCGCCACGTTATGCGATGACCTATATATCGACTACCACTCAGGGACCTGAAGCCAGAGAACATTCTATTAGATTACACAGGACACATTGCGCTCTGTGATTTCGGACTTTGCAAGCTCAATATGACGGAGACGGAGACCACCAATACATTCTGTGGAACACCAGAATATCTTGCTCCAGAGCTCCTCCTAGGGCATGGCTACACGTACGTTTTTGCGAAGTTTCAATCCTTAATATAACTTTCAATGTCGCCATGCCACTTCCAGGAAAACAGTTGATTGGTGGACATTGGGTGTCTTATTGTGAGTCCTTTCCCTTGGGAGCAATATTTCGGCGAAATTTCTTACCACTCAAATCATAGATACGAGATGTTGACGGGCCTACCACCATTCTATGACGGTGAGCTCGGCCTGCTGATTATTCAGATGCTAAGTCTCATGGCAACTTGGATTGTTGGGACAGAAAATACGGAGACCATGTACAACCGTATCCTGGAGGATCCACTGCGGTTCGGCGACGAGATCGGGCCAGAAGCACGGAGCCTTCTGACAGGATTGCTCGTGCGCGATCCTTCAATGCGATTGGGCGTGAACGGTGCCGAGGACATCAAGAGGCACCCGTTCTTCCATAACCACATCGACTTTAGGAAGCTTATGGCCAAGAAGATCCAACCGCCTTTCAAACCGAGTGTGGTATGTGGCGCCTTTCTATGATTAACCGGAGATGGGTACTTATCCGCATTTTTCTTTAGGCGAGCGCGATTGACACTAGGTGCGTCCAAAGCATGATTGAATCAATAACTCTTGCTGACCTTTGCGAATCGTTGACAGCAACTTTGACGAGGTGAGAGCTAGACCGGAAATTTAACTTCTTGATTTATGCTCACGCTTTCCTCCCTTGCCTAGGCATTCACGTCAGAAGCACCGATGGACAGCGTTGTGGACGACTCGACGCCACTCTCCGAGACGGTCCAACAACAGTTCGCGGGCTTCTCGTACGACGGCGGGAATAACCTTGGGAAGAGCTTGCAGCCAGGACAAAGCTATGTGGGCTAAGCGATTGCACCACACCTCCAATTAGAATTCCAGGACTTCTTTCCGTACTCTACATTTTGCGTTGATCTTCCAGGAAATGCTCCGCTCCTTATATCCCTTAAGGCTATATCCTAAACCACCATCACTCTTTCTCCATATCTACCGGTACATCTTCGTTTCATTCTTTAGCGTTAGATTTAGGCTTGTGGTTTCAATGGAATACCCCACTATTCGCGGTTTATTTCTCTGCTAGCACAGTATCTATCATCTTTTCTGCAACCGGCTTTTTACAGTTGTCGATGACCTACGAGATAGTTCACCTGTGGCGTCCGTAATCAGCGGTCGTTTGTTCTAAGGACTAGCACGGGTAGGCCTCACCCGGGTGAACCCACACCCGACCCGTGACAGCACCCGCGGGTAGCATCCGTCGCGACCCACCACCCGTCCGTGACCCACCAAACGTATGACGGGTGAGCGCGGGTGACCGGCGGGTGACCCGTGGGTCCACGCTTCATCATAGAAATATTAAGTAATGTAAATCAAATACCTTAGACTGAGCAACGTCAGCGCATCACCGATCAGCGGCGAGCGCTAGCAGTACTACCGCCATGTCGTCGCAGCCAAGCGCCAGCACTCAAGAGTCGGACGTCATCGTCTTCGAACCAAAGAAGAAGAAGCGCAAGGGCGACGAGCCGTTGCCAGATTCGAAGGCGTGGTATCTGCCTAACGAACCAGCTTATCGGTGCGCTTT
>KL198057.1:273149-334956 GCA_000697705.1 Botryobasidium botryosum FD-172 SS1 | reverse complement strand
TGGAGAGATCCAAGAGAAGAAAAGGAAATCAAGAAAGGGATAGCTCACTGTTCCACATCTGTCCCCAAATATTCATATCCCCTTTGAATACACTGCTCCTTGGACTTCGCTTGATTCTTTCCCGAAAAAAATTCTACCCCCCTCTTGACACCAGTATAGCCTGGCTGAGAATGGTCTAGCTGGTCCCCAGAAACATTGGTTAGTGGGGTGACTTGGGCCAGAGGGATCAAGCGCTCTCGATTCCTGGCCCTCTGCCCAGCCTCATCTGCCAGGCGTTTGGCATCCCTGGCCTTTCGCTTGAGCAAATTTTGCTTATGGCAGCGGGAGCTCTGGGGTTCCTCTATAGGTGATATAGTAATAGAGTATCAGATAAACTTCTCCACCGATTGAGGAATAAGCAAAAAGAAATCTGAATAAGCTCACCCTGGATTTCACCTTCTTCCAGCTCACCCTCTTCCAGCTCACCCTTTTCCAAAATAACCTGAGGCTTGGAGCCTCCAGGGGCTGGGAAAATAGCCTGCGCGCACCCTGTGTTTGATACAGTTAGCTATTGCATCCAATTAAACCAGCTGCGGCGTCTTACCTGGATTACCCAAGTCTTCTTCTTCTCCCAAAGCACAGTTTTCCAACTCCTCATCCACTCCCACCTCATCCCAACACTCCTCATTGCAGTCCGTGGTGGCAGCGGTGAGAACGTTAAAAGAAACCGGATGGATGTCAACGCCATCCTCAAGCTAGAACCACAGAAAAAAATCAGCAACAGAGCGGTCAGGTTAATTGAAATATCTACCTGGGTTGTAAATGGAGCATTCATGATGGATAAAACGCGGGCGATGGTGACGGATCGGACGTGAGATGGTAGATCAGATATGAGAATGCGTGAGCGTTGAGTTGGCGTTGAATGGCCTGCTGACTAAGAATCGCACGCGGATGCAATTAGTCTGGGGAGCTGTATCGGGGATTTGGCGCAGGCGTGCGCCGCTACCGATATGCGCATGCATAGAGCGCAATGAGCCGAAACATAAATATGTTTCAAGACGTCGTAGGACCAGGGTGTGCGGCGGGGGTGGCTCAAGATCAAATCACATAAGTGTAAGGGCGCTCGTATTGAGGGCATATGGGAATGTACCTCCAACTAGTAGACTGCTTTTAGCGTCAACGCTGATCTTCAATGGGCTTAAAAGAGCAGTGAGGCGATAGGAGGCGCGAAATAACTCGTTCTTATTGGCAGTTTTCTGACCTCCAGCAACTGTGGCCCGCAGATGCGTGACCCGCGACAGTTGTAGAGGCTTCGAAAGGGCTAGCTCAAGGATAAAGGAGTATCAAGAAAGAAACCGTCGCAAACAGAGCGTTCCAGGATGCACTGGTACCGAAAAGCCACGACCATACACGGCAGGTAATCTCTCTAAGTGTGCGTCAGTAAAGAAGGGGCTGAGGGCGCGAATGGAGCAGCTTACCTTTGCCCTATGCACGTCACGAACGTCCATGAGTCACTCGAATATCATCATACAAATCACGAATTTGGCGGTGGTGGCTGAGGTAGGGGACGATGGTAATCGCGATAGACGTGATGGAGCGCGTACAGTTGGGGACGTATTCGTGCGTCCAGTCGAAGTCCAATTAGTCATCTGGAAGCGGCGTGCAGAAGACGGAACAGATGGGACGGACACCAGGTAGGGCGGGGAGATCTTTCCGAGTAGTATACAAGTTCGCGCGCTGCCGCGGGATCCCGTACAGAGCCGTCCCCACCGACTTGCGGCTGCTGTCGACCCCACTCTCAAGACTGGCTTGTCCCTTGCTCGTCCTCGCGCCCTTTCCCGATGCGTCACCATCGGTAGTCCTTAGAGAGCTCCCAGCAAGTGCGTCGGAAAGAAGTGCGAGGAAGTCTGGGTGGTGGGAGCTGTCGTCGTCATGGCCGTGAGACAAATGCCGACGAGGACGGACCGCGAAAATTATAAGAATCTACAGCCTGCGAAGTGGCTGACCTGGTGCGAGAGATTCTTGAGCTGAAGGCCAAGGTGGGATGCGAGGAGAAAGAGGAGAGAGCCATTACTCTCGGTAGAGGAGCAGCCAGCTCCTGGGACTCCGGATATCAAACAGCCCGCTCATTAGAAACTTTTACTACGCAGTCTAACGATCGTACGAAAAACAAGCCAGAGAACAGCCGAGGAATGGAATATCAAGGTCCGGAAGAATATTGAGGACGATCCTGGACTATCACCCAAGTTCTTTGCTTGTTCTTATAAGAGGCGTGCTGCAACCGTATATTATAGACGAGGGTAACGATTTTAGCGCGGCCGTCGCTGGGATGGAGCGCGTGTGTGCGAGAGCCCCGTGGACGTCGCAGCAGTACTATCATATAGTGGTGGGTGGTGGAGGAGAAAGCAAGCGGTCACGGGCTCAGTACAGCCTCCGCTCCTCGCTTTCGCACTCAAAGTCAACCCCTCATGCACATGGCGAGCTCGCGCATTCCGTTTTTCCCCTGCAAGTGGGGCTGGTACACCGACGTATTCTCCACGCGCATCGCGCTCACCCAGCATCTGCGAGAGCACCCGCGCGAATACAAGCCCATCAAGCGCCGAGACTGTGTTGCAGCTCTGTGCGCCGACGATCGACTCAGCATGCGCACTTTTCCATCATTATTACGCTTCTCATTAGATTGGTATCTCCAGGTTCTGCGCTGCCGATGCTGCCTTCGCTCACTTGCCCGGACCTGCACCTTTCGCCTACATCGGATGCGCAATCACCGCACGCGCCGTGCATTGAGCCTTCCAAGCTGCATGACCACACACGCTCCCCGTTCCCCTTCCAATCTGCCTTCTCACCACGCGCTATCTGCCGCTCATGCTGCATGACTTTCTCAGAGCTCTCGATCCCCGACCGAAGTCCGATCCCGCGAATCCCGCGAATCCCAGCCTTCCCTCCACCGATGTACTCATCAGCCAACTCGGGGAACCTCGCCAGCGCGAATGCCCGTGCAATCCCGCCTCTTCCAGGCCCGCCATATCACGAACCGCACGTATGCGCACTTCGCACGTCGACCAAGCACCGGCTGTCCTACACCAGAAACAATACAATATCCGCTCTCTCTTATTCGCGCTACTCTTCCCCGCCCGCTCCATGCTGCCTGAGCCTGTCCTTCGACGCAGGCCCGGCACCGTCCATGCTTCTGCTATCCTTACGGGCGTCCCGAGCGTCCCCGAGAGCCCAGTTTTCCCCAGCGTTATAAACTCCTCGGAAGACGACTCGACGCAAACGTTCCCTCGTAAGCTAAATACCCAACCGCCATTGGATCATGCGAATCACGATGCTTTGCTCTGGTGACTATCCACCCTAGCTAGTCCGTCATGATTCATCTCTCATCGATATCTAATACCTAATATATACGGCTCGCTCTACGCGACATTTGCCCCGATCGCAGAGTAATTAGAGCATCATCCTGCGCCGCACATTGAAATCATGCTTGTGAAGTGGTGCCTCGACCCAGGGCTGCCTTCACTCGGCCCTCAATGTGCTTTCTCGCCATCAATAATGGTCTCTCGTCATTGAAAGTGACAATCTCGATGTTGATACACTACTTCGACTCCGAGGAACAGTTACATAATACTACCAGGGCGAGATTCAGCTAGAGTAGAGAGATGAGGTGGTCAGCCTGCTCCAATGTCAGCAGCTAAAATGTAGTGGACCTACACATCTTGTTCTTTAGTACCACCTGTTCCAGTGCTGCTACACTCTCAGGGGTGTCATAGAGCACAGATGCACCTTTGAAGGCCTCCAATATGGCCACTCTCACATGCCCTGCAGTGCTGGACTGAAAGTATTCCTGTGATGCTGTTATGATATGTTTGTTGTATGTAGTACCAGAGCGCAGCCAGAATGTCTTTGCAGCAATTATGACTGCCGCTAGAGGCAAAGTGAGAAGTCTGAATGGTTGGAGTTGAATGCACTTACCACAGCCTACACTAATGATTTGCAGTGCAGGGGGCATAGAATGGAGCTGAAAAATATACATATTAGCTGGTGTAGCTCTGACAGCATAAAAGATACAGACAGAGGAGGTAATCAGAGGGGTGATTACACTTATGAATTGATGGGTCCAAGAAGTCTGAAGCAAAAAAAGAGAATTGGATGTAAGAGGATAAGAGAAATGGTTCATTGTTGAGGTGCAAAAGCAAATAGGATATCAAGATAGAAGCTTACTGTCTGTTTGGAAGTTAGAGCAAGGGAAGATGATGTGGGCATTAGACACTAGTAAGCAAGCCTAAGATAGACACACAAGATACTCACCGACTGTTGAGCACAGAGTGCATGATAGTGAGCATGTAGCAGACAAGTGTGAAGCAGGCATAAGACACTCACCACCTGTGGAACACAGAGTGCATGGTAGTGAGACAGTACAGCAACAAGTGTGAAGCAGGCACAAGACACTCACATCCTGTTGGGCATAGGATACATAGTAGTGAGCACAGTGCAGTAGATGCATGTAAAGCAGAACAAGGCACTCACTCCCTGTTGAGCACAGGATGCATCATGGTGAACACAGTGTAGCAGACATGTGTGAAGCAGGCACAATACACTCACATTCTGTTGAGCACAAGATGGATGATGATGAGCATAGCACAGGAGACAGTTGTGAAGCACTCACATCCTGTTGAATATGAGATGCATCATGGTGATCACAGTGCAGCAGACATGTGTAAAGCAGGCACAAGACACTCACATCCTGTTGAGTACAGGATACATCATGGTGAGCACAGTGTGGCAGACAGGTGTGAAGGAGGCACAAGACACTCACTCCCTGTTAAGCACAGGATACATCTTGGTAAGTACAGTGCAGCAGATGGGTGTGAAGCAGGCATAAGAGACTCACCACCTGTTGAGCATAGGACACATGATGTGTAGCAGCCAAGTATGAAGCAAGCATAAAATACTCACATACTATTGAACATAGAATGCACAGTAGTGAGCACAGTGAAACAGACAGGTGTGAACCAGGTACAAGGCACTCACATCCTGTGGGGCACAGAATGCCTGGTGGTGAGCACAGCACAGCAGAGGTGTGAAGCAGGTACAAGACACTCACATCCTGTTGGGCACAGGATGCATGATGGTGAGCACAGTGCAGCAGACAGGTGTGAAGCAGGTATAAGACACTTACCACCTGTTGAGCATAGGATGCATGATGGTGAGCACAGTGCACCAGACAGGCATAAGCAGGCACAAGACACTCACTCTCTGTTGAGCATAATGTCAGTTCTCATTAGGTACTTAAGGTTATCTAAAGCAGGTTGAATCCTCACTTCCTAGTGAAGAGCATTACCATGAGTTTGATCACTTCCCCAGTTATTCTATTCTGTACATACCCCCTAATATCATAGAGTTGGTGAGTTTTGAACATATGAAGTTCATCCATCACCAGGTGGGGAAACTACTTACTAGCTGTAAATATTCCCAGCTTTCAGGTAAGACAATAGTTATTTGGTATATGGTGCAAAACCTCACAGTCTGAAGAAAGCATGAGGTCAGATGTTAGCAATCTCAGCATCTGCAAGTACACTTACACGCTTTGGTAGTTAGTGTGTGTCTTGCCATTAGTGTGTTACTGGCACCAAAGGAAGAATCTCATACTCACACCCTTTTGGTATTATTATGGTTATTAACATATGGCTCACAGGGCTACCATGAGGCCAGCATACTTACACCCTGTCATTGTTGTACACACACCATTCAATGATGTATCTCAGCTTGCAGGAGATCTAGAAACATACCTAACATCAAAAACACAGAAATTTCAGTATTTTGCAACCTCAAATTTTCTGCTACCTACCCATATAGAGGGAAACCACTTGAATATCTCTTGAATTAGTTCATCTTGAAGAGGGTTGAATGTGGTAGGATCTTGCTGCAGTGCATCTGTGATAAGGACATGTAACTCTCAGTCTTCTATTTAGTGGCAGCCCAGCACTAAAGGATTACCTTGTGCAGCCTTTGTGATGACCCCACTACACAAATACTACATTCAGTCATGTGTAGTGGAGGAAAGCATGCCACCCACCTATTCACAGCACCTGTCATGCATAGCTCCACATTGGCACGCTGTGCCTGGATCAACAAGACCTTTAGAGCATCATTATCCAGAGCAGCCTCAGTCCTCTCAACCAACTCTGAGGCTGCCTTCTGGATTGTATCTGGTGACTCTGTGTTGTGCATATCTGCATGCAGAAAGGGGTCAATGTGTGGTATCTAGCATTTAGAACTGAACCTACTTCGAAGACAAGCCACAGCCCTAGGGGGGTAAGCCACTTTCTTTATCAGGGGCAAGAGGTTGTGGTCAAAGTTTGCTTGAGCATGCTCAGGAGCCCTCTTCTGTGCCTCTTCAAATGGGACACCTTGTGTACTGAGTGCACTGAATGCTACAGAATCAAGAGCATCAAACTTGGTGAAGATGGCAATCACAGGAACTGTGAAAAGGATAGTTCAACATATATCTGATACAGGGGTCAAAGTTGGCTGGAAGATACAACACACCAGTGCCAGTGTCAATAGTATCAAAGAACTCCTTGTCTGCAGCAGTCATGAACCTATTGCTGTCAGTTGAGAAGCAGTACCTGAATCAAGAGAGAAAGAGTTGGGGTGCTTTATTGGTAGCACATGAATTTACACACATACCAGATAGCATGAAGCTGGTTCTTCATAGATCCCAGACTTGCTTTATCTCGGATGAATTTCCGGACTAGCTCTAGCTCATCAACAGCTCCAGATTCAAACCCACGGGAGTCATGAAAGACAAAACCAGGGCTGCTGGGGAATATCAAAGAATACTCGACATTGTGTTCTCCACGCTGTAAAAAGGTGTCAGTATGTGGTACAGGCCTAGGAAAGCAAGACGGGACAAACGAGAGCGGAGGGCGCAAGGATAGAGTTTGGGTTTTCCTGTAAATGTGGCAAGGGTGCTAGATCCGGACTCGCTATGAGGACGGAGTTGGGCGCAAGGATCGGATTTCGAGTCTCCCTTGAATGCAGCGAGGGAAGCAGATTCGATGGAGCAGAGGAGTCAGGTGGTCTACACATGATCCGGGCGCGAATGGTGCGTAGAGTTGTACGAAGATTCGTGCGGAGAGTAGTGCGAAGCATCACACGAGTTGATCCCGGCATGACCTGAACGTGGTTTGATGTGAGAAATCTGTACGTAGCTATAATCTTCCTAGTGAGCTACATACCTCTCCGCTCTCAGCAAGCGCGGCATCTTGCACATCTTCACTTTCAGCACGGGGTGCATCTGGAACCGCCTCGTTGTTGGCAAGCGCGGCATCTGGCACCTCGTCGGGATGGACTTCTGGCGTGATCTGACTCCATAGGGGCGTAAGCAAAATGCTCAACTATGGTTGCGTGAATCTACGCACCTTGTTACCGTCTCGATCGTAGACATCAGGCTCTCCCTCGGCTCCGCATACCGCTCGCAGAATAGTCGTCTTCCCTGCATTCGCTCTCCCAATGATGAGGATTCGAAACTGCTTGGGCCGCCTGATCTCTCCCTGGCTGTTGTCTGAGTCTGACATGATTTCTGAGATGTGGGCTGAGCGGATGATACTAGTAGGCTTGCGAGGTAGCGCTGTGATGCTGAATGGGAGCCAGGCCGCGTGTTGGGACGCTGAGCGCTGAGGCCTGCTGTCTGCGATTCCTTGAATCGCCGCCACAAAGTTCAGCATTTTGCGCTTACGCACGAACCCAAGTCTCGTATCAACGCCAGGCCCCACCTTTTGACGCTGGCCGATTTATTTAGATATAAATATCGCAATGATACAGGGTGAGAAGTGAGATGGGAGGTCGAGCTCACGAACTTGCAATTCGACACGCAGTGAGCAATCGTATTTCTACTCGCCTTTTGCCATCCCCCACATCGTCCCTAACACTCGAAATACTCTCGTATCTTCTCACAGATCAACTGCCCACCACCTGAACCTTACTTGCCACCCCCGTTTTTTCGAAGATGTGCCGTCTTCTCTAGCACTTCGATTCTCTGTCACGCGGGGCCAAACGGGGGCCTTTCAGTGCGCACCTTTGACCGTCGGCCATTTCTCAGTAATACGTGCGCGTTATAGCCGTCTTCGTGCTTGTTCTCTTTTGGGGCTCTCGGGTGGCCCTTATTGACATCTGGCAATATGATTTCTGCAGACCGCCTCTTCATTGCTGCTACACGAACACGACGCCATTAGAACCGCCCCCCACCGCTCCGCTGGCGCTGGTGACCCGCGTTTCCTGCGCATCAAAACGGCTCCTATTCAATAGCTACCCCCAACGAGCATGCAAGTTCCCTTGTGCAAGGCGCAGATTAAATCCACATTGGAGAGTTTTCGAACGGCCTTGAAAGCGTTTTGAACCGTGTTTAGGCGGGCAGGAGAACGAGTCGGAGACATCAATGATCCCACTATCGATGTCGGGGGAGACACGCAGGTTCGTTCAGTGTAGATGGCCACGCTAAAATCAGCTTTTATGTACATAATTTAGGGCCTTCCCAATGTGCTACGCGCGAGCTTATTGGTTTTTCGGAATGACGAGTCGTCTATCTGTATATCAAGGGAGATCGAGCACACGCCTCAGCTCGTTTCTCGACGTCGAGCTTGATCCTCTGGCAGCGGACACCCTATCGCGGCTTGGGCTTGAATGATCCGGGGAGTGAGATCGCGCGGCTACGATGAACATTTGGGATCCCGCCCGTCCGCAGGTCGTGAGGCCTCAGCAAAATCGACAGGCGGGTGAGTGCGACTCAACCCTCCCTAGATCTATGAGGCCTGCGCAAATGTGTAGGGTGCCCAGTAAAAGAATCTCAGCCTCGTGAGACCTAGATTGGGCGGGTTTTTGTGGAGGGTTGAGAGGATATTGACCAGGGCAGACGATAGCGAGCTGTGCGCGAGGCCGTGATTGCTACGATGGGTCAAAGTCGCAAGCATACCTGTGCGAAAAAAACGCTTGGTGCTCCTTGAATCCTGGGGAGGTCACAAACTCACTTCGCAGTAGTATTTTTGAGCCGGGAGGTGATACACTCGCGCAAAGCGCCCTGTATGCCCGCGCATATCAATCGAGTCAGCAGCTCTGGACGAACCGAAGCTGAAGTAAAACATACACCCTCTCAAGCCCATATCTCCGCATAGCGCTGCCGAGTATCCTAGTCAAAGCGAGCCATGTAACAATTACGGAACGAGAGTCAAAATGAATAAAGAATGCGGTTGAGGGGTGGGGTGGCTGCGTATAGACACGGCAAAACCACCAGAGAATAAGTTGTAAGGACTCACGAAGCACACGACGATAGAGCTCTTCATATACCCCGCTACTACCATCGATCGATCGCGTCTGGACTTTAGGAGGGAGAATTCATGACTCACGAGCTACAGACACGTCTCGGGTCACCGTGTTCATTGAATGACATAGATTATGGCAGTACGTTGCCTTGAACTCCTAAAAGCAGTGTATGGTACACGAAGGGGGAGTCGACGATAAAAGCCACATAGGCTTGCTGAGTACGTACGGTACCTTGGCACTCAGCTCTGCCTCAGATACAGTTTTGTTACATCTCGGTCTCGAAATGACGCGAGACTTCGCTTTAGGCAGCAGATGGCTGAACGATCAAGCATAGAGCACAATGAAACGAAATAAGGATATGTTTCACGAGCTTTTAAGCTATCGTAGGACCAGGGCGTGTAGCGGGAGATGTCTCAACAAATCGCACAAGAAGTGTAAGGGCGCTCGTATTGGTGGTATAAGGAGATGTGCCTCCAATTAGTAGGTTGCCTTTAGCACCAGCGCCGATCTTCAACAGGCCTAGAAGAGCAGCGAAGCGATAGGAGGTACGAGATAAATCGTTCCTATTGGCAGCTTTTTGATCTCCAATGACCACCGCCCGCAAGTGCGTAGCCCGGACGGCTGTGGAATCTTCGGAAGTGCTGACGCAGGGATAGATGAGAATCAGGAAATAAATCATCGCAGGCAGAGCGTTTCAAGATGCAGTAGTACCGAAAAGTTATGATCATATGTGGCAGGTAGCCTCCCTTAAGTGTGCCTCAGTAAAGAAAGAACTGGGGACGCGAATAGAGCAGCGCCAACCTTTGCGCTATGCGTGCCATGAACGTTCACGAGTTATCTCGAGTATTACTACAGATGTCACCAAGTTGGTGATTTAGCCAAGGCGGGGATAATGGTGCAATGGACGGACGTCACGAAGCGCGCATATGATTGGGGTCGTATTCATACATCCGGTCAAAGTCGAGGTAGCCTTCTGGAATCAGCATGGGAGCGACGGATGAGCCAGGACGGACACCAGGCAGGACAGGGAGATCTTTCGGAAAAGCATACGAGTTCGCACGCTGCCGCGGGATCCCGTACTGAGCCGTCCCCACTAACTTGCGGCTGCTGCTGCCCCCACGCTCGAGACTGACTTGTCCCTTGCTCGTCCCCGCGCCCTTTCCCGATGCATCGCCGTCGGCATTCCTCAGAGAGCTTCCAGCAAGAGCATCGGGGAGAAGTGCGAGGAGGTCTGGGCGTCGTCGTCGCTATCTCGTCGTCATAGGCCGCGAGACAAAGGCCGACAAGACGGGGGGCGGGAAGTATAAGAAGCTGCAGTCTGCGGGATGGCCGGCCTGGTGTGAGAGATCCTTGGGCCCAAGGCCGAGGAGAGATGCGAGGAGGAGGAGAGAGCCATTGGAGTTGATAGAAGAGCGAAGCCGGCTCCTAGGACTCCGGATACTAAACGGCCCGCTCGTTAGGGAATTTTACTATCCTAATTATCATACGAACAGCAAGCCAGAGAACAGCTGAGGAGGGGAATATCAAGGTCCAGAAGAATACCGGGGACGATCCAGATTATTATCTAAGCTTACGTTCGTCAAGAGGCGTGCCGCAGCTGCATATCAGAGACGAGAGTAAGGAATTTTTTTTAGGGCGGCAGCCGCTGGGGTCGAGCGTGTGCATGTGCGAGGGATGTCGACGGCAGTCAGTGGGTAGTATACGCAGTGGCGGTGCCACGGAAGGAGGTGGCTCGGGAGAAAGCAGGGAACTGCAGAGCCATGATGCACGAGCCCAGCACAGCCCTGAGTCGCTCCTTGCTTTCGCATCCAACGTCCTCTCGAATATTAATGGCGAGCTCGCGCATTCCGTTCTTCCCCCGCAAGTGAGGCCGGTGTACCGGTGTGTTCTCTACACGCGTCGCGCTCACCGAACATCTGCGAGACCACCCGCGCGAATACAAGCCCATCAAGCGCCGAGACTGTGTGGCAGCTCTGTGCGCCGACGATCGAAGCATGCGCACCTTTCCATCATTACTACGCTTCTCATTAAATCACTATCTCCAGGCTCTCTGCTGCCGATGCTGCCTTCGCTCGCCAGCCCGGACACGCATCCGCACGGACCGTGCATCGAGCCTTCCAAGCCACACGATCTCACGTTTCTCATCGCCCTTCCAGTCCACCATCCCACTACGTGCTATCCGCCGCTCATGCTGCATGACCTTCTCAGAGCTCTCGAGCCCCGACCGAAGCCCGACCCCGCCAATCCCGCCACGCTCAGACTCCTCCTCCATCGACGTGCTCATCAACCAACTCGCAGAATCTCGCGCGCGCGAATACTTGGGCCATTCCGTCTCCCTCAGGCCTGCCATATTACGGACTGCGCGCATGCACACCCACCCGACCGAGCCATCGGTTATCCCGCGCCACACATCCAGATGTCACAATGTTCGCCCTTCCCTATTCGCGCTTTTCCTCCCCGTCCCGCTCCATGTTACTCGAGCCTGTCCTTCGACGAAGGCCCGGCGTTTTCCGTACTTCTGCCGGGGTTCCGAGCGTCCCCGAGAGCCCAATTTTCCTTAGCGTTGTAAATTCTCCGGAAGACGACTCGACGCAGGCGTCCCTTCGTCAGCTAAATACCCAACCGCCATTGGATCATGCAAACAATGCTCCGCTCTGGTAACCGCCCACTCTCTAGTCCGTCACAGCTCATCTCTCATCGACATCTGATATCTAATGTATGTATACTGCGTGTCCTACGTAATCTACTGCTACGAACATAGTAGAGTATCGTCTTCCGCTGCTTGTACTGGCCTCATATCGCGATATGCACGATCAAGGACCCGTCTCCCTTTTAATGGCGCTGATGAGCTCTCTATTGACGCTTGCTAAATACCTTGATTCACGGAGGTGCATTTGCCCGAAACTGTCTTCACCTCGTCTTTATCATGCTTGCTTGCAATGAACAATGCTATCTCATAGGAAATAACAATCCCGACACCACTCTGGCTCTGAGGAATGGCTACATAACATTGCCAGGGCTAGAGTCAGCTAAGGCAGGGTTGTTATAAATTGATTAGCTTATTCCAATCTTCAGCAGCCATACTGCACCACACTCACCCATCTTATTCTTCAAAATCACATGTTCCAATGCTGCTACACTTTGAGGGGTGTGATACTGAACCAGTGCACCATTGAAGGCTTCCAATATGGCCACTCTCACACACTCTGCAGTGCCAGATTGAAAGTAATGCTGTGATGCAGCTATGATTTGTGGTTTCTGTGTGTCCCCAGGTTGGAGCCAGAATGCCTTTGCAGCAATTATAGTTGCAGCTAAGGGTGGAGTGAGAAATCTGAGTGGAGAGAATTGGATGCACTTACCACAGCCTACACTGATAATTTGCAGTGGAGGTGGCATAGAGTGGAGCTGAATGATACAGATGTCAGCTGGTGTAATCCATGATAAAATATAGAATACAGACAGAGGAGGAAATCAGGGGGGTGACTGCCTCTATGAAAGCAGTGACAGCAGAATTCTGAGGTGACATATGAGGTTAAATGTAATATCAGGAGTCAGGACAAATGGTGTGCTGTCAAAGTGCAGAAGCACATAGGATATGAAGATAGCATACAAGCTATTGGAAAGTTAGAGCAATAAAGAATGGTGCAAGTATCACATGAGTAGATAAGCCTAAGGTAAATGCATGAGACTCTCACAATCTGTTGAGCACAGAATGTGTAGTGTTGAGCAGAGTGAAGCAGATAAAGTGTGGAGCAGGCACAAGACACTCACATCCTATTTGAGCACAGAATGCAAGGAGGTGAGTACAGTGCAGCAAACAAGTGTGAAGCAGGCACAAAATAATTACCAACTATTGAGCATAGAACACATGGTGATAAACACATGCAGCAGAAAGATGTGAAGCAGGAACCAGATACTCACACCCTGTTAAACACAGGATTCATGGTGGTGAGCACAGTGCATCAGGCAGGAGTAGAGCAGGCACAAGACACTCACTGCCTGTTGAGCACAGGATGCATAGTGGTGAGCACAGTGCAACATGCAGGCGCAAAGTGGGCAAAATACTCACTCTCTGTTGAGCACAGAATGCTGGGTGGTTAGCACAGTGCAGTACATGGGTGTAAAGCAGCCACAAGAGACTCACATCCTGTCAAGCACAGAATATATGGTAGTGAGCACAGTGCAGCAGTCAGTGTGAAGTAGGCACAAGAGACTCACATCCTGTCAGGCACAGAATATATGGTAGTGAGCACAGTGCAGCAGTCAGTGTGAAGTAGGCACAAGAGACTCACCCCCTGTTGAACATAGGAGGCATGGAGGTGAGCACAGTGCAGCAGACAGGTGTGAAATAGCCACAAGAGACTCACCATCTGCACAGAATGCATGGTAGTGAGCACAGTGTGGCAGACAGGTGTGGAGCAGGCACAACACTCACATCCTGTTGAGCACAAGATGCATGGTAGTAGGTGCAGTGCAGCAGAGTGTGAAGCAGGCACAGAATACTCACATACTATTGAGCACAGAGCACATGGTAGTGAACACAGTGCAGCATGCAGGTGCAAAGTGGGTAAAACACTCACTTTCTGTTGAGCACAGAATGCTGGGTGGTTAGCACAGTGCAGCACATGGGTGTGAAGCAGCCACAAGAGGCTCACATCCTGTCAAGCACAGAATATATAGTAGTGAGTGCAGTGCAGCAGACAGGTGTGAAGCAGGCACAGAATACTCACATCCTGTCAAGCACAGAATGCATGATGGTGAGCACAGTGCAGCAGACATGTATGAAGCAGGCACAAGACACTCACCCACTGTTGAGCACAGGATGCATGGTGGTGAGTATAGTGCTGCAGACAGGTATGAAGCAGGCACAAGACACTCACATACTATTAAGCACAGAATGCATGGTTGGTGAGCACAGTGCAGCAAGTAGGTGTGAAGCAGGCACAAGACACACACCAACTGTGGAGCACAGAATGCATGGTGATGAGTACAGTGCAGCAGATATGTGTGAGGCAGGCACAAGACACTCACTGCCTGTTGAGCACAGAATGCACAGTGGTGAGCACAATACAGCAGACAAGTGGGAAGCAGCTACAAGACACCCACCAACTGTAGAGCACAAGATGCATGGTGATGAGCACAGTGCAGCAGACAGGTGCAAAGCAGGCACAAGACACTCACTGCCTATTGAATACACAATGCATGGGAGTGAACATAGTGCAGCAGACAGGTGGGAAGACACTCACAGTCTGTTGAGCACAGAATGTATGGTGGTGAGCACAGTGCAGCAGATATGTGTGAAGCAGGCACAAGACATTCACCTCCTGTCGAGCACAGGATGCATGCAGGTGAGCACAGTGCAGCATGCAGGTGCAAAGTGGGCAAAACACTCACTCTCTGTTGAGCACAGAATGCTGAGTGGTTAGCACAGTGCAGCAGACAGGTGTGAAGCAGGCACAAGATACTCACATCCTGTTAAGCACAGAATGCATGATGGTGAGCACAATGCAGCAGACAGGTGTGAAGCAGGCACAAGGTACTCACTCCCTGCTGAGCACAGGATGCATGGTGGTGAGTGCAGTGTAGCAGACAGGTGGGATGCAGGCACAAGATACTCACATCCTGTTGAGTACAGAATGCATGATGGTGAGCACAGTGCAGCAAACAGGTGTGAAGCAGGCATAAGACACTCACATACTATTGTGCACAGGATGCATAGTGATGAGCACAGTGCAGCAGACAGGTGTGATGCAGGCACAAGATACTCACATCCTGTTGAGTACAGAATGCATGATGGTGAGCACAGTGCAGCAAACAGGTGTGATGCAGGCACAAGACACTCACCAACTGTGAAGCACATGATACATGGTGTTAAGCACAGTGCAGCAGACATATGTGAAGCAGGCACAAGACACTCACTGCCTGTTGAGCACATGATGCATGATTGTTAAGCACAGTGCAGCAGACAAGTATGACACAGGCACAAGACACTCACTTTCTGTTGAGTACAGGACACATGGTGGTGAGCACAACAGGTATGAAGCAAGCACAAGACACTCACATCCTGTTGGGCACAATGTCAGTTCTTGTTAGGTACAGAGGGTATTTGAAGCAGGTCAAATACTCACTTCCTATTCAAGGGCATTACCATGAGTTAGATCACTCAGCTGCTTGATTTTGTACACACCTCCTAATATCACAGAGTTGGTGAGTTTCAAATGGAGTTCATGCATTATCAGATAGGAAAACTACTGACTAGCTGTAAATATTCCCAGCTTTAAGGTAAGACAATAGCTATTCAACATAGGGTGCAAAGCCTCACATTCTGTAAAAGCATCAGGTCAAATGCTAACATTTTCACTATCTGCAAGTGTACTCACATCCTTTGATGGTTAATGCCTTGCTGTTAATGTGGTACCAAAACCAACAGAATTATTTCATCCTTACAGCCTTTTGGTATTACCATGGTTGTCAATGTATGACTCACAGCCAGTATAAGGCCAGTGTACTTACAGTCTGTCATGGTTGTACATGCACCAGTCAATGATGTATTTCTGCTTGCAAGAGGTCTAGAGACACACCTAGCATTGAAAATACACAAAAAGTTCAGTATTTTGCAACTTTAAATAATCTGCTTCCTACCCATATGAAGGGAAACCACTTGAATATTTCCATGATCAGTTCATCTTGGAGAGCATTGAATGTGGTGAGATCTTCTTTAAATGCATCTACAATAGGAAGGATATGAAACTCTCAGCCTTCTATTTAATAGCACCTCAGCACCAAAACATTACCTGTTGCAGCCCTAGTGATCTCTCCACTGCATAAATGCTGGCTTTAGTCATATACAATAAAAGAAGGCCTACCACTTACCTATTCACAGCAGCTTTCATGCACAATTCTACATTGATACGCTGTGCCTGGACCAACAAGACCTTCAAAGCACTGTCACCCAGAGCAGCCTCTGTGCTCTCAATCAGCTTTGTTGCTGCCTTGATGGTATCTGGTGACCCTTGGTTATGCATGTCTGCATGCAAAAACAGGTCAATATGTGATGTCTGGCATCTAGAGCTGAGCCTTACTTCGAAGATGGACCACAGCCCTAGGGGGGTGAGCCACCTCCTTTATGAGAGGCAAGAGGTTGTGGTCAAAGTTTGCTTGAGCATACTCAGGAGCCCTCTTCCGAGCCTCTTCAAATGGGACACCTTGTGCTTCAAGTGCACTAAATGCCACAGAATCAAGTGCATCAAACTTGGTGAAGATGGCAATCACAGGAACTGTGAAAAGGGCAGGTCAATAGATATCTGGTGCAGGGGTCAAGTCAGCTGGAAGATACAACACACCAGTGCCAGTGTCAATAGTATCAAAGAACTCCTTGTCTGCAGCAGTCATGAACCTATTGCTGTCAGTTGAGAAACAGTACCTAAGTTGAGAGAGGAAGAGTTGGAGTTGTTTATTGTGTAGCACATGGATTCAGACATACCAGATAGCATGAAGTTGGTTCTTCATTGATCCCAGACTTGTTTTATCTTGGATGAATTTCCGAACTAGCTCTAGCTCATCAGTGGCCCCTGATTCAAATCCACGGGAGTCGTGAAAAACGAAGCCAGGGCTGCTTGGGAACATCAACGAGTACTCGACATTGTGTTCTCCACGCTGTAAAAAGGTGTAAGTATGTGGTACAGGCCTAGGAAAGCAAGATGAGACAAACGAGAGCAGAGGCCGCAAGGATAGAACTTGGATTCTCCTGTAAATGCGTCGAGGGCGCCGGATTTAAACCCATGGGCGGATCAGGCATGAGGACGGCCGCCACGGAGTCAGGAGCAATGATCAAATCTTGAGTCCCCCCTGAGCGCAACAAGGGAGGGAGGTTTGGCGGATTAGACGCAAGGATGGAGTTGGGTGCTCTACACATGATCCGGGCGCGAATGGTGCGAAGAGTGGTGCGAAGAGTGGTGCGAAACATCGAGCGAGCTGATCTCGGCATGATCTGGACACGATTTGATGTGAGGAATCTGTGCGTAGTCACGATTTTCCTAGCAAGCAACGTACCTCCCCGCTCTCAGCAAGGGCGGCATTTGGCATGTCTTCGCTTTCAGCGTGGGTAGCCTCTGGAACTGCTTCGCCCTCGACAAAGGTGGCGTCTGGTGCCGCTTCGCTTTCAGCGAGGGCGGCATCTGGCACCTCCTCGAGATGGACTTCTGGCGTGATCTGTTTCATAGGGGTGTAAGCAAATACTGGATTATGATGTCGCGAAGCCACGCACCTTGTTACCGTCTCGATCGTAGACATCAGGCTCTCCCTCGGCTCCGCATACCGCTCGCAGAATAGTCGTCTTTCCTGCGTTCGCTCTCCCAATAATAAGGATTCGAAACCTTTCGGGCCGCTTGATCTCCTGACTGACGTCTGCCATAATTTCTGAGGTGTAGGCTGAGCGGATGGTAGTAGTTGGCTTGCAAGGTGCCAATGCTGAATGGTCGCGTGTCGAAACGCTGAGGCCTCCCGATTTCGAAATGCCGACTCCTCGAATCGCCGCCGCAAAATCCAAATGTTCAGCGTTCAGCTGGACATTAATATTGTTGATCACGCAAGAGTCTCATATCTACGCCTGATCACATCTTTCAGCGCTGATTGGCCGAGATCAATATCCCAACGATACCCCAGTGATTGAGCTCACGAACTTGCAATCAGACTTCACAACGGTCCGGACGGGCCCGTAGCTGTACATATGCGTGTATCCCATTCATCGCCGTTCTTCAACACTCGAAGCACTCATAGATCAATCGCCCACCGCTTGGACAGTACTTGCTACCGCCGTTCGCTTACACGCCGTCCTCTATAACTCTTCTATTTTAACTCGGCCACTTTCCTCAATACTAATACAGCGATTACAGCCATCTTCATGCTTGCCCTCCCTGATTTCTACAATCTTCACCTCGTCGCTGCTAGTACATAAATACGGCGCTGTTAAAACTGCTTTCCCACTACTACACTAACGCTGGCGGCCCGCGTTCCCTGAGAATCAAGACTCCCAGATTCAAGGGTTGCATGCAAGTTCCATCGTACAAGGTGCAGATCGGAGTCGCATCGGAAGATATTTGAAGGACATTTGGAGCACTTCTGGATGTTCAGTCGGATGATAAGGGCAAGAAAAAGGGTCGGAGACATCAATGACTGCACTATAGATATTGGGGGGAGACACATGGGCTCGCGCAGCTTAGATGGCCGCGCTAGCGTCAGGTTTTATACACATAGTTTAGGGTGTTCTAATGCTACGCTTGAGTTAATGAGTCCTTCAGACTCACAACGGATATACATACCTGTATCGAGAGAGATCGAAACCCTACGTACGCGCTTCAGCTCGTTCTTCAACATCGCACGAGATCCTCGGGCAGTGAACACTTCATCACGACTTGACTCATCAACCTGGAGGCTAGGGTCACGGCGGCTAGATCCAAGGTTTGGGATCGCATCTGTGCGCAGATCGCGAGACATCAGTAAAAGCGGCAAGCAGACGAGTGCGGCCCGACCGTCCAGTGAGATCGCATCCCACCCTCGCTTCGCTCGATCTACAGGTTAGGCGCCAACGTTACCCCGGACTAGGGCTCCTGAGAAAAAACTTCAACCCCGTGGGATCTAGATTGAGCGGACTCTTGTGAAGAGATGGGAGGACATCGACCGGGGCGGACAGTAACAAGCCATGCGCGAGATCGCGGTTGCTACGACAGGTCAAAGTCGCAAGTATGCCTGCGCGAAAGAAAACGTTCGGTGTTCTCTGACTCTCGGGGAGATCACAACTTACCTTGCGACAATACTTTTGAGCTAGCGGGAGGCGATATACTCGCGGTAAGCGCCCTGCACGCGCACACGTATCAATCCGGTTAGCAGCTCTGAATGCATCGAAACTGAAGTAGAACGTACCCTCCAAAGCCCGGATCTCCCTATAATGAAGGCTGTAGCCAAAACGAGCCACAGAGCAATCACAGGACTGGATGCGTCAAATTTGACAAAGAATGAGGTTATGGGCTGGGACAACCGCGAATAAACGCAGTAAAAGAACCAGAGGACAAGCAATGGGGGCTCACAAAGCATATGATAACAGAGCTCCTCGTACATCAGGAAAAACGGGGAATCATAATTAGACCTACATTAGCGCTAATTAGAGCCAACTGTCGATAAGGGGAGATAGAGGCAGATAATAATGTGATAACAATCTCTAGCGATGCCTGGAGCCAGGTTCCGCGTCGTGGTCCAATTGCATCCGGCTGGCTATTGGCCTCAAACAGGAGAGCGCAAGTCCAAAAGACCTGCCCTAAACTGACGCACAGACCCCTCTGTATAGTCAATAGCACTCGGAACCATTAACTGTCGATCATCACGAGCCAACACCAACAGTACGTTCAACAGCGGTCAAAAAGCTCACACCACTGTTGTTACTTGTGCCTATACCTACGATATCAACATCTCAACAGCCAGAATTCGAAGCGCCAGGCGATGGATGGCGCAGACGTCGCACGGATGGTCGATCGTGGCTTGGATGGGACTTTGGTGAAAGGAGCCTGGTGTGTTCCATTTGCGGACATCAGTTCTGATTGCGATCGACTGCATGCTTATCATCGCTTGTATTTGCAAGTACAGTTTATTAGATTATCGGCAATCCTATCTACTCACCACATCCTACATACAGTATTCGCCACACGCACCATGCCTATCGAGTCCACCTTGGAGATAATAACATTTTCCTTTCAATAGACCGTGATAGCTACAGAGAATGCAGCTAATACCTCACCCCATAGATACGATATGCACGCTTTTCCGTAGCCTTTCTGCATTGTATTGACACTCATTGGTATGCCCCCGTCAGAAGCCGGTTTGGATACCTTAGCCTTCACAGCTTGTTCTCTGCTCAGGTGAAGCCAGCAGCAGCAGAGTTAATTTCAAATTAGACATACACGCTCAGCCTTCCCCTGTGTTGTCACCCGCCAAGTCCGAAACGGTTCCCACGTCAGCGTATCCCCTTGTGCGGGATGCGTGAGGCAAAGTCATCAAGCATACGAACCAGCCTGTCGAGATCCAGAAGGTAGTGTAGGATTCACTGCCTATCATTTAGACCATGATCTGCTATGACGGCTTCTCTAAACACCTCAAGACGCCTATTTTTATTCAGGAGGGACTCACCAAAGCTGCGTTGAACATATACAAAGATTTTGTGGTATCCCTTACTAACGACCCTAATGGTAACCAGGACATAGCGCCGCTGGTGAGCCATATGACGCCCATATTTTTTCAGGACCAACACATACATATCATGAATCAAAACCCACCTCATCATCATGCATGCTCGATTCAAGACTTCTGCGGGCCTTGGCCTTGAAGGTGGGCATGCGGTTCGGAGTTGGCATGGGCACTCAGATGCAGGAGCTTGTCAAGGGGATATCTGGTTGACGGTAATGGTACGGGTTTATTGTACTACCGTGGTTACTTGCTAATACTTGTTTCTTTACAGACACGTATCATAGATAAATTGAACAAGCCCTACAAGTGCCTGATCTAGCCTTGCACAACGAGCTTATTTCGAGGCCTAACGATTTCTACGCCAATACCTACACGTACGACGCCCTGGCCAGCGCCGCGGTGCGTGCATAGCATATACATATATATTAGATGTACTGTAATGACACTCCTCCATGTTGACACAGGTCTACGCGGCCCTCACGGTCCTCGCGGAATACTCCACCAGTGCCCGCATTGAGGCAAGGTTTTCCAGACGACCTACGGCGATACTTACAAAAGGCACGCCTTGACCTTGGGCTACATCCACACGAATGCCATCATGCCAAAGTGGGTAGCAAGCACATGTGAAAGCTTTCCAACGCCACAATATAAGTTTGGCCTTTCGGGCACTCATCGGATTCACTAACAATTCGTTGGTGCGTGCGTTCGTAGGAGCAGCAACAGCGGCATCATTACCATTCCCGTTCAGTTCAACGCGATGGAGGGTAGAGGGCCAGGTATGTTGTCTTGACGTGATGGAGGTAGTTGGCGATCGCAACTTGTGCACGGCGGCGCGGCGCTTGTGTTTTTTCATATCATGTACTCACTTTAACTTGAGTGTGCTCACGAAAAATATCTCGCCTTACTGTGTCAATATTACAGCTATTTAGTGCTACTTTAGCGCTAAGTCAGCTTCAATAAGTGGGCACGAAGCCAATTAGCCCTAATTAGCCCTAATTTTGACTAGCAAGCCATTAGTGCAAAATTATCGCTAATTATCGCTAATTAGCCCTAATCATGGATCCCCGTTTTTCCTGATGTATGTCCCACATCAGGAAAAAGGCCTCAGTCTGATAGAGGATATAAGGGTGAAAGGGCCCCGGATAAGGGCATATCTACCGTTATAAGCATGTATCAGGCTGATGGTGGCTTATATGGAGCTACCGGGGCAAGGCCAAGCACATCAGGATGTTGTGCGTTTATCCACGATTACATAGCCATTATAGAGTTGTTATAGATACTCCGTCAACTTCGTCAGCATGCCAATGACTTATCGGCTCCTTACCTTGACTGATAGAAGACTGGGCAGGTCTATCAGCCCTATGAAACTCGATAGACATATTACATACCATTTGTACGGCTGTGGCAAAGCCTGTCGCGGAGATGGGCGGTTTATTGAGGTATAAACGATACCTATCTGGTTGAGATGGGTGGCATATGTGAGCCGTCCCTTCGAAGTCCAGACTGACAATGGATTGTCGTGCTTATATTTACAACTGAGATGTGGTCTGCGTGGATACACTGAGCGAAGTAAATCAGGTGAAACTAACCTTTTGGTAACCATCCAAAGTAGTGAACGGTGACGTTCACTGCCCAAAATGATGACTCAGAATTGGGCTAATTTTTCTAAGTCTTCGAATCCACTGTCTGCCACTATTATCGACGGTGATGGATGGTGAACAGTGTTTCGGGGGGACTCTGCTCTCTAGCGGTCACCACCTGCAACTATTGTTGGTAGTGACAACCAGTGAGCATACCCTCGCCTCGGACTTCATGCTCATGCCCGGCGTTTTATGTGTCATGCGAGGTAAGTACCGCGGCGCTACCGATACCGCAAAATCAGCTGCTGGAATTTGAAGCGATGGTACGTAAAACTAAGAATTAGACAGGAGGTCGACGCAAAGCAGCGAAAAGAAAAATACAAGAAAAATGAGTTCGTGGGGCCACAGCATACTTAAATCAATGTGATCCTAGGGCAGCTGAGGCCTCCTGCTCACGCTCGTCGTCATCAGCAAGCTGTATGCGGCCAAAGAAGCCCTCGCGCTCGATAATCGCCCAAGTGCTCTTCTTAGGGTCTTTTACACGGCCGATGAGTGCTTCGATATACGACACGTCAACAATCGCGTAGGGCCCGACGGTTCGGAAGTGTGGAGTGCCGAGTCGGTCGCGTCTCGTAATCTTGCAAGGCGCGATGGCGGTGAGGGTGAGATGGATGGGCTTGCTGATTTGTTGAAACAGAGGAGAGGGGCAGATGATGAAGGAAATGATGCGCTTGATTTGCCCATAGCAGGTTTCTTGAACAAATTTCGACGGTCGGTTGTGCTGGTGTTCGTACTTGTCTGTCATTTGAGCATACTGCCCAAGAGTGATGAGAAAGAAAGGCAGCGATAGTACGGGATGCAAGCAACACGCACCTTGACCCACGTCATGTCTCGATTGCGAGGCCCGGGCTGAACCTGCGCGGCAGCGTGCATCATATCCCCGCCCTCCAATCGCTGCATCTTGCTGTACGCCCGCACTGTTTCCAGAATGAGCAACGACGCCCTTTCGAGGGTGATGTCGTAGCATACGTTGAGATGGTTTTGAATGCGCTGGTGGAGTAGCTTGTCGACGTTGAGGAAACGCTGATGGAGGAAGACGTATTGCAAATCTATGTGACGCACGTATCAGCTCGGAGTAGATTAACAAGAAGTCGCTCACTTACAACCCGAAAGGCGAATCCTGTTCACTTCAACTTTCCTACGCTTCGTGAGATCCAGCTCCTTGAAGAGGTTGTAAAGGGACTTGATTTGATCGAGCTGTGCCAAGTCTCGCACACGCTTATCCAGGCTGGCAAAGGGAAATCGACGGCTGAGAATGATGCGCTGGAGCGAGCCACAATAACGTTCCATTGGATAAGCCCAGTAGCACCATACGGGACCACAGGCCTCGATGAAGTCGGCAATATGGAGGAGACCGTGGATGTTGAGTGTGCACGTTGGAAGACGATGCGAGGCGTATTGATAATAGAGCCTGGGGGACAAGCAAAGTTTACGTTTAAGCACAGAAATTGAGAAAAAAGCATGCACATACCTTTCGTACTCCAAAACCCAGTCGGCAAAACCTTTGCGCAAATCGCTCATGTCCTTCACGGTCAGCTCGTAACGAAGGCAGATGTTGAGCAGCCGAACTAGCTTGCAAAAGTGGCGGTAGTATGCCTCGTTGTCGAACTGCTTCCGCAAGAGGACTGGCCCGAGGAAGGTGGTCCAGATAGAATAGGCCTCTGCAGAGAATTCGCTGCGTCGTTCTGCAATGTTGGGGACACGGCAACCGAACACGGATGGGATGGTGGACCCGGCTTCCTCGGTCGCCTTGCCGATGGCATCCCAAACGGTCTTCTGAATGTGATAGGGCTGGCCACTGTCTTGCTTGAGAGGTGCGAACTTGCCGGTCCACAGCAAAATCAAGGTCTTGACGACGTTCTCCCAGACAAGATGCATGAAATCATACGGAAAGGATGCGGGAAACTGGATAGATCCCAGCGTTGCAAGGATTGGAATGCCTTTGATACCGTGCTGCTCGGCGAGTTGCCGGGATTCCGCATCGCTCGATGCCTCTTCCACGTCGCGAGCGTTGGTCATAAACTGGGTGTGGTTGCGGAGGGGGAGACCGAGTGGCTGATAAGAGGCACCTAGCTCATCGCGATGCAGAGGAACATAGTGAATTTTGTTGTTGGAGCCCTCGATGCGAATGCCAACAATGTTGCATGCCTGACATGGGCACACCCCGTTGTGGCCCTTCATGTTCATTAACTTGGTGATGGCAGGGATATCTCCAAAGGCCAAAATCAAGTACGCGTGAAGGGAAAACGCCGCCTCCTTGAGTGCATCAAACGCCGGGACGCCTCTTGCGAGCCGCAGGAACTCTTCAATCAATGGGTACAGGAAAGAGTCGGGGTCTTTCACTTGTCGAGGGCCCAGAATAACGCCGACACAGATGATGTTCTCCAGATGAAAACAGATGTCGGGAGGGAGGTTGTAGTTGAAAAGGATGATGGGCCAGCACGTCTGCTTGCGCTTCTTCCACGGGCAGAAGCTGTTGATGGAGAGACCGAGAGCAATATCGCGGTCATCCGAAAAGAAGCAGTGACCGAGAGTCTCACCAGCCATCGTGACGAGCTGAAGGAGCAAGTCTAGATAGTGGCTGCCATCAAAGACGTCGTTGATTTGGTCGTCTTTGTGCTCGAATTTTGCGCGGTATCCATTGAGCTTGGCCTTGTCTTTGCAAGCGTAGAGCTGTGTGAGTCGGGGGATGATGGGCAGATAGGAGAACTGTTTCCGGGCCTTCCCCACAGGTGTGTATCATGCCTCGGCGCAACACGGGAATGGGCATGACTTCAGGTCTTTGAAGGGACCCGCGAAGCAGCAACACGAATTGATGCAACAGTCGTATAGCACTGGCTTCAGGCCCGAGAGCTGCGCGACCCGGGACTGAAGTTGATAGAGCGAGGGGAGGCCGGAAAGTTTAGGGAACACGTTGGGAAGCTTCTCGAATGTGCTTGCAGGCATGCATGTGTCAGTTTTGAAGTTGAAGGCTCAAATCGTTTCAAGCTCATCCTCGGTCAGGCATCCAGCCTCGCCTAATTTTGCCCGATGTAAGCCGGCGTGTTTAAACGAGGAGAACAGGTCAGACTAAATAACTCACGCATTTTGTTGACCTCGGCCTCGAAATCAGCCATTAGGGCAGCTAATGGATCCACGTCTTTCGATGGCTTGTCCTCTGCCTCACGTTCAAACTCCTCCTCCCACTCTGGATCACCAAAAGAGATGTGCGCCTGCTCATCAATATCTTCTTCGTCAACCTCGGATATGCAATCAAACTCGTCGCTTATATCCTCAAGCATGACACGACACTGCAATCTCTGAGTCTCTACATCCGGAGCAGCGTCAATGTCCATTGGATCGTGCGTATCCGGAACACTATTGGGCGGCATAGGTGACGGGGGGGAAGGAGAGCTGCGAGGTGACACATTGGGGGAGGGTGGTGGCGATTCAGATGAGAGAGAAAATTCAACGTCGGCGGGTGTCAACTGGAGGACGCGTTGCACTTGGGCAGCGCCAGGCCCCTTTCCACGAAGGTGAGCGAGCTCGGTTCTTTTGCTCCTGATGAGCTTGCCGCACTGACAGGCACAGAGCCACACAGTCAGTCAGGGAGGCAGGCAACAGCGCTTTGGAGACATAAAGAGTGCGCTGGTGGAATCAACAGAAGACAGAGAGTTGTTGAGAGAGCATAGATACTAGAGGGGTGCACAAGCAGAGACGGTGAGCGGGCGAGTGGGTGAGGGGACTTGGAGTAATTTTCGGGAGTGCCAAAGGCTGAATGTTGCGAGCAAAAAAACAGAGTCCTCGTGGCCTCCAGGTGGCCTCCAGCGGGCTTGAGCTCATTGATCATCTCACTCAGCAGTTGCCCAACAGTTGCCCAACAGAGTAATTTGCATACCCGATCTGCAAGAAGCGGCAAGAAGCGGCCCGTGTTAGCCCGTTACTCAGTGGCGTGGTTGGCAGCACGACCCACGCACGACCGCCAGCGTACATCGTGCACCAGATCGACGCCAGATAAACCTTGCACTCGTGCACTTAAGATGCTGCGCACCTCCACGTTCATATCCCCTCCATCACGATAAATCATATTTCTTCCTTTTCCACCTCACCACCATCTCCATCGACCTGGCCATCGCACTTCAACACCCCCGTTGGCTCGAACTTTGCCAAAAATCAACCACTCGAGCCATCACCAGATTTCTCCGCCATCGATAATCTACAATGCCATTCCCAAACAGATTTTTGCTCCACACGACTCACTTCACAAAATTCTAGAATATTGTGCAGAGGTCGCTTTGCACGAGGAGGAGATGAGGCAAGTGGGACACGCATAAAAAGGGGAGGACTGCAACTGCCGGTGAGTACACCAATCCCCTCGGCCCCCACTCATTTTCCATCGCTCCATATCTTACTTTACTTCACCTTCTCATCATGCCCAAGGCACGCAAATCTCACTCTGCATCCAACCACGCCCTGCTGCCTTCTGCGCCACTACCTGTGAAACGTACCCGTAACCCCACCGAAAAGGGCCAGCATGGTATTGACGCCGCCAATCTCAAGAGTCTCAATGCCAAGAACAACCACGAGAAAGCTGCCACCAAGTCTGCCGATGCCACCAGTCGCGTTGCACCAGCTCATATCCAAGAGGAACTACGCGCTTTGAAGGAGCAGCTTGCCAAGCTTCATGGAGAACTGGAAGTGACGCAAGGTTTCATTTGCCTTTTCATTTGTTACATATCACTGCTGATCACGCCTTATCTCTAGCGTCTAAGGAGGCGGCTCTCAAGCGCGGCAATCGCTACAAGATCATGGTCCAAAAGCATATCAAGACACGTGACGATAACAAGAGTGGCAGCATTGCCGACGGCTCCGTACCCCATCCGAGTGGCCGGCTTTGTCTTCAGGCTGACATGGGCCTTCAAGGGAAGGATCTGTTGTATGATGCGATCTATGTATGTATGCGAATAGGCCTTTTTTTTTATTGCTGTATGCTGATATCGATTTCTCAAGGATACGGTCATTGATGTTCTTCGGAATTCAGGTGCAGACCGTGCACGCTATTGGATGAAACAGCCGCTGGAACTTCGTGTTGAAATTCAAGTGACAGCGGTTGGACGAATAAAACAAGATGGATTCGCGTTTAGCTTGAGCAGCGGTAGCTCGCCATAAACGCGTAAAGAACATACAGGCGTATATACGGAAAATTTAAATCAATCAAATGCTTACATAATAACTGCAAGCCACCACGTGTGAAACTGCAAAACCAACACTTCGGGCAAAAGTAATCCAAGTTGTGCGTTCCTTCCCCTTCATTTTATGCGTACTAAACTCAGCTACACCTGTAGGCACGCAAGCATGAGCCATTCCTGTCTCAATTTGCTGGCGATTGGGCCACCCAGGGAATCGTCAGCCAGCACCTTTGCAACTGCATTGGCCACCTTCATCGTAAACACAACCCCAATTCAAACTACAACCTTAAGCGGCTTCTCAGGGGTGCTATTGGTCGGCGCGGCAAGCATGCCCGACCAAGTACTGCTCACCACACCAGTAAGTACATACACTTTTGATTAGCGCCAATCATCCACTCATGAATTAACTCACATCAGATATAGATAATGCCACGGAACAGGACGAAGAGATGGGTGAAGTGCAGCGCAACGAGATAGGTAAGGACCAGGATGAAGAGATGACAGGTGAAGATCAGGATGGGGCCCGGAGCGATCAGATGGATGAGGATGTTGATGAGCAAGGACCACAGCAGGATGATCGTAACGAGGAAGAGGATGGGGAAGGCAAAGGGGATGAGGAAGATGAGGACGAGAGTATGCGGAGTCAAAGTGATGACTATGAGATGTCTTCTGTGTTGAGTGAGCTGGACAGGCCGATCGATGTCGACTAGCTTTCCTTGTTGTTCATTTCTCTTTTGGGTACCATGTGCTATGTTTTCCCCGTGCCTTGCTGGGCCAGGCCGATGCTACTTTTTGGTATCCAATCCATTGTGCATAATAGTGATATACAACCTTTTCGGGCTCTATCCTAACCATCAGGATCTATGACATCTAACTGCGAGTGAGGGTTATATCCCCAGTATCCGACAGTGAATTGAGGTTGATGTATGACTATCAATTGTAGTATCAGTAACCATAACAAATGGTTCCCCAGTCATTGCACACAGTAGTATTATCAACGTCTAGATACAGTGAATTTTCATTCTAGCCAGTGGTAGAAACAACTGTCCTGGATGGTTATCCAGAGGTTTCACCATGACAAAAATGATGGTTGTTTCCACCATTTTTCTGATGATTAAATTCACTTTATTTTCACTATCAGGACATGAAATCCACCATCTCACCCCATATTAATAATACTCCTAGGTAGTGAAAAATGTGGTTGAATTCACTACGACTCACAAGCCTAGAGATACTTAGTGGGTGTATAGTACAAAAGTTAGTATTGAACATTGACCAGCTATTTAATTGTTGAGTACCCCCAAGCGACGAGATTGCAACGTCTGATGGATGGCAGGTTTGATATTTCCAAGTAGCTGACAGTGAGAGTCTCTGAGTCGCTGACTGTGCTGGGGTAAGGTATGTCACCGTATCCGGCGTTGAGTGGATTGATGCCGGGTGTGCCTTGTGCCTTCTATAACTTCCGCGATTTGCTGGCGGAATTTTCTACTTTGGAGACAGTGCAGGAATTTGTTTTTGTCGCAGTTAGCCGATCATCGCACCAAGGCATGTGATCCCATATTATATCAAATTTCGATCGACCAGGCTCACCGAAGTGACCACATGCTTCATCTTTTCGCAGATAAATATCGGACAGACAGCCCCCATCTCGCTCGCTGCCATCGCGCACTCTTCCTCACCGGTACTCTCATGCACATCGCAACACGATTCTGCTCGCTGTCTCACACGTTCAGTATCCCACTCTGTTCAGGTGCCCGCATCTTCAAGACTCTCTCATGTTTGGCACTCATTCCTCCCCTTTCCACCCGCACGGCGTACACACACGGTAACGATGCAATACCGTTCCTCTTTTCCACAGCTCCCTAAAAATCAACTTCTATCTCGCTTTTTTTATTTATTTACCTCGGCACCCGGAATAGCATGACCGCCGTCTTTACGCTCACATATCCCCGCTTAGCATCCATCCATCGCCCGCCACAAGGTCCACATGCTCGTATTTCTTTATTTCTTGGCGTTTGCTTCACTCAATGGCACTCACGCTAATTTCCAGTTTTACGACTTTCACCCGCACCCCCTCCGTATCACATCCCTCGAGCTCGACTCTGGCGTGACCCGACTTATGAAGAAGTCTTGAGATTATGTAAGCTCTGTACCAGGCGCACCAGGGATTTGCTCACTCTCGTCCGACAATCTGTCCGACAATCAGATTCTGTACACTGTTTATATACTATTACTGTATATTATTTTATGATCAATAAACAAGTATCTGCTCAAATAAATTTTTCGTATTTGGAAAGCAAAAAAATCGGACCAACGCAAAGATGAGGGCGCTATGTAGTGCTGATCTTCCATGCCAGGCCTGTAAGTGCTACCATCTGCATCACCATGATATCGCCGGCGTGCAGACCCACTACTCATATAAGGGTTTATATGTGCAGATAGCGCTGATGGCAGTTATTCTGCTGACACAGGTTGGGAAAACCCATCAGCCAGCTGGACTTGGTTTGCCGAGCCACTACTCATACAAGTATTTATTGGCGTCTTATAAATTATGTATCAACCCATCTATCAGCATGATGAACCTGACAGCGTTTTCACACTTTATAGACCCATATAATGCCTTATCAAATGCCGTCCTTTTTCCTGATGCACTACCACCAATGGATTACGCACAAAAGGGTGGAGAATCTGATATTCACAAGCTACTATAGGCACCTTCCAACCTGAGCAACGACCCAAGTTGTAGCAGTACATTATCTTGCATTCCTATGCAATTCGATACCGCTAAGCTGTAGCGCTGTAGGGTAGACGCAGCATACAGCACACAAAGGGGGAGTCAACGATAAAAGTCGCATAAACCTGTTGATGAGTAGGTATTTATGTACAGGCTCGAAGGTATTACTCTGTGGGAGGTTTCGGCACTTCGACGCCCAACACTGTCTCAGATATCATGTTGTCGGGACCCAGTCTCACAATTACATGAGACTCCACATTAGACAGCAGGCGACAGAGTGAACATGCATAGAGTGCGATAATATGGCCGAAACGAGAACAAGTTTCAAAATGCCGCAGAATCAGCGGTGGCTCAACACTAGATCGTATGAGAACTGTAAGAATGCTCGTATTGGAAGTGTATCTCCAACTAGTAAATTATTTTTAGCGTCAACGCCGATCCTCAAGAGGCCTAGAAGAGCGGAGAAGCAATAGGAGGTGCGAATAGATCGTTCTTGTTGGCAGCTTTTTGACCTCCAACGACCATGGTCCGCAGGTCCGTAACCCGGGACGGTTGTAGAGGCTTCGAAAGTGCCGGCTCAAGGACAGATGGATCTCAAGAGAGAAAGCGTCGTAAGCAGAGCGTTTCAGGATGCAGTAATGCCCAAAAAAGATTAAGATTATACATGGCAGGTAATCCTCTAAGGGCGAGCGAAGATGCGTTGGTAAGAAAGAGCTGAGAGTGCGAGTGGGGCTACGCTGACCTTTGTTCTATGCAAATTTTTGTCGAACGTCCATGAATCATTTGGGCGAGCGGAAATCGCGAAGTTCGTGGTGGTGAGAAATTTTCAGAAGCTTTATTTCACCGGATGCAGTCGCGCGGCCCATCCTGCGGCACACACGGACCGCCGGGCCGCCCGGGAACTCACGATCCCATCGGAGAAATGCGAGCATCCACATAGTATAAGATCTGTCTGCTCTCCGGTTGGTTTGGTATATCGCCCCCAATCGCCCTCGAAGTCTCCCAAAAGCACACCCGCAACGACCAGACCAAAATGCCCGAGCTCAAGGAACTCAATGTACTGATGTGTGCGTGCTTATTCCCAGTCTTTCCGTCTCAGTGGCTTGCCTAACGATCTCTGGTGGTATGTAGGTGGTACCGTGAGCATATTGTACATTCATACACCTTGGAGCTCAATTTACTGATCGCTGGTTCTTTCAGGGAGAATATACAACGGGATGGACTGGCTCCGGTGCATCCAAATCGGACAAGAAAGTGCGCCTTTTCCAGTCTTCGTTATATGAGATCGATGATGCTGAGCCGACTCTATTTACCCGTCTCAGGTTGGCGTCGTTGGGCTAACGCTCTTCGACTTGCGCCGTCGTGGCAAGGTATGAATGCTTCATATCCCGACCCTCAATAATAACAGCTCAATTTTAATGCTGTTTCCAGGTCGACCAACTCGGCATGGTCCGTCTACGCTTTTTTTACCCAATTCAATAGCACAATCGTCGTCGCGCTCATATCTTTCCTATTTAAGGTCGGTGTCAATGGCGGAAAGTTTCCCCAAATCCGCCAGCACCTCGACGAAAAGATCGGACAAGTGTATAAGGACCTGGACTTGAGGTATGTGCCCATATCTCCTTCTGCCTCCCTCACTGACACGTTTTACCGCTGATAGCTTTAAGAGTTATCCTGACGAAGATAAAGTCGACCCTGAAGCC
Organism: Botryobasidium botryosum FD-172 SS1; assembly: GCA_000697705.1. NCBI lineage: Eukaryota > Fungi > Basidiomycota > Agaricomycetes > Cantharellales > Botryobasidiaceae > Botryobasidium > Botryobasidium botryosum. Next base: position 303,176 of record KL198057.1, on the reverse strand, counting down.
TGTGAGTCTCACCTCCGAACCTTGCCTTCACCACACCAATGTAACCAATACTCTCAGATAAATCTGCAATCGATGCCCTTTCTCCCGGGGACGCTGTCATCATTTTCACCCCTGACAGTGAGCGTCAACGTTTGAGGTAGCCCTATCAAAACAGAATTCTCACCTCTTGTCTCGGCGCTTTTGTACGACTGTACAGGCACACATTACCCGATCGCGGCGCACGCACTCAAGCGCAAATTGCACGTCCTGGTCACCAAGCCTGCGACGCAGCTCCTCACGCACCACCAGGAGCTCATCGAACTTGCCGCGCAAAACGGCGTCGCTTGCTTTGTCGAGCATCACAAGCGGTGAGCCTAGCGATACGCATCATCCTGGAGCTCGGTATTGATTGCGTTCGACGGCATTAGTTTCGATCCAGTATACAGCGATGCACGAGCACGCGCTCAGACGCTCGGCGAGTTCAACTTCTTCACCGCATGGATGAGCCAGCCCAAGAGCCAGCTGGAGACGTTCCGCGCCTGGGCAGGCAAGGACTCCGACATCAGCTACTACCTCTCTTCGCACCACATCGACATCCACTGCTGGATGATGGGCAACAGGGGGTTCCCCACACGCGTCGTGGCCTCTGCATCGGCGGGTATCGCCACTTCCGAGCCGTATAACTGCGTGCCCCAGACAGAGGACACTATCACGCTCCTTGTCGACTGGCAGAGCGCATCGAGCGAGAAGCACCGTGGGACCGCGGTCTATACTGCCAGCTGGACCGCACCACTTAACCAAGGCATTCATACCGGGCAGCATTTCCATTACATGGGTGCCAAGGGCGACATCTCTGTCGACCAGGCTCACCGCGGGTACGACGTTACGGTTGACGGAGAGGGAAGGGCTTTGTGAGTTCTCTCTCCCATTATCCTCTCCGCCATGTTTGGCTGTGTCTGAATGCTTTCCCTTTATAGCTATAACCCATTCTAGTACGCGTCCGCCATCTTCCGGTCCCAGCGTCTCTCCTAACAACCTTTATCCCAACACAGCATGAAATACTCCCCCTCAGAGACGGGGCACTTTGATGGGCAGCGCGGCTACGGCTACATCTCCATCGAGAAGTTCATCGACGCTGCGCAGGAGATCAATGCCGGGAATACCACAGCTGCGACGTATGACGCGCACGGTCTTCCAACGATCGCCAATACCGTCCTCACCACCGCCATCCTCAACGCCGGACGCATTAGCCTCGACGAAAAACGCCCGGTGTTTATCAAGAACGACAACGGCAAGTGGATTCTCGAGTGAGGGGGGTCGAGTGCGGCCTATGATTTGATTTGATTTGATCTGCTTGACGTCTGTGTATGCATAAAAACTTTTGGGTTCAGAGCACTCCCGAGCCCTCGTCAGGCCATCACAGCCCGGCTGGCGACGCCACACGTTTTGCACACACAGCTTCCAGCAAAAGCCGAGCAAATTGTGATGATGGCAGAATGTCGGGCGCCTAAATAAACTGGGGGGAATCGAAGCGGCATAAGAGGGACAAATGCAGATGTGACTGATAGACTCACCAACAGGGAGTTGGAGTTGATCGCAAAACGAGGAATGAGCTGACATCGGCCGGCAGGGGGGAGGGGGGGTATGACGATAAAAGAATGCCCGCCACATTTAAGGTGTCCTGTCTACTGTCTATCGCGGTTAGCCTTGACATACGACGCATACAAACGACTGCGAATTACACAAATCCACTTTCCAAAAGACGACATAGGTATTCGAAAAAACCCACGCCCGGAGCCTAGTAATAGCAACAAGTATACGTGCACGGTGCGGCCACCTACGAAGGCGGAGTCTACCTGAGCGCGGGACTCCCGGCCACTAAAATCCAACGCTCTTCGCTCGGCTCTGCCCTGTCCCGTGTCCCTCGCCGCGCTAGAAGACTCACGGTGACAACTCGCGTAGAGTTGGAATCGCGCTGTAAGGCTAGGTCGTCCAGTGCTTATTCGCTCGATCGCCCGGGGCACCAGCACGGGGCCCCATAAGCATCGCGCTTCATCACATGAGCGCGTAACCTACTATCGTCATGAACAGGCCTCGAGTACACGCTGCACAATCATCATATGGATGCACCATGCATCATGCATCGTGTCTTCTGTCAGTCGACTAAGATTTCAGATCCAGTCCAACTCCACCTCCAACCGTTCCAACTCCAAGCCCGAGTCGCGATTGCTAACGCGCCAGCGTGATTCGTCGGACCGAGTAATACGCCGAAAGTACGTGGGTGGTATTAAATACCCGACGGTCATGGAGTGCCCTTTCCCCCCACTAAGTAGTACTGCCAGACCTGGCTATCCTCGCCATCGGGATTAATACGAATGCCAGACTTTATTCACTTACCCAGTACATTCTAAGGCCTGACAATCTCACTGCCCCTCGCTTCTGAGCCCCAGCCACAATCACATTCCCATTCAACCCTCCGAGATCATCGCAGCCCAGACTCCGACCAGATCAGCTGCTAAAAGGTTGCTAAGACCGAGAATTAATACCAATTGTCGCCATGGTGAGATCGCGGGATTGGGCCTACCAGCGTGACAGTAATATACGCAGCAGGAATGTCACACTCATGCCGATATCGCGCTGGCAGTGGTCACTCGAATCGTGTACTTTCAAGAAGTTTCAGCATTTTGCATTTTTACATTCAGATAACTCAGGACGAACGAAGAATGGGTGGAGGGGATGGCGGGCGGGGATGAAGGAAAAGGGGAGTAACAATACGCACGTGCGCAATCGGTCCCAAGCAATAAACACTCAAGGGGCCCGAAGACCGCGGGCGGGCGAGGCGGGGAGGCAGGCAAAGGGGAGGCGATAAGCACAAGTTGGTGGCAGTGGCAGAAATGCAAAAAAGATGTGACAGGTATGGACAGAAAGGGGGGGCGGGCGGTAGGAAAGAACGGAAAGGTGTAACGAGGCTTTAAAAGCAGTAAGAAAGCAGCTCGCGCGGTTAGAGAGGGATACAATATGCGATATGCGAATGTGGTATCGGAGGGAAGGTGGGGTAGAAGGGCACGCGACCGAAGAAAGAAAGTAAAGAGATCAAAACCATAAAGTAGTGACACAAGAAGCAAAAGAAACCGAGTGATAAAATAAAGAAAAGCAAAGTAAGGGTCGGGCCACACCGTCGCGAGCTGGAAGTAGTAGCAATGTATAGTAACAGAAGTAAAGGGGGTGGAGGAAAGTTGTCGGAGTAAGATAGGAAGTATGTACCGAGAACCGAAGAGTGATGAACCGGAAAGTTGGAGTGATCAAAGAAGCGTGTTGGAACAAAAAAAGAGAAGTGAATTCAATGTGAGTGCAAAGGAAAGTTGAGTGTGGTTGGAATTGACGATTGGCAGTTTGTAGTTGGAGATGCGCATGCTGCAATGAAATGTAAGAATGAATGTGTTGAATGTAGTGAATGTCAATGAGAGTAACGAAAGATGGTGTAAAGGTGACTGAGACGAACAAAAACGAGAAGGGGGGAAAAGTCCGAGGCTGATGGAGGAAAGCGCGAGAATGTAAGGAAGAGGATGGGGAGCAAAGATATAAGGAATGTTGGGCGATGCGCGAGAATGGAAAGGGGGAATGTAGTATGGTGTTTGAGGTGATGTGAGGATGGGCGATCAAAAGTGCGTGCGTGTATGAGATACATTTTGCAGAGACTTGAGTGGAGAAAAAGACAACGAGAATCGATGGAGGCGGGCCGAATGTCGGAGCAATATGCAGCGGGTCGAATGGAACGATTAGGGGTGGAGGCGAAAGAAAGGGAGAATGGAATCCAAGCAGATGTGGAAGCGAGACAGACTACGAGACTGTATTCGGCACACCATTGAGTGAGTATAGTGCGGGGCGTCCATAGTTGATCGTTGGCGACGACGCAAAGAAGCTATCGTCCGACTCCATCTTGCCAGACACAGGGTTGTAGTACGCACCCCCCTGACCCATCGACATGTTCTCCTTGTCAGCAGGCAGCGGCGACGAGGAGAGCGACAGCACAGAGAACGGATCCGTGTCCGACGACATTGGCGTTGTCGGTGTCGCAGGCATCAACTCGTCGCCAGCCTCTGAGCTATCGACGCTGCTAACGTCCGAGTATGACGACGACGGCGTCGACGTGAGCGAAGACACGCTAGGCCATGAGCTAAGTGATCGCATCGATGTCACTGGCGTGCAAGGCTCCTCGAGCATAGGTACCATCGGCTCGTACACGAAGCGCCGACCAGTGAGGTAAAACTGGATTATGTATGTCGAAGCCTTGGAGTAGTAGGAGTAGGAGTACTTTTTCACCAGAGTGTCTGATACTTGATCCAAGTGTTCTGCCAGATGTGCGTCCAGGAGTTTAACGACTTCGATGACAAGGGGATCTAATGGTTCATATGACTAGCGAGCCGCAAGTTGAGACGGCTGCCACGGCAAAGACGAGAAGGCTCCAGACTTACTTGGTATTCTTTGCCGAGGGTATATTGCGCTAGTGCTAGTGCGGCGCTGGCGATGATGGAAGGTGGAACTTGAACGTATTCCTTGTAGAACAGAGTGATCTCCATTAGGAACCGGGCGACGTGTTGTGTCTGGGTGTCCTCGAAGCTTAAGCCACAGCATGCGATGCGCAGCCACGCTTCAGCAGTAGGATGCCCGACGATCCAGCCGATCGTCGCCAGAACATGACCCTCCATCTGCACAAATGCCGACTCATCATAGGCGTCCCCGCACATCATGCAAAGATCTTTCACGGTCGGTACGCGTTCCTTGGCATCTTCGAATTTAGCGGCGATCCATAGTGCTGCACAGCCGACAAGCTGGTAGTGTTTCTTGTAGACAACGCGCCGTGAGACGTAGCGGTCAACGATATTCGAGGTGAGGTAGAGAGTTTCTGGGCGCAGACGAAAGTTGAGGTGAACTTCAATTAAGAAGTCGACGAGGCAAGCTCGCATGTGCCATTGGAGCTCTGGCTGCATATCCATCGATGCCGAGGAGCATGCGGTTTGGTTCTACGAGAGAAATGCACATAAGGATCGGCACTCAATGAAAGCGGAACGCTCGTCGACGCACCTCCATCTCGTGCATGTATTGCACCACATCATCCCTGTACTCCTCTTCCAGTATATCCCGGACGTTCTTATCGAGCGCAAGCAGCTGGGCAGCGCGTCTCCGCCGTGCCTGGGAAGCAGGGCAATTGGGCGGCGTTGACGGCGTGTGCGAGGCCGATGGGAGAGAGGACACCGAGGTGCGCGATCGGGGCTTGGCGATGCCGCCAGCTGGCGATTGCGGGGGCGCGGCGCGTGATTTCGATGGGCGAGAGTAGAATACATTGCGGGCGGATTTGAGGGTAGATGCGGCTGCAGAGACGGCTTTCATTGCTGCGGGAGTGGGTGTTGTGGGGCTGAAGAGAAATCTACGCTCAATGTGCAAGACCACGGCAGGGAGAAAGTCAGCCACGATATCGAAACTGCGTGGATGAGGATGAGAAACATGCAGAGCGAGAGGGTGAGACTGTCCATGTCTCCTCGCCAGATAGATTCCGGGACCATTAGAGGTCGGATGCAAAAAGGACGGCGAGCGAAAAAGTAGATGGGAAAAAGGCGATGCCCGTGCGAAAAGAGAGGAGGAAGAGACTGACCGAGGTTGTGTGTGCTTGATCGGTCAGAAGAGACGAGCGATGGTTGCATGCAAGGTGGTATACGGAGCGAATGTGTCGATTGGAGCCCGTTGGGTGGGAGTGGGATTGGCGAAGCGAAGCAGTGAAGAACGATGGGCCAATAGGATATCGGGGGAGAGAGAAACTTGAGGAGACAAAGAAAAGATGAGATGAGCGGGAATGCTGGGAATACGGGTGAAATAAATGACGAGTGAGAGAGAAAGAGACGAGGAGAAAGAGAAAGAGGCGGGCGAACGAAGGAAAGGATGGTGGAGGGGGTCTAGGCGCCGTGGTCGTCGGCTGGGACGACGGTGGGGACGGCGAAGACGACGGGGACGACGAGGAGGAGATGGGAGAATGGGAGAGACCAGTCTTTTGAGCAGCGATGTGGGCGGCATAAGCCCATCGCCGCGCCCACACGCCCAAACAGCCAGGGCCGGCAGCGTGCTCGCCCAGCACAGGCGACGCGCCGCGGAAAATACGCGAAAATAACACGGAATAGCACAAATCCGGAGGAAAAGAAAAGCAGGAACGCAGGAAAAAGAGAGAGAGAAAAAGGCCGGGCGTGATTAATTGACTGGGCTAGAAGCTCCGCGGCTAAATCAGGCCCATCGAGATCTCCAGCCTCCCGACACCCATCTACACGTGTCGTCACTCGCACAGCAGAAGCAAGCGCAAATCTACTCACGGCGGGCGCACAAAAAATCCTGCGATTCTGCGAACGGCGCGCGTCAGTTCACCACCCAAAAATTACGCTTAAGAAGGACGTACGTTGTATCTGGGCGCGCTCAATTAACTGCGGGGGTTGGTATCTAGAGGCTCTCGTCACCGTCTGCATCTGGCACTTGCGCGGGCGAACACTTACTAGGAAGGCGGGAGGCCGGGCGACTGGTTAGGTGGAAAGCGAGTGGATGATCCGACTTTGCGTCGATCGAGTGGAGTGGAAAGAATGAATGGACTGGTAGATAAACCAAGGAAGCGTCTGCTGCGAAACCTAGTAGCCAAGGCCCAAGGCGCGCAAGTCGACAATTATTTCGCTGAACTATGGAATCCCGACACCACACGGTGCAGGCCTAAGACAGCAGAAAATAGGTAGAGAGATAGAGATAGAGAAACGAGAGGTGGTGGTAAAGACCAAGTAGCTGAGAAAGAGAAAGGAGGCGTATAACGCTGGCGAAAACGTGCAAAAAGGCAGTCGGCTGGCTCGCGAACTTTCTTTCCCTTCTTTTCGCAGGCTTCTGCGTTTGAGCAGGGTGCCTACCACCACGCCTTCGCCAGTGCAGGCAATCGCTCAGGATTCAAAATGGGAACGTGTTCTGCAGCGTGGAGGCCCGGCATGCATTTGGCATATTGCCGCTGCCTCGTGTACATGCCTTATTGAGAGCTACTTTCAGTATCTACGATTAATGCGGTGTATACATAAAGCCCCCGTGGAGTTTCTGTACACCAGCCACGAAGCTGCCAGGTTTCTCGCCCCTTATCTGCCCCCTTTGACACGAGCTTTCCTGGCCCGGATTGCAAAAGAGTAGGAAGATCATGTCGTAGGTCTGGAATGTGTAAATGAGCCTACCGTCACTTTGAACTGTTCAGGCTTGGTCTGGTTTGGTGAGCGCAAAATCTGGTCCCAGGCTCACCTTTTGCGACTAATTCGTTTAGCCTTTGAAGGCTTTCAATCTGTCAGAAATTAAACGCTGCTTCGTACACCGATATCTGAAATCACCGGCCTGATTGCCATGTCATTTCACGCCACTTCGAAACATCCGGAGGGCTTGCTTCCGTCGCGACATCTTATCATCTCGCGACATTCGGATTCATGACCGTAAGCGAGAGCGCAGTTTCAAGCTTGAAGCTTGACGCGTCTCCTCGTAGCCAGAGACTCGAGGTGAGCAGTGTATTGGTACCTCCAATGAATGACCTTGGACACGGGCACCCACGGGGAGCTTCGCAAAACCAGCGAAACGCCGCCCAGTATATAAGCCCGCCAAGTGACGAAATGCTCGTTCCTGCGCCCGTTGTTCTGCAATAACCATACCAGGGACCAGCCTCTCTCTTCGCCTCCCCTTCTTCCCCTGTTGTATGAGTCTATGACTGTGAGACCCACTTTTCATCACCCGACACCGAATCGCAAGGGTCACCCTTCCAGTCACGGACCGAGGAGAATAAATTCAACGCCTGTTCCTTCTTTAGGCAAAATTCGGCGTTTTGGATCCTTTTTTCGAATTCCTTGCATCGGACTGGCCACTGGGATATATAGATTTCGGGCAAGTTTCACTTTCTTTACCCTGGCCTGCCTCGAGGCGCTTTTCCCAGTGGACTGCCGCCCGCCCTCTCGGGTACGCGCTGAAACACCATGCTGGCTTTCCTGCCCTGCTGGAAATATTTCTGTGACCGCGCACCGACGCGGGACTCAAGCTGCTTTTCTCTGGCTTCCGCATCGAGCTCGATCCGCTCGGGCCCATAGAGTTTACTAGTACTGCCACGTCAACAACGTGTGTACAGCGTGCGCGCGCTAGCTCTGAACATCGTCGTCATCCCGTCGGCGACCGCCGCGAGCGGTTGGGCGCCATCACATAAACTTTGGCTTCTATCTGATCTCAGATTATTACCCTTGCACTACTGAACTAGGCGGAGTTAACCTTATAGTTAACAGCGCGTCCCGACGGCTCGCGAATCTGTCATTGTCAAGTAGCTCTACGTGAACTCCACGGCTGAGCAGGGCTGAGGAGTCTGGCGCTGGTGTAGACGACCCTTCTCGCTATTGTCTACTTGGGAATGGGACGGCGACACTGTCCGTCACACCGCGCGCGCCGCCATCTTGGTGCGGAAGAACGCCAGCTTCACATATCATTCAACACCGCCCGCCGTTGTGTGTGCTGCATCAGTCCGTAAAGTCTCGACCAGCGCTATCGAGTGAATTATTGCTTTGATACATTGCGGGGACATCAACGATAATTGACGAATCTACCTATACCTATCAGTATGACGAGCCGCCGCAATCGCGGGGTCTCGTATATCGCTCATCCCCGCGTCTCCACGTGCGCACCTGTTCGCGACCTCGTTCGAACCATCTCGCACCGGCAGGCCGCTGCCCCTCGAAAGCTTGATCTCTCCTTTAAGAAGCCTCGCCCGTCACACTCTCAAATTTACGCAAAGTTCTCAAATCAAAGTGGGTCCGACCAGCAGTATGGACTTGTCTGGGCTGGCCCGCCTTGTCCCCAAGCCGCACAATACTATCGCTACCATACCCAAGTGCGTCGCTTCGAGATCTCCATTGCCAGAGAGTAATTCGAGTTGCCATTTGCACGTGCTCTGGGTCGGATTGCCCTTCTTTTCTTCGAAAATATGCGATATCGGCGTTCTATGTCCTCCGATGAAAAGGAGTCCTTAGATTTTCTCCTGTCAAATCGAAAGGCACCGTTCCCCCTTGCAGACCCAGACGCAGAACGCCCTCGGCTCACCGCACAATTGTAACCGCAATATCGACCCTCTGCCGATATATGGCGCCCCGCTCTCACGATCAATAATCTCAGCATCCTAGGACTCCGTATTTTCCTCACGCATACAAAATCAAGCTTCAAATCCGCTGTGTTAATACTGCTGTTGAGGGATATACTCAAAAATTTATCACCACTTTAACAGTGAAAATATCAGCTGATCAAATCAACTGATCAAATACGAAAGAAATGATTAATGATTGCGGACACCCAATCCGAGTTCCACTATATCAGCAATGACGGCATTTGCGAAGGCTTCGCCATGCACTATTGCACGCACAAGGGGAGCGCACAAAGGCAGCGCGGGAGCCTTGGGCCTAGGAGAACACAATCAGCAGGGTATTGAACTCGGAGTCTGCTGTGCAATCAATTGTTGTATAGCAAGTGGATATGATATCTCGAGGTGGTACTCTCAACATCGTCACAGCGCCGCTAGCGTGGTCCCGGAAACTAGATTTGACAGCTGCCAACCTGACAGGGTGGATCACAAGGACCGAGGGCAGACTGAGACAAGGCCCAAGGATAGCGATCTAGGAAGAAGAAACTTCCTTTTAACCGCTCATATATATACCGTATGTATCTCATACCGCGTCTCGCGGGCTCGCGCACCGGCCACCCATGGGGTGGGTATCGAATCTCGGGCCCTGTTCCGACATTTTCCGCCGTCGTCAAGCCTGGCGTAGAAGGAAAAGAAAAAGCTGAGAACGAGGAATCGATGGGAATATGGTTACAATCACGTTACGCTGCGGTTACAATACAAGTTCTCAGGGTGATACTCGAGAGATCAATTGGAGTCGCGAACACGTTGTTGTGATATCGGTCGAGAGTAATAAACTCCCGGACTCTTGACCCTGCAACTCGTGGCCCGCTCGGCGCTGTTAAAGGAGAGTCAAGGTAGACAAGAGTTCTTTTCCCCTTCATTTGGATAAGTGAGCGGGTAGCAGTCGCTTTTTTCCTGAGCGCTGCGGTGCTATCGCGCCGACTCGAGCGCGCCTATTTATATATTCCGTATTTTCACTGGCGGGCAAGGCATAGATGAGCTGCGCCATGCTATACGTTCGGTCTGCGGAGATGGCTTTATAGTTTCCAAGTCCACAGGGTGCTTGCATTGAATACAAGCTTTGGAGATGTCAGGTGAAGTATCATCATGTGCACATCGTTGGTTGCTACCCCACACTTGGCCCAGTGCCATGGCTCGTCGCTGTCCCAAAATTCTCGAGCGCTGGAGGGTACTTTAGTCCCGATATACGCATGTAGAGGCAAGCCGGCGCTGGGGCCGTACAGGACGCTCATCGATGCGGCCTAGCCATCACCACCTCGATGTACTTAAGGATTCAATCGCAAAGGCCCAATTCAACCCCAGGGGCGCGCCCAAGCCCAAGCCTGAGAATTCAGCATAGGCTACTGAATTACAGCAGGGGATCCCCTTGCCGAATCTGATTCTGTTTACCGAAGTCCTGCCAGCATCCACAAGTGCTTACCTACCTGTTTTTTCACGCCCGCCCGGATCGCCTCCCACGATTCCATTTCAGTAGGATCCCGGGAAATACCACGCACTAGCGCTCTCAATCAAAGCTGTGATTCCAGAGAAAAAGGGGGAGAAGCTGTCGCGACCAGAAACATAGAAATCATGCAAGATTTCAACAGCGCAATCAACAAACTGATTCTGAACAAATCCCACCTAAGTTTTCCAAGTCCGGCGCCAGACGGGTATACTGCAAAACAACATACATGGCATATATGCCGCGCTGCCAATCAGAAAGTAGCAAAAGCCTCCGAAAGCGCGTAGGTTCTCGGCCAATGCATTGGCGCACATGATTCGCAAGCTTGTTGGGCGGTTAGCCCGACTTCCAGGCTGAACCGGAGTGGCGCATTGCGTTGAACCTTTCAGCCAGCAGCGCGCGCCCTACATATGGCATGGTGGCGTCCCACACTAGTAACGCACGGGCAGCGCGGACGTAAATTTCCTGGATGGAAAGATGGGGCGGTATCACGGGTGTTCAAACGCCTGTGCTTACTGTCTATGCATGAGAACCATAGGGCGGACATTTGTTATTGAATAAGGCGAGTAGGGACGGGTGGATCATTGCATACGGAGGATGAGCCCCGTTGGGCCAGGGGGGCAGCTGGTGCCTGTGAGTATGTGCTGATCATGTTATGGGGTGGCGTAAAGGTGGGGCAGGCACGTAAGATTGCGAGTAGGAGAAGAAGAACACGTGTAAGTGAGACCAGAGGCCTTATTCATGGTCTCGGTGCTCTAACACCGCCATCCCTGTGGTAGCTACATACCTAGCACAAGGGGTGACGCAATGATGTTAGCCGAGCCACCGCACTCCTTAATGTCCGGGGGTGTAAATGCTGCTGCATGGTTCACATGCATGGCAGAGATATGGGGGTCGCGGTCTAACCGAGTCGATCCAGGTCCTTTTAAGCGCGTACGTTACTTATACCCGGTAGCGTTGTTAGTGTGAAGTAATCTGCGCGGAAGCCGCCCTCGGATAGTTATAAACTCGACCTAGTCTCGGTATTTTGTCCAAAGGCTGAGAGTACCCCATCGGTAATTGACCGACGTGAAGCAGTTGGAGGCTGAGAAAAGTACAGCAAACGCAGAAATCTCATTACGTAACCCCCGCCGGACTGGGCTTGAAAAGGGCTGCATAGCCCTCCCATGCGAAAAGAAGCAGAAGAGGCTGCTGTCAGAGAATGTTTGAGCAGCGTGCAGCTCGGCGGGTGTGTCTCTGTGCATCTGAGACCGTTGAGCTTAAACTGAGGTTGAGTGGAGATCAGGGACGAAGCCTTTGAGAACGCAAGGCTTCGGGTTGTCGGATCAACACCATCTCTTGAAGTCACATACCTCGCCTATGTTTAAACTTTCAGCGTATGGGTGGGAAGCGATAGTCCAAGGCACCATGCCACTTGATCGATCACACGGCTCATCGTTTACTGCCTAGGCGAACTCGAAAGCAAGAGATAGCATCAGGTTAACGTCTATGTAGAGCTAACCAGATCAGGGTTGCGCCTGGCAGGGTGCAGCCTCGTGTATACCCGACCATTCTAGTTATGGAACTTTGTATCCGTACCTAAAGACCAGCCCTGCATCCCAAAAAACGTCGACTCGATTCCTGGAAAGCACGACCCAGGTGACCTAAATTTCCATCCACTCCACCACCTCTACAATCCTTGATCCCTAACGATACAACACTATTTATGTGTGCATGCAAGGGGGGTTTCGCACGATCTGAAATACCTTGAAACACTACTTGAAACTTTCGGGTGATCCTCTCCGGTCAGTGGAATCACCCCGAAAAGCTCTGAGAAACACCCGCGCTTTAATTGAGTTTAGACGAATGACGTCGCGGGTGACGCGCTTTCGTGTGACGTAAGCAGAAGCGACCTGGCTTCTGGATCTGGATCCGATCGACTTGTCTTGTCTACCGTCCTCCTGGTTTCAGTTGACAACGATGTGTTACAGCCTCCTTTTCATGAATGTTCGCTTGTACGGTCGCAGGTTATTCCTTTGGGCCCGTCGAAGTTCTACGGATCGCTCGGATAAGGTCCAGTGCGCGTAACTTGTGCTCAGATCCCGCATGGGCCTTCCCTCCTTTACATTTACAGCCTCCGACAATTAATGGGTCCTCGGTCTCGGACGCGTCGTTAATTTCACATGTTGGAGACACGCTCGCAGCCGCAGATGCCTTTGTCTTAGTCTAGGCTGGAAGGGACAAAACCCGGGCTCTGCGGAAATTTGATCGAGAGTCTTGGTCTTCTGTGATCATCATCCACATAATGGCAACCGTATCACTGTGCGCCCACTGTATCACGGTATCGCTGTGATCCATTTCAGAGAGAATGCAAGGGAGTTAAACAGGAATGCGGCAGCTCCAAGGTACGATTTCGGACCTCACGACCCCTCGTCTCCGGCCACCGCTGTCTTGTGGCCTTTCAAACGCCCGTACCCAAGTCCCTTTTTCGCTGAACAAAAAACCCTGGGAGAGAGTGGATCTGCATTCAAAGCATCCTCCTTCCCTGGCACCTCCCCGTTCTCACCGGTCCCGCGAAAGACTGCTTCCAAGTTTGCCATGGAATCTTTTTATGATTTCGTGGTCTTGGAGGAGACACGTCTTCTCACAATTAAGCCTGTATCCGAAGTCTCCACTGCTCATTAAAACACAAATTAATACCGCATCTCATCCTCTTGGAATGATGCTACTAGAGAATAAGTACTACTCTTCATCATATTCGAAGAACAGGCCCAATTTATTAACTTTCATATGCTTATGTCAATTTTCACCGGCCATTATACTGGCATTTCCTCCCAACCATGTGCACCATATCTTATGCTCAGCCAACTTACTTGACTGCCCCGCGTGGGCCTTATGTAAAGTTAAACTGTGTGAATCAAATATACGGCACCCGTATATCAAGTTTGTGACCGAAACCCAGACCGTCTCTCACGGACTTGACGATCTTCATTACCACTTCCCGGATCGGCGGCTCTCGAGCGGGGCTTAGCTTGTAAGCTACCGCAACCGAGGGTGTGGACTCCGTGGAGTGGAAGTTCAAACGCACTGACATCCGACATCCGTTTCAGCCTGATCGCCCAGATGTTTGGTAGCCCACGAAATCCCGACGTGCTTTCATTCGAGATGGGAAAGCGCGATACCACGGCCGTATGGGCCCCGCGCTCACAAATGGTCCGCACAGTGCGGTGATATCAAATATCCCTAAGTGTCAAGGCTTGAGTACAGGTACCACGAGCAGATGTTAGGCGAGTAGTTCGATTACTACAGCCTCCATGATAGCAGTCTTGGGTGTAGCTCGCGGACAGCGCCTCGCCGCCGTGGTAGGCCGCATGCGCGCTAAGCAAGCGAGTGTCGGAAGGTTATAAAACATTCCTCGGATATGTTCTAGCCTACAGGGTGCTCCGGGGTAAATCTTCAAGCGAATCACCGATAGAACATCTTGGCGTATTGAAGCCCGCTGGAAGCGCGTGAGACCTTCAATAGTGAGATAGCCTGCATCACTTGTCACGAACATATTATAGTTTGATGAGTGTATGGTGTTGTCAGAGAAGAGCGAAGGGGGCTGATCATGGAATATATTATAGGGGGCTCGACCGCGCGAGCGCCAGGTTGTTATATACCGCGAAAGTGCACGTTGGGGATCACAAGCTGTATCAGACAGGAGGTGGCGGCGTCCTGAGAGCGGGATAGAGAGCGAGACAAAAGACACGAATAGCCGGAGCTACTGCTCAAGTAAGGATACGCCCGCTTCGTAGAAGTGTCATAAATGTGTGCGCAGAGGACAGCCAGATACATAGGAGCGCGTCTCCGCCAAGCTTTCATGAAAGACCGAGTTGACAGTAAACTATACATGAGTAGATTAGATTTAGTCTTGGTTTCGGGTTGGCTGGCCTGAGGCATTTTTACTATTGTCATCGAACGTATCATCAATGCAAGTCGGCCCAAAGCTACAAGCGTTGGCGCCGTAATACCTAGGGTATATCAGATACCTTAGGAAGTAGAGAAAGACGAGCACAATGCTTGGCAGCAGACCCGGCAACGGAAGAAAGTGACCGGGTCACGAAGCTGTACGTGGAATGTCTATCCACAAACTCGCTAGACTTGCAGGCCTGAGTCAACCAGTGTACATATTCGCATGTAATGATCCACATTTGCATACAGTTATGAGATAGTCAACCAAGTTCTGATATTCGCAAGCAATATACGGGAGGTCTGGTCGTCGATCTTTCAAGCTTGGTGCAACCAGCAACCAGATCTGCAGAATATGGCCCTCGCGCGCACATGATGGCGGGGAGAGTAGTAAAATACCCGCCGATTCATGTGATCCCAGTCCTAGTCAAGTGTAGCCCATTCGAATTGAGGGCAAGCGGAAATCGAAGATCCTATGAGGCATAGCAAAACGTCGCCCAATAGGCTGCGCGGAGGACTAGCACGAGACAAGAGACGCAGCCTGACCAAAGTGCATACCCCACAGGCCTGGAATTCTGGGAGGAAGAGCGAGGGGTGATGAAGGACCGGGAGCGGAAGAACATGGCGCGCATTGCAAGCTGGTGCTAGGATCCAAGAGATTCGAAGAGCTCGACTAACTGAGGACAAGACACACTTCGCGGGTAGCCGAAAGGTGTGTGCTTATAAGAGCACCACTACGAGAAATTAACGCAGATTATGGTGATAGCGGGAGTCCGAAGTCGGAGATCACGATCAGAGCGCGGTGTGTATGGGTTCGCTAAAAAAAAATTGCCAGTTTTTGGGCTTAAGCTCTATATCTGCCTGAAAGAATGTGCGCAGAACGATTTTTCACTCGATCGAGGAGTATTGATGCATGATGGTGGTGGTGAAAGAGAGCATTGAGAAGACCTGAAGTCAGTGATTCTGAAGTGTCCAAGAAATGCCCCAAAAATCGGACCAACAACCGGAAGCAAACCACACTTTCTGTGCGTTTCCCCGACAAAAAAGCATCCTCGCATCTCCCACACAGCGAACAGCACGACCGCCGGCGCAGCGCACGACGGCCACCACCACAAAGTAGTACCCGACACGCACCTGAATCGACTGCTGTCGCCGCATACACGCATATTGTCGACCATGTCCGCGACAAAGCTCCTAGCGCGGGCGACGCCCCGTCTCCCAGCCACAGCGCCCACCGCATTATGTGCGTCTGGCGCCCGGCGCGGATACGCATCTCACGGTGGCTCACATTACAACGAGCCGTCTGGCTACCTTTTTGGCGAGAAGGTCTGTCCTATTTCGCGATCTTTGCTTGCGGCTCTTGTGCATTTGGCTCATTATCCATGACTTGCGTGGTGTTTTCATTTCGATGCGCAGCCTCCAGCGCCTGGACACCGAAGAGTCAAAGAAGACTGGGAGAATATCTGGATGTATGGGATGTTCGGGACGATGGGACTGGCCGGCGTATTGCTGTATTACAAGCCTGATACATCGTACGTGATTTACCTTCATTCACAGATGCTTCTCATTCATGACTTGCGTCATGCGTTTTTTCTTACAGAATCCAAACATGGGCCATGAACGAGGCAAAGGCCCGGATGGAGGCGAGGGGCGAGAAAGTCGAGTACAAACCGTCTTGATCCGACTGTCGTCATCATTCCGTTTTCTCCAATATCATCCTGGCCAGGCCGTGAATTATACTACATTGCAACGCATGCAATAATTTGCCCGGATATACTCGGGGTCTAGTAGTCCCACTCAGCTCCAGCCCGTGTTCATTGCTTATCAGGCCTCTCAGCTATCGGCACTCAGTGGTCCTCGCCGTCCTCGCAAAGTTTCGTGTAGGCTTCTTCGTTGAGAAGGTCGTCCAGCTGGATTCACATGGCGAGTCAGCGGCTAGCTAGGGACCTGTGGGTGGTGGAAAACGCGAGAAACTGACCTCTGCTGGGTTGGTCACCTGGATTTTGCAGAGCCAGCCTTCGTCCTCGGGAGACTTGTTCAGCAAGTTGGGTTGGTCGCCCAGCGTTTCGTTGATCTCTTCAATGATGCCAGAAATAGGAGCATACTGCCCAAGAAGAAAACGTCAGCCATGGGCATGAGGAATGCTGTGGAGGAACTGACGATGTCAGAGGCAGCCTTCACGGATTCCACCGCGCCGATTTGGTCTGAAATAGATGAACACCGAGATTCAGCGTTGAGCTATGTGAACGTGGCTGTAAATAAAGGTGAGTGATAGCCGACGCGCACCTCCTTGCTTGATTTCCGAGCCAGCAGAAGGCAGCTCGACGAACACGACATCTCCCAAGCTCTGCTGTGCGTGGTCTGTGATAGACACGGTGCCAATCTTCGTCTCGGAGTCGTAGGAAACCCATTCGTGGTCCTTCGTGTAGCGCTTGGCTGTGTAGGGAAGAATATGACGTGAATTAGCATCTCACGTGTCGTGTCGATGCAAAGATGTAAGGATGTGCAGCGTACTTATAATGGTGCGCGCGAACGCGGGTGTGGTCCTTTGAAGCGCGCCGACGCGCGACGTCTGCGCGAGCGGGCGGGCTGCTGGGAGTGCGGAGCGGATGCGAGCGGCGAACATGGCTGACAAACTAGGCTGGACTGGACCGAGAAAAAAAGCAGATGACGGGGAGGGAATAAAGATGCAAAGTGGTAAGTTTCAGAGGATTGACGTCGTTGGCCCCGCGTGAAAACGCATATAAGAGCAAACGGAGGCAAATTTGGGCCGCCGACTGGACGCTCACCAGCACTCTGCTCAGGACTCGGGTACTCACTTTATGGAATATACGGTGTCTCGTCCTGGGGGCGGGGCGTATCACAGGTACTCGTGTCCGTGACCCAGCAAAAATATCGTGCGGAATCGTTTTGATGCCAGTTTTCAGCGGGGCGCTTGAGGCTGAAGCGCTGAAGTTGGAGGATGTTGGACAATGGCCATCCCGATTCCCCATAGACTCAACGTGGACTCAACCTCCATCAGCTCAAGCGGGATAACTGGCAGCTTCCAGTCGCAGTTCTTTCTGCACTCATATTCATAACCCGGCGGCTGTACCAAATCTGCATGCACAAGTTCTGGGGTTGGCGTACTTTCAACCCAGAGGATCTTTTAGGTAACTAAGATGGCCCCCGCAGGCCTCTCGTGACCTCTCTGAGTTTCTAACCGCCATGATCCTCGGGTTTGTTAACCAGTGCTTTGTATGCTGCAAGAAAGCACCAGATCCCACCTCAGCCGCTACGGAGTACAGTATGTGCCTTTACGGAGGGAATACTTATAATTAGTGTCCGCTACGTCACCGCTGGGAGCTGGGGCGCGTCATCCTGTAGGCTATAGCCCGTCGTGTTTGTATAAAACTCCTCTCGTGCAGACTTGGGGTGTTATCTCACCAGCCCTACATAGTTACCTGATCACTTCCTCAAAGCCATCCACTCCCAGCTACACATCAGCTTTCAAATTTCAATATGTGTCGTTGGTATGCCTTCTCGCCTTGTGCCCAGTGCCCACAGCTAGATCTGACATTTCGCTGTGTCCTATAGGTTTGCATATATCTCCGCTGATGAACACTGCCTCCTTGAGGACGCTCTCATCGCCCCCGCGCATTCTCTCGCAAAACAATGCAACCAGAGGCAAGCATGGCCCTATCTCATCGTACTGTTCAGATCCTTGACTCCAATTGTTTCGACAGATATCTCCCAGGTCTCGTTCATGGCAATACTGAAGGCGACTACGATCTAAGCGCGCAAGAAATCAGGAACAGAAACTCGGCCAACAACAACGATGGCTTGGGAGTCGCATGGTCAGCCCAGCTACACTCGATCCTACCCGCATATATCCACTCACATCTCGTCTTTAGGTACACCTGGGTTCGGGCTGATTACGGCGAAGCCAATGGACCGTGCCCAGTCGTATACCGCACGCTCTCCGACCCGCTCAAAGATCCCAATTTCGTGTCCATCTGCGCGTCCACCTCCACTCTCGCGCTCTTCGGCCACATCCGCGCCGCCTCGCCCGGCTCCCGCGTCACCGAGTCCAACGCCCACCCCTTCCCATTCGGTCGCTGGCTCTTCATGCACAACGGCGGCGTCGCCCATTTCGCGACATGCCCCGCGTTCAAAAAGGCGATGATACATGCCATCTCGGACGAGGCGCTCGCGGATGTCTGGGGGACGACCGATTCAGAGTACATGGGTGCCCTCTTTTTCACGCATCTGTCCAAGCTTTCCGAAGAAGCTGGCGGGCCGGGTGGCGCGGCTGCGTGGGACCAGTCGCATCCGCTTGATATGGTCAAACGCGCGCTGGAGAACGCGCTCACGCAGATATTCGAACTGCAAAAGCAGACTGTGAAGCCGGTGGAAGCCATAGAGCCCTCGGGCCTGAATATCGTCATTACCGACGGTGTGCAGATGCTCGCCATCCGGTTCCGAAACCATCCAACCGAGCAGCCGGCGTCGTTGTATATGTCTACCACGGCCGGCATTACGCTGAACAGGTGGGTCATCTCCTAATTTCCGTTTCATCATTTGCATTCTCTCCAGAACTCATGTCATTTTTTGTACTTGATTTGCCTTGTAGGAAATATCCGGATCACCCAGACGGTGATCACGCCACCTATCGGCCCGAAACGTCGCTCTCCGACCTCAAGGGGCCGCACGAGCACGGCAATCACCTCATCATCGCGTCCGAGCCCAGCACGTACAAAGAGGAGGAATGGCATTTGATCCCGAAGAACGAGTGCGTGATGATCGATCATAACGGGGACATCCAGCGCGCACCCGTGGACGTTCAATTCTAAGAGTCCAAGAGTGGTCGGTCTTAGCGGTAGGGGATACCGTGAGCGCTGAGTTCTACTTGTTTCTTTTTATACTCGCATATATGCATCGTCCATTCAAAATTTGACCCAGCCAGCCTTTTGCGGCTGCGTAATCAATATCATCTTCCGCCTCATTTTAGATCTGACTATAGGCTCACCAACGCCGCAAGGGTGGAAGCGAGATTTAGACCTGGGATCATCCACTCTCAGCGCACTGGCCCTCCAAGGAAGAACGGGCCGGTGTGTTGAGAGCGAATGATCACGAGGCTACTCAGCTCGGTTCTCGACTGCTCGTGAGGACCTTGGCTACGACAGACGTTCCACGCAACCCGAGTGGGCCGCCCTACCGGCGAGAAACCTGGGCTACGCTGACCGTCTCCTGATGCTTCTCACCCAGCAAGTTTGCGCAAAATCTGAATCAGCGCGCGATCCGAGGTGTAAGCGGTTTATGGCAACCAGCGAATCGCGAACGACCCCGATCGAGGGAAGGATTTGAACGAACCCCAGAGGGAAGAGAAGGGTACAAGCGGAAGTCACGAGACCTCCTCGAGCCTGGTATATCCGACAACCACAACTTCCTCGCTGTTCTAATGGCAGGGCATAAAGACCTCTTACCTGGGGTGCCATTGAAAAGACTGTGGTCAACGCACACCCGTTTGGCTACGGATAGAGTCTCCTCCGTGTGCGACTCAAGTTGAGCTTCGATTAAAGCTTGGCGTCCTCCAGCGCTCTCCGAGAATCGGTGTCGTGTACTCTAAAATGCATTCGGCGCCACAGTTGGCTGGAGGTTAAAAGGTAGTCGGAAGTGACGTGAACATACCAATTCACCAACCTCGCGAAAAATCCAGCAGCTGAACCGACTCGGTGAGCTCAACGGCGCCCCAAGCCATCATACCAGTCGTTCTCTCTGCGCTGTGCTGATCTAGGCGTGTTTCACTACGAACAGCTCTAAAAAAAATGGTCCGCATCTCCTCGCTCCTCGCCGCGGCCCTCTTCGTCGCCGCCCCCGCCGTGTCGGCAACGCGCGTCATGCCCCTCGGAGACTCCATCACCGGCTCACCAGGATGCTGGCGCGCTTTGCTCTGGCAGCGCATCAACAACGCCGGCCTTGGCTCTCGCCTCGATTTCGTTGGCACGCTCCCACCGCAAGGGTGTGGGTTCAACTATGATGGTGACAACGAGGGGCATGGTGGTTATGTGCGTAATCTCATTGTACTCGTACGGCCGGGGCCGTTGGTTATGATTGCTGACTGTAACGTGTGATCTTGGATTTGAATAGCTCGCCACGAATATCGCGAATCAGAATCAGCTCGTCGGCTGGCTGTCTGCCACCAAGCCTGATGTCATTATAATGCAGTAAGTCAAAGCCTTGGACATCCGACTTTCATGGCATAGTTAACAAACATGACCCTTGTCCCTATCTAGCCTTGGCACGAATGACGTCTGGAACAACATATCTACCCAGACCATCCTGGATGCGTACTCGAAACTCGTTGGTGAGCAGAGCACCTGCTCATCTCGTGGTGCTTTAGCTCGTGACCGCCTCTGATAAAAGTCGACAACTAGACCAAATGAGGGCCAGCAAGCCCACGATGAAGGTCCGCCTTTCAATCTGCGCACTCTGCGTACCATTTTATACGACGTACTAAACCTACAAACTTGAAACTGCAGATCCTCGTAGCCAAGATTTTACCGATGAATCCAAGCGGCTGCGGGAACTGCGCGCAGGGAGTTATCAATCTGAATAATGCCATCCCGGGATGGGCCAGCAGCAAGAGCACGAGCGCCTCGCCCATCACCGTCGTCGACCAGTGGACCGGTTTCAGCACGTCCTCCGACACCAGCGACGGCGTTCATCCCAATAACAGCGGAATTCAGAAGGTCAGTTTAGTCATGCTCACTGCTCGCTTGTTGTAGAGTTTGATGCTGATATTCATGGTTTCGACTTCGAACTAGATGAGTGACAAGTGGTACAACCCCCTCGTTGCCGTCATCTAGAGCGTGCATGGACGTGTATTTTGCCCTATGCTTTGGACGCAATGTAGACTAGTATCTGCTGTCAAACTGATGCCATGCTCAATGACACGTTGCTTCCACTGGCAAGCTTAAGAACAGAGGCGACTGAAGTAAGCTGAATTTGAATATACTTTACATCAATGACAGTGATCCATTGCCCCTGTCGTCAATCCGCGCTCCAACTAGTGCCTCAAAGTTCAAGATCAAGATGACCGTGTCCGTCGGCCTGCGTTGCTACCCCATCGAGTTTCGTTCACGCGGCTGGTATATTTGGCCACGGCATCGACGCGTCTTTCACGAAGCTACATGCACCTTACCACCACCAACACTTCTTTCTCCTCCTCATCCTCAGCGCGTGTCATCGTCACAATAGCTATCCATTCAATCAACCGACAGAGTTTGTCCTCAGTGCTGGCTACACCCTGGCCGCGAGGAAACGCTTTGAATCTTGTAGCAGGTAGTGCACCGCACTTGGAAAGGCCTAGGTGGGACGGCGCTTTGTTAGGCGGCAGGCCTGCAGGATGCTTTCATGATATATAAGCGGTAGTTAATTCCTCGCAGCAGCCTCTCCCCACCCACCAAATTGTCTCGCCTCATACGCTCTTACGCCCGCCCTCTCAAAATCCATCATGAGTCAAAATTGGCAGGTGTTCGTATACATTCCACCGTCTTCAATCGTGGTCAGAGCCTGACCCGCTCCAATAGTATCAACCTGGACAAGAGACAGACACTCGGCCTTTGGGGAGAAATTGGCGAGTTCATTCGGGGAGGCAAACCTTACGAGCTGTCATCGCGTTTCATTCCTGTGGACTACGCTTCTATTATAATTTCCAGGTACGATAGAAACCTGCAGCAGTCGTCGCGACGATTCCTTATGTCAATGAGCTCCTACAGTATACCTCGTCGCAAAACGCCGTCTGCCCTGACTATCGCTCAACTCCTCGGGTCTCTCAATCTGCCTATGGAGATACTTGCTATGATTTTCGACGAGATCGAGGATTTCCACGACGCATTCTGTCTTGCGTATACCAACACGCATCTCCTTGCCGCCGGCCTGCGCAGTGTCTGCGCTCTCCTCAGAGTTAGACAGGCGTGCTGGGCAGGCGACCGCGTTGTCTGCATCGGGGATTATGCACGGAATGAGGATCTGCCCGAGGGCATGCTGACAGCTGCGGAGACGCAAGAGCTCCTTGCGTTCGAGGCGAAGGTGGTATATTCGGACGATGACGGCGCACCCAACCACACCGATCTCTATCGCTTCGCCAACAAGAACTATCAGTGCTGGAAGTCTCTTGGGCGATCCGACAGCGGTTATCATGAATTTACCAGCAAACTTCTGCCGTACGAGAAGGAGTGCTACGATCGTCTGGCAGATGCTAAAAGAGAATCCCCGTCCGGTTATCTTGCGCTCTGTAATCTCCCCAAGCGCGAGTATGTTCGGGAAACACCTCTCTTTGCTTTTAATTTCAGTGGGCTCCCCCATGATGGCACCTTGCTTCTCGGCAACACGCGCGACTTTGTCACTGTCCTCGTCACTCGCATGTGTTGGACGTCTAGCGCTTCGTGGGAGCTCAACGGCGGATACTTGGAACAAGGGCCGTGGGCTGGCGATCGGTTCGAGATCATCACCGAGGACGCTCTGAATGCGCGTATTGAGAGGGGAGAAGCGTGGAGGGATGTCACCGCCGATGTTCTGGATGACATGCACGCAATTCTGGACGAATTATTCGGAGGGGAGGACGAAGAGGAGATGGACCCTGAAGACGATGATACTTACGCGGAAGGATATTATGAGACGTACTCAGAGGAGACAGACTCTGACACAGACACGGGTATTTCAGAGGAAGACGAGGGAGTATCGGAAGAAGATGAGGGTGATTCAGGGAGAGATATGGGCGATCTAGAAACTGGGGGCGAGGAGTGATCTATAGAAATTTCTGGGCTTGCATCAGGAAAACGCTAGATTACTTAAAATTTGCCTAAAATTTATTTTCTTCCCCATGCCACACTGAGCAATTTCTAGGAAGATCTGTGTGCATACTCTGAAAGTCCACCATTGATTACCCCTATGAGCATAAAAACTCAAAAATCCCCCAGGTTACTGAGGAATAAGAAACTACAAAATTTTTGGGGAATTGTAACAAAAATGCTAACATGCTGGGCCACTTTCACCACTTTGGAGCTTAACTGTACTTATTTCACTTAAATCTGGGTTTTAAGGGTCCGTTCGGCAATAGATAGAGATCACAAAATCGCAATCTTTTCGCCCAGTAAGGAGAAAAAGCTTACAAATATTCCCATATTGAGCGAAAAGATTGAGATTTCATGATCTCTATCTGTTGCTGAATGGACCCTAAGGGCCTGTTTGGCAACGGGACGAGATCACAAAATCTCATTTTTCTGCCCATATAAGGAAATTTTGGACAATATTTGCAAGATCTTTGTAAGCTTTTCTTACAAATATTGTCAAAAATTTCCTCATACAGCCTAGGGCATAGCATGAATACCAATATTCGTCGAATACTCCGATGAATACATTATTAACCCGACCCTGAATCTCGGGCTTCGTGAAACCGCATATTCGAACTGGATCCGATTAACGAGTACCAACTCCGGTAATTCAGATTCACCTGGTAGGTATTCACGGATATCCATATTCGCGAATCCGAATCCATATTCGTTTTTTTCTCTGGCAGCATGCGCCAGCCGCGTTGGCCTTATCAGCGCCAGTGGCTGCGCCACCAATCAATCCTCTTCCTTCCTTCCCTCGTCAATCGCAGCATTGTCACCGAATTGCTGCCCCTGTACCATGTAGCGCGTAAGCCCTTGGCTTTGTTTCAGTGAGATTAATGCTGGTTGACTCCGCTCAGCACACCCTCGACAAACTCGTCATCGTCAATGTTCAACGAACCTTACCGCTTGCCACCGCGCGCTGCTGGCCGACACTAGTGATCGTCCGGGCGCTAACGATTATTCACGCTAGCGGCGCCTTACGTTTTTCACCTGGTGTCGTCACCAATTCCTGCCGTCTCCCCGACCGGCAGCGGCACGCCATGCTTCCTCTGCCCGCGCCGTACTACCACTGGCACTTCTTACCGCCGGCTCAACAAACCATGCCCTCCCTTAAAAACCGTTTGCTGGAGCGCACTACAACGATCAGAAACTGGCTTGACTCGCTCCCACTGTTCGCGCCTGACGTCCCACTGTGTGTACACTCACTCATTTTTCTTAATCTGCTTTTTTTCTCACATATGCTACCATAGATCAATGGCTTTATCAGATTCACTGGCGTCTTCTGGCAGCGCTAAAGCACCATCCTCACCAGGCTCGAAGACAAGCGGCGCGGCAAGGAGAAAAAGTGTTAAAGCTAACAAACCTTCTCAGCCCGTAGACGAAGCGGGAGGATCCCCACCTGCGAAGCGGCGTCGCCACACGGACGATAACAAGTCCGGGTCCGAGTCCGACAGCGCCAGTCCATTGCCCCGCAAGCAAACCAAAACGAACAACAAAAGCGGCAAGAAGCACGCCAAGACCGTGTACAAAACCGCAAAGCCTCCACGCAAGAACGCCAAAGATTCGAACAAGAAAGCCACGACGAAGGCGCCGCCCCGAAGAGTCGCTGAAAAAGACGATGAGTCCTGTGCTGATGATACTGACGACCCTCCCACGGCGCTCCCACAGAAACCGGCCAAGCTCTCGAAGGAGGAGCTGGAGAAACGGCGGGTGACACTGGGTTTTGGGAGTGTCAAATGGTTGAACGACGATGGGTCGCCAAAAACAATCGGCCAAATCCAAGGTGAGTAACACGCTCACAGGTCCATTTTCTCTCCGCTGACTCTTCAAAAAGCCATCCAACTTTCCACTTGGCACGCCTCCGTATACAAGCATTTCGAGCCCATCCCGGAAATGCTCCCACATCCGGTCACAAAAGTCTCGTACGCGTTTAAATGTCACACGAAAGGGTGCGTTGCTTTGTTTGTTATATTTCTAAATGACTGCTCAACGTTTTTCCTCCCCGCTCTCTCTCACCCTCTCGCTCCCACCCGCACCGCTAGAAAACTTCACCACAAGGTTGTCTTGCGCGCACGTAACATCTCTGCCACGAGCAACCTTCACAAGCACATCAGAAAGTGCGTCGGCGTTCCTGGAAAGAAGAAACCCCTCAAGTATTCGCGCGAGCTACTGCGCTTGAAGGTCGCGCAATGGTGTGCTAAGCGTGGCCGTCCATTTGCGATGGTAGAAGATGAGGAGTTTGGTACGTGCCGATGTTTTATAAAGCTATATGCCCTTGTACTAATTCCACGCATCTAGAGGAGATTGCGCAAATGCTGCACAATGATGCCGAGCTACCCTCCGCCACGACAATCTCGCGCGATATCCATGAACACAAGGCAGCCACTGATAAAAACGTCCGTGAATTTCTAGATGTACGTACCGCCCACAGCCCGCTGCGCATACGCAGTGCGTGCTGACCCATTCCCACAAGAAAGTACCAGGTAAATTACATATTGGCGTCGACGGGTGGTCGTCGCCAAATACAATATCTTTCCTTGGGATCACACTACACTTTTACCACGAGGCACGCATGCGCAAGCTTATCCTTGATTTTATTCCGTGAGTTCTCGCACTTTTCAATGGGTTTCAGATTTTGACACCACGTTTAGGATGACTAAACGACATACCGGCAAAGAACTCGCGCGCGAAGTTATGGCGTGTCTCAAGGAGTATAATATACACGAGCGAGTGCGTAGCTCACTCTTTGCTAATGCGGCTCGCGTCTGATCAATGATGCACTGCTTGATAGATCCTCGGCATTGTCTGCGACAATGCCTCCAACAATGGCACAATGGTCACGGAGCTGGAGAAGTATCTGACCGGTTTCTTGGGTAAAGCTGGCCGCGTCAGGTGTTTCGCCCATGTACTAAACATCACAGTCAAGGTGAGTGCGCTGAGACACCACGCCGACTTGGTGAGCGCTGACGCTCGCTCCTTAGTGCATCCTTTCGGTGTTCAACAAGAGGAAAGGAGATCTGGCGGGACTTGATATTGCTGATATTGAGGTAGACGACGAGGATGACGAGGAGGACCGTGAAGCGCGCATGACCACAGATCCGGGTGAGGCTGACTTTCTCGACGACTGCGTTCGCGATTCCGAGGCCAGAGCGGCCACCTTTTTGGGCGACGATGATGTCAAATCGGTGAGCTACATGCTCACAAAGGTACCAACACATCCCTCATGTATACCATTAGCACGCTACTGACGCTCTCCGTGCCCTCAGATGTCGGCATTTTCCAAGAAAATCCGCTTCTCTTCACCGCTCAAAGAAGGTTTCTCGGCAGAATGCAAACGGAACGACATTGAATTCCACGTGCCCGAGCGCAACGTCGCCACCCGCTGGAACTCAACGGTCACAATGATGAATAGCCTGGTTCCTCTTCGGCTTGCGATGGACAAATATTGCGAGGAGGAACCGGATCTAGGTAAGTTTAAGCTAACAGCTCTAGAATGGGATATCATTGCCCAGCTCTCGCCGGTCCTAAATGTGAGCCGTACATTACACCATCGCTCACACTCACGCTGACCGCGCACTTGTAGGGCTTCCTTGACGCCACCAACCTGATGTCCCAATCGAACACACCCCTCGTTAGCGAGGTAAGTAGGTACCCTCCCGGCATTACCCTATCAACCCTAAACATCTTTTCTTACAGGTAATACCTCTCATTGACGACCTGCACGCATGGCTCAAGGACGTAGCCGCCGCCGGGACTAACCACCTCGCCGTTCGCCACGCTGCCCAACAGGGGATCTCCGCGCTCAATAAATATTACTCGCTCACTGACGAGTCGCACATTTCCCGCTTCGGACTCCGTACGTCCAGCGGCAACAGCAGAAACATGACGGTACTAACTCGTATATACAGTTTTGCATCCTATGTACAAGACCGAGTACATGCGCGCCCAAGAGTGGCCGGCCAGCTGGATTGCCGTGTACGTCCCGCTCTCATGCTCTCTGTCCTGACTCTCTAATCCATATTTTACTCATAGGTCCCTTGATCTCATCCGCGGGGTATGGAAGAAGTATGCGCCTAAAGCCCAGGCGCCTGCTCTCGCACAGGCCACCGATCCAACCTCGCTGCGGTCGCGGCTCAACCAGTACAAGACGCAGATGCGCACGGCAACCACGACAGCCACGCTCGATCAGCTGGAGTGCTACCTCGCGCAAGAGCCGCTCAGCTGCGAGGATCCGCTCCAGTGGTGGGAAGAAAAGCGCGCTGTGTGGCCGGAGCTGGCAAAGATGGCTTTTGATTATCTATCAATACCCGGTATGTCTGGATTGCGCGCGTGCACATTTTGTTTTCTAATAGATGTATTTTCCTTTGTAGCTACGTCCGTCGACGTCGAACGGGCGTTTTCGTATGGCCGCCGGACTGTCTCACTCTATCGCCATTCTCTCAGTAGCGATACTATACGCGCTAGTATTGTCTTCGGCAACCGGTGCATCGAGGGCTTGGTGGACGACAACGAGCTCGTTGCGATGATCAAGGCAAAGGCAGGCCGTGCTGGGAGACCTCGGCAAGCTGTCTCGGAAGATGAGGATTCGCATTCGGAGGGAGAGGGAGAGGATGAGGATGAGGATGAGGATGAGAACAGGGTAGATGGGGCTGAGGAGGACGGTTTTGCAGAGGGTACGGAGGTAGCATATTTAGATGAAAACATGATCTTGTAGTGGACATAGAGGAAGGGGCGCCGGGACTTGACAAACTTGAAGGGATAGCGCGAAGGGGCTCGGGAGCATAGACTTGATATAATATTATTCTATTTCATTGTCCTCCACTCAATGTGTGAACACTTGTGAAATTTAAGGCTTCATGTGTGTGCTCAAAGGTTGTTGACCTTGGAAGAATTGGACTTGAGATATTTTCGCTCTGGTGCGCACAGCCACATAGGACTTTGTGGCCAGAACATGTACATCCATGAATATGCCATGCATATCCATGAATATGTTATGTATCCATGAATACCAAACCTTGGAATCCATGTATTCATGGATATTAAGTATTCATGAATATGAATATGAATATAAGTATTCACAAATACTGATGGATATCTGGAGCTGTGAATAGGAATATGTAATCTTGCTATGCCCTAATACAGCCAGAAAAAAAACAAGATTTCGTGATCTCGTCTCGTTGCCAAACAGGCCCTAAGTGTTTTAAGTGTGTTTTAAGTGTGTTTAAGTAATCCTGTGTTTTCCTGATGACTGATAGTTACGGCCACATCGTGAGGGTAGTACTAGTACCAATGTACTGCATATCATCACAAAACACAGCAATGAACTTGGAGGCTGAAGATCAGCTGGGTGTTTCCACTGTTTGGTTTCAAGCAGCATGGCCTGAGCTGCAAAGTTTTGGACAAGGACCCAATACTTAAGTGAGTAATCAGTAGACTCACCCCCTTCGAAAAAGGAAGGTGGGTGACACCTGGCACCCAGCCAAACAAAGCGCACGCAACATCCAAACATGCCAATCAGACCCTGTTTCGAGTTAGACAGATGGCCGTACTTTATGTCCAATTCAGGACTTACCCATTCAATGACGTCGCCTAAGGCTGCCGCTTGGAGGCAAATTTCGTGCGTCGTCGACCGAGGGGTCTTCGGCGTTGCCATTACCCTCGTCGTCGCCGTCGGCAACGACAACGACACACCTCAAAAACTTCTTCAAACATATTTTTTGCCGGTGTATTGTACTTATTTTTGTGACCATTTAGGTGCAAACACAGCACCTTTTAACATGTAATCCATCTATAACACAATCAAACAAAATCAGAGTAATAATAGGGTGATTCACAGTTCATCAGTCCCATTCCCATTCTGACTCATTCTCATATGAAAAAGTCAGAATGGACTTCGGAATGACTCCAGAATGACCCCAGAATGGCCATTTTGGAGGCACTGTGAATGCCCCTAATGATCTTATTTGAGAGTATTCCAAAAATAGCTCCGCAACAACCTCACAGATTGACTTTCGCACTTAGTAAGTATCCTTGAGAGACTCTATGGGTACCCCAGCGACCCCGGGTTGGAGGGACAAAGTGAAAAAGTGACCGAATTATGGGGGAAATACAGGGGGAGGTGTATGCCAGGATACATCTGAGCATGGCACAGCAGCCAGTTGGTATATACAGGATTGGTTTGGGAGATGCATTTTTTGCATATAGAAGTAATTTTTGAGAGGGAGAATACAAGAAAATACCTCCTTTTGATCAAGGAGGACATGAATCTCCATGCCTCATGCGTGTAAGGTGTATTTCGAGTACCGCCCCCCTGGAGGGGCATGGTTTTATGAACGGATTTTACGGGTGCGTAGAGGGAGGAATTCTCTACATCCTACATCAAGGATTGAGCCAGATCGGACGCGATTTGTGGGTGTGGCAACGATTTTGGTCAGAGGTGCAGTTGGAGGTGTTTAATAATCTGACTAATTATCAAATGGCTATGCTGCACAACTCCGCCCCCAACCAAAATCGTTGCCACGCCCGCAAATCGCGTCCGATCTGGCTCAATCCTTGATGTAGGATGTAGAGAA
>KL198057.1:229006-260145 GCA_000697705.1 Botryobasidium botryosum FD-172 SS1 | reverse complement strand
AGGCTCCGGACCTCCTACGCGCGGGCCCGCGATCCCCGGCCTCGATGCCCGTCTCGCCGGACTCCTGCCGAGGACCCCGCCACACGTTCCTTTCCTTCTTTACCCTTGTCCATACATTTCTTATTGATCCCCACTGTCTCCATTCATTACTTTCACACTCCTATTAGACACCACTAGACAGCTTCATGTATATATACCAGCTGCCTCCTCTGGAGAGCAGCAGAGTTAGTATCTCGTCTTTCTCCCTCATCTGCCCTGCCTAGCAGCCACTCCTAAGTTTCCCGTCTCCGTCCGTCGACTCCGGAAGTCAGACGTTCACCTCCGCGCATCCGGATTCGCTAGTTTGCCCCTTCCGCCTCTCGGACCTCTCCGGACCTGCGCAGACCTGCACGACTCTGACATATATAAGCGGTGGCTAATTCCTCTCAGCAGTTCTCCTCGCCCACAAAATTATCTCAGCTCGCTCTTACATCTTGTCACTCTCTTCAAACCCATCATGGGTCAAAACTGGCAGGTGTTCGTACACATCCCACCTTCTTCCATCGTGGCCATAGCCTGATCCACCCTCCCCAGTATCAACCTGGATAAGAGACAGAGAAATGGTTGTTGGGGCAAAATTCCCGAGTTCATTTGGGGAATTGAACCTTTGGAATCCGCGGCACACAAGTTCGTGCCAGTGGACCTCTCTTCTATTATAGCTTCCAGGTGCGAGGGAAAACAACAGCTATCGCTCGTAACGCTCCACTGATGATACACACGCAGTCTGTCTCGTCGCAAAAAGTCGCCTGGCTTAACTATTGCCCAACTCCTTGGGTCCCTCTATCTGCCGATGGAGATTCTTGTTATGACCTTCGATGAGATCAATGATTTCACCGATGCGTTTTGTCTTGCATACACCAACACGTACCTCCTTGCCGCCGGCAAGAGCAATCTCTGGAGACTCAAGGGGGCGCATTGGGCCAGCGACCGCATTGTTTGCATCTCGGACAATGCCCGGAATGAGGATCTGCCCGAGGGCATGCTCACACGGCTGCGGAGACGCAAGAGCTCCTCACGTTCGATGACAAGGGACATTGGAAAAACGACGATGGCACGCCCAACTGCACTAATCTCTCTCGCTTTGCTGGCAGCAACTACAAGAAACTAGATCTAGAGATATACAACCCCGGACTTTGGAGGTTCATGAACAAGCTTCTGCCGTATGAAGAGCACTGCTACTGTGGGTTTCTAGAAGCCCCAAGATATGTCACGTCCGACGACCTCGCGCTCTGCAATCTCTCCAAGCGCGAGTATGTTTGCTCGAAAGCACTCGAAGCCGTCACTGGGCTCCCCGTCCATAGGCCTTGGCTCCGCGGCAACGTGTACGACTTGGGCATTGTCCTCCTCACACGCATCTGTTGGACGTCTCACCCCTCCTTGCCCAAGGACATATGGCTATATCAAGGAGCATGGGCTGGTGATCGGTTCGAGATTACCAACATGGACGCTGTGAATGCCCGTATGAAGAGAGGCGAAGCATGGAAGGATGACAGTGCCGATGTGCTGGAGCACATCCGGGTAGTTTTGAGGGGCGTATACAGATCCGCGGGCAAACCTGAGCTTGAGACAAACTCTGGGGATGATGATACCTAAGCATCGGACAGGGATAGTTGAGGCAAACTCATAGGAGGAAGACGGGGTGTCAGAAGGAGATGAGGAGACTCCAGGGGTGAAAGTTGGGGCCAAGATCCAGGAGTAATATGGGAGCGTCTTGCGTATGGAATGTGATGTAATGCGCTACCCACTCTTTACTTTGACCTCACAAAGCACGGTGACTCTGAACCTGAAGCTGAGCCATCGATATAAGTTATTGGTTCTTTTGCAGGCGGGCTGTAGCTGCTGCATGCGTGACCTATCGCGAATTCGAATTAATTGTCGGCATCAATATCACTGACAAAAGAAACTTCGAATTCAACCTGCAGCTCTGGTTACACCAATATTGGTCGCGAGTAATCCATCAGTTCAGCATTCAAATATTCAACGTTTCAAGTGCTTGCCTCACACTCCGTCCGCGTCGACCCCCAGCATGTTGCGGAGCGGCGGAGGCAGATTTGAATGTGTTGACACGTCTGGGCATAGCATTCACCCGTGTCTCACCGTCTCACTGTCTCACCATATGCTTAGCGCCACCACCACCTCTTCCTCAGTACGCGCTATAGCTTTCGCCTCAATCGACTAACGAGTCAACGAAGCTCCCGTGTCGCTCTGGCTACGTGTTGGCCGTGAGGAAACAGTTTGATTGTAACAGGTGGTGCACCATGGTTGAACAGACTTAGGTGAGGCGTCGCCTTGAGAGGCAGTGGGCCGTAGAATGCTTCAATGCTAACTCCTCGCAGCAGCTCTCCTCACCCACCAAATCATCTCAATTTGCTCCTACGCCTCGCCACTCTCTTCAAATCTATCATGGGTCAAAACTGGCAGGTGTTCGTACACATCCCACCGTCTTCAATCGTAATCATAGCCTGACCCGTCTCCCCAGTATCAACCTGGATAAGAGACAGAGACTTGGTTCTTGGGACAAAATTAGAGTGTTCGTTTGAGGAGGCGAACCCGAAGAGCTCGTGTCGCGTCTCGTGCCTGTGGACCTCTCTCCTATCATACATCAGGAAAAACGGGATCTCTAAATTTGAGCAAATTCATGTAAATTTAACCTGTTTGTACTTTTAGACCCATTTACGTCACCCCCTAAATATGAGTGTAAATTTGCGTAAATTCAAGCGCATTTTTGACTGTAAATCAGTGTAACTAGCTAAAAAGTACAAATGGTGTAAATGGAAAAACCCCGAAGGCGTCGAGGAGATAGACACTGCGGCCAAGTTATTTTTGATAAAGGGAATGATAATCAGTCTAGACAAAACCATAGCAATTATACAAAACCCACGCCAAATCAAAACACCATGGCCTGTCTGAGTTTGATGAATGCAATGAACGATCATCAGCATTGGAATTTGCTTGGAGTCGAGATGGAGGAATAAAAGGTACACATGCACACCTTGGTTCCTTGCACCCCTGCAGAATGGTATGAGCTGGGTTTAGTGGCCAAGGTGGGTATGAGGGCATTACAGGATATACGAACCGGGATATTGCTCAGCAGCACAAGTGGGCCGAGTAGGATAGGACGTCATTGAGGACGCCGTGAGTGGTCACATCAGCAAAAAGGTTTGGGGTGGTAGCAACAAGGGGTTGTTAGTGAGTGCTACAGGACTCTCTAGAGCACTCAGTAGCAATTTGTAGCAGCCATAGCACCAGAGTGCTAGACCAGGGTCTACATGTTACAGTGCTATGGGCACTATGAGCTGCTACTGGGTTCTCTATAGCAGTCTATAGAAGCCACTAACAACCCCTTCCTGCTACAGCCTGTAACCTTTTTGCTGATGCATGGTTGCAGCCTGGGGGATCAAGTTGTTGTTAGTAATTGTACATGAGCCCTACAGCGAACCATGGCCATCTCCAACCACTGAGTCGCAGGAGTGGGCAGACGTACAGCACCGTGTACAGTAGATGGGGAGCGCAAGCCTTAAGGCCTCTTGAATATCTCAACCTAAGAGTTATCACCCGCGAAGGCCTCGGGCTTGGCTTCACGGTCTTTGAAGCAATTGAGATTAAGTAAAATTTACCCCGACTCACTCGAACTGGCTTGGGCGCCTTAGCGGCCCCTTCAAGGCTGGCCATAATCTGTAGGTGTATTGAGTCAGTGCCGGAAATAGATCGCCATATTTTATCGAGGCTATGGGTTGTAGCTACTGAGCTAGCACTGAGATACGTACCGTAGCTTTTTTCGATCTTGAAACACTGCAGATAATAGCTACCTACTCAGTAAATCCACTGTGCGCAGCCGGGACGCCCAAGGACTCATGACACCTGAGATCTGGCTCAAAACTGTTATGGCGAGAGGCTAAATGTGATGCACTTGATCAGCCTCCAGCAGTATGTACTGTTGAAATGAGAAGCTATAATACAGCTTTAGATGCTGTGTGTCTTCTCCACGCATGATGAATGAGTCTATTCTGTACCTATAATACAGCTTTAGATGCTGTGTGTCTAAGTACAGAATATAAGTAAAATAAACGCGCATATAAGACACCTGAACAACTTTACCTTCTCCACGTGTGATGAACGAGTGAAGAAGAAAAGCGCCTGGCGTTGAGTCCTATACTTGATCTCCCCTACACAGCCACAAAGGCTTCGGCTCCTCGACTATACTCAATGCCATCTCGTTATCGCCGTTGTTTTTTAACGCCTCAACACTCCTCCTCAACGCGATAACGACACCTCCTCGACGGACACTTCATGATAGCCCAAGATATCCCCAAAGTCGTATAAATTGTTTCGGTTCGAGGGGTTTAGTGAAGGTGTCCGCGATGTTATCGTGCGTGTTTACGTATGAGACTTTGATTTCGTTGTTATTGACAAGTTGGCGGATATGGTGGAATTTTACGTCGATATGCTTCGATTTGTTGTGGAATGAGGGATCTCCGGATAGGACAATGGCTCCGTTGTTGTCGCATAGTAGGGGCGTCGGTTCGTTTAGCCTGGGGAATCCTATCGCCGTGAGTAGTGACCTCAGCCACACCAGCTCTTTTGCCGCGTCCAACACCGCCACGTATTCCGCCTCACACGACGATGTGGCTACAATCTTCTGTTTCCGCGACGCCCAGGATATCATTCCTGACCCAAGAGTAAAGCAGTACCCTGACACAGAGCGTCGGGTATCCACACAACTTGCGTAGCTCGAGTCGGTGAAGCCGATGAGACGGTCGGGATATCGTCCTCCCAGATTCAGCTCCAGTTCCCGCGTTCCCTTCAAGTACCTCACCACTCTCTTGGCCGCTTCCCAGTGACCCGGTCCGTAGCAGTCGAGAAACTGGCATAGGAACTGGACTGCGAACATGATGTCGGGTTGCGTTCCGACGGCCACATACATTAGCGATCCCACCAGAGAACGATACGGTATCTTCTTCATCCTCTCGACCTCCTCCTCAGTTTTTGGCCCGTTGTTCCTGGATAACTTGATTCCCGCCTCCAGAGGCGTCGATACTGGGTATGCATCAACTAGCCCGAATTGGGTTATAATGCGATCGATGAGGGCCGTCTGGGAGAGGGATACTGTTCTAGTTCCGGGGTTGTGATTGATTTTGATCCCCAGACAGAATTTGGCGATCCTGAGGTCGGATATAGTGAAACGCTGTCGCATTTGATCTTTGAAATGTGCAGTCTCTGCTGTGTTGCTGCCTGCGGCTATGAAGTCGTCGACGTGGACTGCAGTCACGATGGTCCCAGTCTTCGTCTTCCGATAGTATACGCAATACTCGCACAGCAACCTCGTAAACCCCCATTTCACCATTGCGTCATTCATGGTGCGATTCCATACTCTCCCGGCTTGCTTCATCCCGTAGAGTGCCTTCCGGAGCTTCCAGACCATGTCTCCTTCACCCTCGCGAAGGCCGTCCAGTTGTTCCATATAGCATACTTCGTCTGGATTGAGCGTGGCGTTCAGGAATGCCGTTTTCACGTCAACCTGGTGGACCTCCCAACCCATTGACGCAGCGATATGCAGAATAGCCCTGAACGATTTGAGTCTAGCCGTCGGCGAGGTCGTTTTGTCATAATCTTTTCCCATGACGGCCTCATATCCTTTGCATATGTATCTGACTTTGAACCGGGCTGGGTTTCCGTCCTCATCGTATTTCACAATAAATGTCGATCGTCCTCACATGACTTTTTGGCCTTTTGGGACTTCGGAACGGGGTATTAGCTCGTATACCTCCATGTCCTTGATCGATTTGAACTCGTCATTATACGCAGCTTGCCATTCTTTGGCGTGCGGACTCTCCAGCGCCTCGCGGAGATTGGCAGGTTCATCGGGGCCTTCGACTCTGATAGGATTATCCTGAAAGAGGGCGACGATTTCCGCTAGCATCGCTATATCGGCCTCGTCAAGTTCCACCGTCTCAAGCTCTTCCAGCTCCTCCGGCTCTGGCACTTCCTCTATCGCCTGGGCCTTTTTCGCCTCCCGCCGCTCTTTATGCTCCGCTCTGACTCTGTCTCCACTCTCCTTCGACTCCATTATGGCTCGCTGGACCGCTGACAGCTTGTTGATACCTGACGCTTCCGCCGCCTTGGCCAACGGTGCGCTAATCCTTGTTGATCTGCGTAGCTCAGTAGCAGCTGGTGGTGCTGGCTCTTCGTCTACTGGATTTGCGTCACCTATCGGATTTGGCTCGGGAATCGTAGATCTAGGTGGATCGTCATCGTCAATTGGTTCAGTGCATCGCGTCCTCTCAGACGCCGATTTTTGCGCGACCGTGACCGATGGGTTCTCCCCACCGTTTTGGCTGTCTGTCTTGGTACCCATCTCATGGCTTTCGATGAATTTCACATGAAACGAAGAAATAACCTTTCGCGTTGCCCGGTGGTAGCATCGGTATGACTTCGAGTCGAGTGAATAGCCGATGAGAACGCATTCCACGGATCGACCATAGACCTTTGGGTTGTGTTCATTTTGTATAAGTACGAACGCCCGTGACCCAATTTCTCTGAGGTGCCTAAGGTCGGGTTTATGGCCGTGCCATGCTTCGAAAGGCGTCTTGTTCGTGAGGGATCGACTAGGAGTGCGGTTCGTGAGGTAGCACGCGGTCAGTATGAATTCATCCCAGCGGTTGGTAGGGACGTTGGTAGCCAGTCGCATCGCCCTTGCCTTCCCCATGAGCGTGCGGTGAACTCGCTCCACCTTGCCTGCATGCACGGACGTATGAGGAGCAGTGAATTGATGCTTGGTTCCCCGCTCTTCGAGAAAAGTGGTCATAGCAGCACTCTTGAGTTCCCCATTGTCGTTGCGGAGAATCCCCACGGTTCCATGAGTAGGATCCTCCTGCTCTCGGGCGAGTTGCCATGCTCGGTACGCAGGATAGGCATCTGATTTCGCAGCGATCGGGATTGCCCAGATGTACGACGTTAAGTCGTCTATTATGTCTAGCACATACAGGTTGCCGCTGGCGGACTTTACGTCTATCGGACCCATTAAATCAGCGAAAACGATCCCCAGCCGTCTAGTAGCCCTCTCCCCCTCCCTGATCTTTGGAACCGCACTTCGGGTCTGTTTTCCGATAATGCAATGTTCACATTTCGGCGGATCAGGGGAGAGGTCGATGGGCATACCTTCGGCTAGGTCGTTGCGTGCCATGTCAACAATCGACTGGTAATTGGTGTGACCGAGACGTTTATGCCACGTCTCAAGCGTGGGCTTTCCGTGGGCGATGTATGACGTGGTGATATTATTGGCAGTGGTGCGATTGTCCTGGCTATCCAGCAGGTGGTATAGAGGTGATTGCTTTGACTCAAGTCGTCCTCGGGCAATCGTCTGGCCATCCTTTTTGTTCGTCACCCAGCAATCGTTGTTGTTGAAGTGAGCAATCACGTTCAAGTCGCGACACAGCGTGCTGACGGACAGAAGTCGGACGGCGGCGTTGGGGATGTATAGGACGTTTCGCATGAGGATAGTACGGCCTTCCGCGACGCGCATTCGTATCTCTCCCACTCCGATAGCTTGTATGGTGGATCCCCCGATCCCCTTAACTGGCTTCGAGGTGATAGGACGAAGGTGACAGAAATCGGAAGACGCGTGAGAGATATGCGCAGTCGCTCCCGAGTCCATGAAAAAAGGGGTAGATGAAGTGGATATGGTCCTGGTTGGGTTATCCGATCGCTCGATGGCGATAGACGCTACGTCGATAGTGGGAACGCTCTCCTTGTTCCAGTCCACGTTCGCGATAAGCTCCTCCTCGACGACGGTCTGAATACATGCGAAAGCGTTGTATTCATAGTCGTCGCCTGAAGACAATGAGTTGATGTACGACGTGGGTAATTGCTCCGACGCTAGCCCCGCGAATTCTTTGGTGGGTGACGTCGTTGGCGTATTGTTGGACAAATAGAACATGTCGCCTGAGCTGGTGTCTATGCAGAATGCACGGCCGGCTGAGTCCGTGCCCCGTACCATCGGAAGTGAGACCGTCCCACTGTTCTTTATCGCCCCACCCGTTTTCTTCTGCTTCTCCGCCGCCCTTTCCACACGCACCATCACCAAGACTTCGTCGCGCTTGCCTTCCATCGGTCCCCCTTTCGCGAAGCATCTCGCGAGAGGGTGGTTCGTGTTGGTGCAATTCGAACAGGGGGGAAACTTGCCGCTCGTGGTCTGTGAGGTTTGCGTTGTCGTCCCCGCTGGCCCGGATTTCTTCCCGCCGTGTCCGCTGTTCGCAGCCAAAACCTGCGTAGTGGTCGCCCCAACGGTGGTCTCACTGCGTATGAGTTGTTGTTCCGTATTAAGGCGTTTGCTGATGTCGTAGCTGGTGTACGGATTCGAGGGGGTAGCGTTTGTGAGTGAGGACGCGGTACTGTCACGTATATGCGGGAGGTGGGTTTTCATGGCGTTCAGCATGATAATGGAGACAAAGACCTCCTCGTTGGGGACGCCAATGGTGAAGACTTCGGACGCCAGCTGGCGGATTTTGGCGGTTGTGGCCGAAAAAAGCTCGTCGTCGCTGTACTGGATGTTGAATAGCTCCTGGATCAGCATGATCTGCTTCATAGGCCCCTGCTTCTCATATCTCCCCACGAGCATCTCCCATGCTTCCGTCGCAAACTTGCACGCCTTCACATCGCGTTGGTCTTCCTGCTGAGTGCAGTTACTCAGGATGGCGCGGACGATTCTATCGTTGTGCTCCCAGTTGGCCGCGTTTTTGTGGTCTGTCGCGTGGTCAGGGCATTTGATTGTGTTGGTGGTGTACCCCCATAGTCCGTTAATCACGAGAATGTCGTCCAGTTTTATCTTCCATTCGACCCAGTTGTTCTCGGACGCGCTTAGGATAGGTAGTCTCTCGATCGATGGGAAAGACACGTTTGCGATCGCGATGTCCCTGGACGTGGTCGGTGGGTTTGATGCAGATGGGGTAGTCATCGTAGTGTATAGAAAAGAAGTGGGAGTGGTGGGAGGTGGTGGTTATTATGGGAATGTCGTCTGGCGTCGTCGACGGCGATGTGAATGTATGCACGTCGATTCGATCGTGCTGACGATATATGCACTCTTTCGTGGGTGCTTCGATATACGTGTGGATGTAGGCTGCTTCTAGATGCGTGCTTGCTAGAGTACGCCTAAAAGCTCATAACCTGTTGAAATGAGAAGCCATAATACAGCTTTAGATGCTGTGTGTCTTCTCCACACGTGATGAACGAGTCTATTCTGTACCTATAATACAGCTTTAGATGCTGTGTGTCTAAGTACAGAATATAAGTAAAATAAACGCGCATATAAGACACCTGAACGACTTTACCTTCTCCACGCGTGATGAACGAGTGAAGAAGAAAAGCGCCTGGCGTTGAGTCCTATACTCGATCTCCCCTACACAGCCACAAAGGCTTCGGCTCCTCGACTATACTCAACGCCATCTCGTTATCGCCGTTGTTTTTTAACGCCTCAACACGTACGCACACGCGGATGGTGGCCAGGACGTGAAGTGCAGTCATATCTGCTGGCGCCGTAGCATGGCTGCACGATGGTACAGCATAGTCAATATACGTGTACTTGCGAGTGTAACCTTGCCTTCTCTGGCATCAGCAAAAAGGTCTGGGGCAGTAGCAACAAGGGGTTGTTAGTAAGTACTACAGGACTCTCTAGAGCACTCAGTAGCAGCTTGTAGCAGCCATAGCACCAGAGCAGTAGACCAGGGTCTACATGCTACCGTGCTATGGGCACTATGAGCTGCTACTGGGTACTCTATAGCAGTCCATAGAAGCTGCTAACAACCCCTTCCTGCTATGGCCTGTAACCTTTTTGCTGATGGGGAGGTACTTAGATGAGATATTAACGTGCGCTCCAGTGGTCGATGATTATCGAACGACTAGTGTTGACTTGAAATTTTGAAACTCGAAACTTGAGTTCTGCGATGTTCGTCAAGGGAGATGGTGGCTTTTAAAACTATACAGTACATACATATGCTTACGGATCGGCTGCAAACAAAATACAATTTGCTACAGCTCGCCATCTTCACACGATTCGGAGCGCGCGCGTTGTCGATGTATCGCGAGTCTGACACCCCCCCGTTGCTGCCCCATACTAGTACACGTCTTCCATGCACTTCCCAATGAACAATCCGATATTTCGGCATTTTTTTGCCATATATACGTTGATTTTCTCACTGAATCTTTGATTCCTCGACGCTCCTAGTAGTAGTAATTCTCATACAGCTTAGCCCATTTCTTGACAATAACGTCGCGTATGCAGTCTTTGATACGCTTCCACGCCTGAGTCTAACTGGGCATTGAGTGCACTCGTGGGCCTTGCACTAGTGGCACCACTTTTGCTGATTTACCGAGTTTATGGATTTATACATTTAGGCCTGTAGCTCGATGAAGCAATCGGGCGCGAGCCCGACCATAGACCAGCTCGGACTTAGAGCCATTTACTCTGATTTGGAGAATTTTGCGGGAGTTTGGGCAAATTCAGCTAAATTTAGAGATCCCGTTTTCCCTGATGTAGCTTCCAGGTATGATGGAAACCCGCAGCTATTACCGTAACGCCCTCCTGATGATACCCGCGCAGTATATCTTGTCGCAGAACGCCGGCTGGCCTAACCATCGCTCAGCTCCTTGGGTCCCTCAATCTGCCGACGGAGAGTCTGGCTATGATTTTTGATGAGATCGATGATTTCCGCGATGCGTTTTGTCTTGCGTACACCAACACGCACCTCCTTGCCGCCGGCCAGGGTAGGCTCTGTGCGCTTCTCAGAGTCAGGGAGGCGCATTGGGCCGGTGACCGCATTGTCTGCATCTCGCAAAGCACCAAGAATCAAGATCTCCCTAAAGGCATGCTGACGGCTGCAGAGACGCAAGAACTCCTCGCGTTCGATGCGAAGGACGATTGTGAAAACAAGGACGGCCGTACCGATCTCTATCGCTTTGCTGCCGGCAACTACTGGAGACCTCGACGAAGCCACAATTTCGAATATTTCGAGTTCATTCGCAAACTCCTGCCGTATGAAAAGGAGTGCCACAATAGGTTGGTCGAAGCCACAGGATCTTTCACGTCCAACGACCTCGTGCTCTGCAATCTATCCAAGCGAGAGTATGTTCGCTTAAAAGCCCTCAAAGCCGCTACTGGGCTACCCGTCGATAAACCTTGGCTCTATAACCGTGTTCACGACTTGGGCATGGTCCTCCTCACTCGCATTTGTTGGATGCCTGTCGGCTCCTGGAAGCACAATGGTGGATCCTGGGATAAAGGAGAATGGGCTGGCGATCGGTTCGAAATCACCACCGTGGACGCTGTGGATGCGCGTATCGAGAAAGGAGAAGCGTGGCGGGGTGCCAGTGCCGATCCACTGGAGGACATTCGCGCAGTTTTGAAGGTCATATACGACGAACTCAGGAAACGATAATACCCAAACAACCCAATCAGAAGGGGATGAGAGAGAGCTAAACTCAGGTGCAGATATGGAAATTCAGGAGGAAATGGAGGGGGCGTTGGGAGACGAGGAGGCATCAGGGGCATTACGAGCGATTTGGAAGCTTGGTGCAAGGTCTGGGGGCATCTTGGGTATTGAATGTAAAGAAATGTGCTATTCGCTCTTCACTTCGACCTTGCATTACTTACACGGTGGTGGACTTGGAGCTAAGATATGGATCCCGGGTGACTGACGTTTGCACGAGATGGCCAGCGCAACTTACCGCGAATTGTCATCGACAAAGGAAGCTTTGTCCTGCAGCTCTGATTACACCACCAATATTGGTCGCGGGGAAGCGCTTTGATCGTAGCAGTGGCGCACCGCGCTTGAACCAGAACAGGCCTAGGTGAGGTAGAACGCTTCAGGCCTTCAACGGTGTAAGTAAGCGGTGGCTAAACCTTGACTCGCTCACTACTAGTACATTGTCTCTACGCCCCGCCACCCTCGCGAGAGCCAAAAATTATCATGGGTCAATACTGGCAGGTGTTCGTGTACATCCCACCATCCTCAATTGTGGCCATAAGCTGACCCGCTGATTCAATAGGATCAACTTGGACAAAAGACAGACACTTGGCTTTTGGGGAAAACTTGCCGAGTTCATCTGGGCGAGCGAGCCGCACACGCTCGCGTGGCGTCTCATCCCTGTGGACTTCTCCCCTATCATTGCTTCCAGGTATGGTGGAAAACCGTAGCTATCACCTGTAACATTCTCCTGATGATACCCACACAGTATAGCTCGTCGCAAAACGCCGTCTGGCCTAACTATTGCCCAGCTCCTTGGGTCCCTCCATTTGCCGACGGAGATCCTTGCTATGATTTTCAGCGAGATCGATAGTTTCCAAGACGCGTTTTCTCTCGCGTATGCCAACACACATCTCCTTGCCGCCGGTCAGGGCACTCTCTGCGCGCTCCTCAGAGTCAAAGCGGCCCACTGGGCCGGCGACCGTATTGTCTGCATCGGGGACTATGCCGAGAACGAGGATCTGCCCGAGGGTATGCTGACAGCTGCGGAGACGCAAGAGCTTCTCACCTTCGAAGCAAAGGAAGAATACTCGAGCGCCGACGAAGACGACACGCCGCCCGACTGCCACACCGATCTCTATCATTTTGCTGACGACAACTACCAGCACTGCGGACAATCCCTGCGGAGATACTCCATTGATTATTTCGAGTTCGTCCGCAAACTACTGCCGTCCGAGCGGAAGTGCTACGATGACCTGGTGGATGCCAATGGGAAACTTTTGTCCGACGACGTGGCGCTCTGCAATCTCTCCAGACGGGAGTACGTTCGTCTAAAAGCTCTCAAAAGTGTCTATGGGCTGCCCATCGATGGACCTTGGTTAACCGGCGACAGGGACGACTTGGGCACTGTCCTCCTCACGCGCATTTGCTGGTCGTCTGACGCCTCCTGGGACTACAACGGTAGATACCTGGAAAAAGGGTTATGGGCTGGCGATCGGTTCGAGATCGCCACCGTCGACGCTGTGAATGCGCGTATTGAGAGGGGAGAAGCGTGGATGGATGCCAGTGCCGATGCACTGGGTGACATCCGCGCGATCTTGAAGGATGTATATGGGCCCAAGGGCGAACCTGAGACGGACTCTGAGGGTGATGACACCTACTTGGAAGGAGACGAGACGAGTTCGGAGGAGACAGACTCGGATGCAGACATGGAAATTTCAGAGGAAGACGAGGGACTGCTAGAAGGAGATGAAGAAACTACGGGTGATCTGGAAACTGGAAACGAGGCTTAGGAATAGCCTGTGGGCGTCTTGCGTATCGAATAATGTGCTATTCATTCTTTACTGCGACCTCGCAACATGCGGCGGTAGACTAGGGGCTGGAGTTCCGAGCTGGTAATTTGAATGTCCCTGCCGGTGCTTCATTTCATGCAACATAGTCTAAGCAGCCGAGTTTTTGACGAGGCTACTGTGCATGAGCGGCGGAGGGAGGTATGCCTTTGCATGCGATTTTAGATAAAATGATAGGATACTCTGCCTACCTCCTAGCCCATACGCCCCAACTAGTACTCTTTCAATATAGGTTCTGGGTTGAACGGTTTGAAGCTGCATACGCTGAGCTTTGTCCGTATAGCTGCCGAGCGCCGATAGGGATGTCTGATATAGTCGAAGTTTGACGAGCTACCCACCAAGGGGTATGTGAACGGCAACTTGCAAGGATGGGCAAGGATCAAAGGCCCGAGGGGCCTAGTCTATGTGGGGCGTTTGTACTAAGGTATCCTCCTTGAAAATGAACAAAAAAGATATGCATGTACAGGTATGCGCGAGAATAAAAGTAAACTGATCGAAAAAAGCTAAAAGCGTGCAGAAGAGACAACGAATTCGAGAAGACAGCTATAATAGGACAAGGAGCGCAAGCTTAGACTTTTGCTGCAAGCCGCCTTGTTTCTTGCGGCGTGAACCGCAGAATGACTGACAGTACTCGAACGAGGTTGGGCTATAAAACAATATTGCGTTAGCCGAGTACAAATATCTGGTACGGAAACGTCATTTTACCCTCATTTCTTTGTGCTCTAAAAACTGCATTATGACGTTTCG
This sequence comes from Botryobasidium botryosum FD-172 SS1, assembly GCA_000697705.1. Classification (NCBI taxonomy): domain Eukaryota; kingdom Fungi; phylum Basidiomycota; class Agaricomycetes; order Cantharellales; family Botryobasidiaceae; genus Botryobasidium; species Botryobasidium botryosum. Next base: position 246,053 of record KL198057.1, on the reverse strand, counting down.
CAGATACTCCAGGTTGACCTCCTCTTCGTGCCGTATCGACCCAGCTTGCTCTGAGAGCGCAGGAGAACTCGGGCGGGGTGAAGTAGGACTTGAGAACACACCCGGACCGTCGGGTGGGGGCGACGAGGGGTTACTGACGTTCGCACGAGAGGTGTTGGACCAGAATCCCACTCCCGGGTTGCGCTGGCGCTCAAGGAGAGCGGCAGAAGACTGCAGCTTGCGTAGCTCATCGCGAATCGTCTGAATGGAAGCCGCGGAGTGTCAGATAGCCACTTTACATGATAAAGCAAAATGATGCTGGCCTTGTTATTGGCCCGGAGCTGTACGTCCCGAGTTTTGAGTTCCTCCAGTTGTCGCTCGAGGAGCGATATCCGCGATTCAGACTCTTCTCGCTCTTGTCTAGCAGCAGCCTGAAGCAGAGATCGGGACCGTAAGCACAGTATAGCAGACGAAAAGCATCAAGATATACCTCAGCCTCCTTGGCCCTCTCCAGGTCCGCCCTGATACTATCCCGCTCCGCCCTATCCCGCTCCTTCTCTTCATCCTTCCTCACAAGCGCCCTCTCCAATTCCCTCACTTTCTCGTCCCTCCGCTCCGCACTCCTCATTTCCTCCTTCCACTCCCCTTCCTTCTCCTTCAATTCCCTTCGAAGCCGCTCCACCTCTTTCGAACGACTGTGCAGCCCTTTAGACCACTCTTCCTCCGCCTCGACGCGTTCGCGCTCCAGAACCCGTATCTTTGTCCGTAGCTCCGCGAGACGCGCTTCGTACTTGCTCTCGGCATCCGAGATAAGCCGCGCGACCTCCGCATGACTCACGCCCCCACCCAGACCTCCATTGGTTTCCGCCTGCCGCTGTGCCTCCGATAGCTCATCAGATAGAACCGCCGTTCGGTCTGCAGCTTCCCGTAGTTGATACTGGAGCTCCATCGTCTGGTTCTGCAGAGATTCGAGGTGGGACTGGGACGACTCGAGCTCGGCCTGGCGCATCTGCAGCTGGTCAAACATGCTGTCCTTCTCCTGCGACATGTTTCGCACCGAGGCCTCAAGCTGAGCGATACGAGCGGTTTTTGCGTTCAGCTCTTTCGTGTACGCCGCCTAAAAATAGGCGGAATTTTTTGGTATTGAGTTCCGAATAACATACAGGTAACGAAAACCAACAGACCTTCGACGTGATCGCATCAAGCTCGAATTGCGACTTTCGTGCCGCACTTTCCTTTTCGAATTTATCCCTGACCTCTGCCAACTCCTTCTCAAACTGAGCCTTCAGTGCAGCCACCTCCTTATCCCGCTCAGCCCGCGCTCTCTCCACTTCGCCCTCTAAACGCGCCTTCTCCGCCAACCCCCGTTCCCGCTCTCGCACACCTTCCTCCTTCGCCGCGTCTCGTTCCCGCGCCGCCTCGTCCCTGTCCTTCTCCGCCTTGACCAGCTTCGTCCGAACAGTCTTCAGCAGACTGATCGCCTTCACCCTCTTCTCCTCTTCTTCCTTCCCCACAGCCTTCGCGCGCTCGACCTCGGTTTTCAGAGTCTCCGTTTCTGCTTTGTGTTTAGCAGATTCTTCTTCGACGCGCGCGACGCTCGCGGTGGCCGCTGCGAGAAGTGCCTCTGTTTCGGCGAACTGTGAGCGTAGTTTGTCGATTTGGTCAGATTGGGATCGAGACTCGAGACGGTGCGTATCGCGCAATTCCTCCATACGCTCTTCTTGTTCTGTATTAAAGGGAGGGACTCAGACGGATGTCTAAACGTGGAAGAGGGGGCACTTGCGTCGGATTTGGGCAGTAAGTCTTTTGATCTCTTCAACAGACAGCTGTAAAGATAGTAGATTGCAGCCATTAGACGAGTACTAGAAGATATATCCATGTATGTTTACCTCCGTTTTCATCGAAAGATTCTTCAAATAGTCCCGGAGGCTATCGACATCCGCAATCCCCTCAACTGGAGTGAGTTCACGGAGGACACTATCAGCAGCGCGCTTTTCCGCTTGAAGGCGCTTGAAAGAAGTAGAAACATCTGATGTACGACCCAATGCAATGATTGAGAGATGAGAAACCACCACGGATTGACTCGGATGGCTTACCCGAGAACCGCTGTTCGACAAGCTTTAATCTTTCTTTCACCTTTTCCTCGCTCGCGTTTTCGGAGTTATAGGATACCCTCCGGTGAGCCTCCAATAGCTCGCTCAAAGGTCTCGCGAGCTGAGGCGCAGGGTCAAAGTCTTCGTCCACTGGTGAGGAAGGAGGTAGAGGTGTCGCAAGAGCAGTCGCGAATGCATCATTGAAAGGTGAGAGCACTTCTTCGGTGTCAGCAGGCGGGCGTAGGGACGACAGTATGGGCATCGGAGTCGCAGATTCTACCGAAGTCTGGGCAGGAGGCTCTGGGATGGACTCCGAGGCAGGTTCCTCTGTTGTTTGTGTTAATGGTGGCTCCGCCGGTGTTGGATCTGGGGTAGGATCGACGAGATGCTCCGATTCAGAGCTTGTACGGGGAGGTGTCGGTAGGACATCATCCGGCAGAGGTGGTGGGGCGGGTGGTAGGGTAGGTGGCTCGGGGGTTGGCTCGGGAGCAAGCTCGGAAACGGGTGCTACAGGCGACGGAGGCAGCGGCAGAGCCGTGGGATCAACCTCGTCCCCAGCGCGCGCAGGCACGCTACGCACATCCTGCACCGCGAAAAGTGGGTCCGGAAAGGTGATAGGAGGCACAACCGCAGACACAGGTTCGGGCAGTGGTATCGGCTCAGGAGGCGGGACAGGCGTGGGAGAACGGGGCGCAGCAGGCGACGGTGCTTCACTCGCAGTCGTAGACGCATCCCCAACGGTGAAAGCCGACCTTAACCTCTCCTCCAAACTCATTGTCGACTTTCTCACCGGCGATGAACTGACGGCCTCTCCATCCCTCTCCCTCCCCAGCTTCGGCGTCAGTGTTCGACTAGGACCAGCACGATGCTCGCCATCGTTATGACTCTGTGGTCGCTGAGCTGCGATCGTCCTTCGGATGTTCGAGCGCGCCGAGTCGGCAAGGGCGTTTACGCTACCAGATCCAGAATTCGTGCGTACCAAGTCCACAGAAGGTCGTGTCCATGAGTTTGACGCAGCACCAGAAGGCGGAGAAGATGAGGTAGAAGACGTATGGTCGCTCGAGTCTCGCGGGTGAAATGCGAGTGACGACTCCACCGCGTCAATGCTTTCTTCTATCCTTTTGCGAAATTGCGAGAACTGCGAGAACATAGCTTGCGATTCAACAGCCGGAGTCCAAGTATTTCGTGATGCCGGTCTGCCGCAGAATTCCAAGCTGGGAAGACACTCAGACGATCCGCAGAGCCCAAAGTGGAGGTGAGTCGTGGTACGGAAGCAAACTTCTATCAACAGGGAGGACCGCGTCGCCAAATATTCGTCTCCTCACGATACTCGAGAGCAGCTCGCAGCATGAATAGCATCTCATTTCAAGTCCGGTACACACTTCTAGTTCCATTAAATATAGATTGAGTGGGGGACAAATGTAGATGGAGGGGGGTTGTAGAAGTAGCTGATATACAAGGATGCAACGAGAAGCGGGGTCGATATGGGGGTGCAAGATGCAAGGGGGTTCAAATGGTACCAAAGGAAGTCTACTTTTGATGATTATGACTGGGCTGCCACGAGGAGTCCGATTACTCGACGATCTTGGTGACAAGGCCAGTGCCAACTGTTTGAGAGGGAAGGAAATTGTCAGAGACAGGTGCGAGGGCGTAAATTATGGTACTAACTTGTCTTTCCACCTTCACGAAGAGTGAAGCTATAGAAAGATAAGGTAAGCCAAACTAAAAAAAAATAGCACGATAAGAAAAGAAAGCTTGCCGTGATCCTATTTCCAGTGCAACGTCGTGAACGAGCTCGCAATCAAGCTCGACATTGTCACCGGGCATCACCTAGGAACAAGTATAATCAATAAAGCTGATGCCACTTTACTCCAGGCGGGTGCTAACCATCTTGTCCGCAGATTCAGCAGGGTCACCGGGGAACGTAAGTCCCACGGTCACATCCGAGGTACGAACAAACAGTTGTGGGCGGTAGTTGTTCATGAACGGAGTGAATCGTCCACCCTCTTCTTTTGTCAGCACCTGGAAGGACAATTCGGTAAGGAACGTATTCAGAATACGGCATAGATGGCAGAACAGCTCACGTAGACGGCAGCCTGGAACTTCTTCACAGACTTGATCGAGCCAGGGGCGACAATGACTTGTCCGCGTCGCACTTGCTCGCGCTTGACACCACGGAGGAGGGCCCCCATGTTATCACCGGCTTCACCCTATTGCTCAACGGGGTTAATTAGGCTATTCGTTTCCACTCTCAAGTAATGCAAGCATACTAACCCGATCAAGTTCTTTATGGAACATCTCTAATGTGAGGGACAGTCAAAGCCATCAATGACACATTCCGTAACTAAACTCAGGGAGACGAACCAATGCCAGTTAGAGTGGTCTTGAAGGTGCTACCCAAGCCGACAATCTCGACTTCAGAGCCCTTGGTGATGGTACCACGCTCCACCTACGTAGAGCGAAGATTTGAGATATGGTCAGTTGAAACGCGATGATTATCGCTTACCCGACCAGTCGCCACGGTTCCACGGCCGGAAATCGAGAATACGTCTAAGAGCAAGAGACAGGTTTTAGAGGACAGCCACCTGCGCAGTTCGAAGCTCCTTACCTTCAACAGGCATCAAGAAGGGCTTCTCAAGGTCACCTAACCAAAGCCAGAAAATTCGGGTAAGTCCTCTTTATTCCGTGTCAGCGACATGCGTGCTTACGAGGCGGCAGCTCGAGCCAGTCGTCGCATGCTGCTACGAGCTCCTTGATTTTCTCCTTGCCGAGCTCTGGCCTCTTGTCTTCCAAAGCCGAGAGCGCGGAACCCATGATGATGGGTGTGTTGTCTCCATCAAAGTTGTAGGTGGACAGCAAGTCACGCATCTCCATTTCTACGAGCTCGAGCATCTCTGGGTCGTCAATAGTGTCGACCTTGTTGATGAACACGACGAGCTTCTTGATGCCGACTTGGCGCGCGAGGAGCAAGTGTTCACGCGTCTGGGGCATTTGGCCGTCGGTGGCGGAAACGACCTTGAAATAGAAATTTATTGGGTACTATTTTAGTATATATCGGTAGACCACACTCACGATGATAGCACCGTCCATTTGCGCAGCACCAGTAATCATGTTTTTGATGTCTATAAACTCGACGTTAGCAAAAGTCTCCAATTGTGTACCTAACTGCGGCTACTGACAATCGGCGTGTCCTAAAGAAATGGGACGTGTGTTAGAGAGGCTGCATCTTTAATATGCTCGGATGAACTTACCTGGGCAGTCGATATGTCCGTAATGTCTCGAGGCTGTTTCGTACTCAACATGGGATGAATTGATCGTGATACCGCGAGCCTTCTCCTCAGGTGCCTTGTCAATCTGATTATAGTCAACAAACTTGCTACCTCCTTCCTCAGCGAGCACTTTGGTAATGGCGGCCGTCAAGGTGGTCTTTCCGTGGTCGACGTGCCCGATAGTGCCGATATTCATGTGGGGTTTGGCGCGCGAGAATTTACCGGCGGCTTCCGCGTAGCACCGGTACGAGCCTGGTTTTGGATGTTTTTATTTTTTTTATTTAGTCGCGAGCTAGCGTTAAAACACGACATATTGTCAATTGACTCACCAGCATGAAACCGTGTCCGTAGGGGGAGAGCGGGAACGTTGGAAACGACAGGACGCGCGTTCCGCGCGGCATTCGCCAAGGCAAACCGAGAGAAAGCTGTCGAGGCCAAGTACAAAATATCCGGAGGGTACCAGCAGCGAGTGGTCCTCTCAGTAAAATGCGAGAAACACAGCGCGTCGAGCTGCCTCACCTCGAGCAGAGCCAGCAACGGGAGCTTGACGAGGAATAGCTCTGATTGCCTGTGCCCTCAACATCTTTGTAGATTTTCTTTTTTTGGTGGGGTTGGCAACGAAAAAAAGGCGGGGTAAAACGCTTAGAAAGTGGAAGCGCAAAGGTCTGAAGTTCGTGTGACAGGCGCGTCGGTTCGCGTTGGAAAAAATCTGAGCGCGGCGGATGCAGTCGGATGCAAACTCTGCCAGTGTCCTGGCTACAGGCATGGGCACAGCATCTTCACGTGACACCTGGCTTAGTGGCGCTTGCGGCTTGGCTGACAGTGACAACGTTGAAAATACTTGACTGCCACCACCATCGACCTCGAGCGGGACGCATGAACGTTTGAACGTCGAGCCCGTCTTCATCTGCTTCTCGGGATAAAATAACGCAGTTATAAATGTCAAGCGAAAACCGACACGACCTCATTCGCAATGCCATTTCCTTCCTCACAGACCCAAAGGTACGCTCAAGCTCTTGGCAGCGAGGACAGGCGCATTTTCAACCAGATTCACACTCTCCAGACTCAGTCATATCCTATGACCCAACGAATCTCGTTTCTGGAGTCCAAGGGGCTGACGGGGGCGGAAATCGAAGACGTGCTGAGGCAAGCTGCCGTCATGAACTCGACCGCGAACCCCAGCTCGCGAGCATCATCAGTGGCTTCTACAGCAAGCTCGTCGAATTATGGTACACATATACCGTCTTATGGCCCACCGCCGTCGTATGGGAATATGGGGTACATGATGCAGCACCCACCACCAGCTGTGCCGCAGCGAGACTGGAGGGATTATTTCGTATGTCTTCGAGCACTCTCTTATAACCAAGATCGAATTCTGATGATTTCTGGAAGATAATGGCTGTGGTATCTGGCGGTGTGATGTTTGGCGTCGTGTCTCTGGCCCGGGTGCGTTCCTTCCTTTGCTCTATACTCTTAAAAAAATCGTAAATTGATCGCAATTTGGACGCCCAAAGAAATACCTTGTTCCGTTTATGCGGCCGCCAGCTCAAACCGCGTATGAAAGTGACGCCTCTGCGTTGGCTGCTCAATTCGACGCCGCCGAAGCACTACTCAAGGAAATTCAAGAGTCTACCACCGCTTCTCGCGAGGCAGCAGAGGAGCAGAAGGCCCAAGTAGACGCCGCAATTGCGGGTGTTGAAAAGGCAGTCGAGGACATCAAGGAGGGCGAGAGGCGCGCTCAGCAGGAGTTGGCAGAACTGAAAGACGAAGTGGAGTCCGTGAAAGACTTGCTGCCAAAGGTGCGCCTATTGCCACTCGATATCTCCAATTTCTTAGCCATTTCCCTCCGACTTACGAAATGACTTGAACCCTCAGATGCTCGAGAAAAACAAAGAACACCAAAACGCCGCGCTAGCGGAGCTACAACAAGAGCTCAAATCGCTCAAGGCCCTGCTACTCACCCGCAAACCTGAATCAGTCACGCCTGCACGAGTAAACAGCCCGGGATCGTCAATTAGGGACTACATGTCTGTGGGGAAGCCGACAATTCCGGCATGGCAGCTCGCGTCTCCCGGCACACCTAGCACACCTGGTGGGGTCGGGAGCAGTGGAGGCGCGCTTGGTACGGTGCAGGACGCGTCGAAGACGGGTGCCCAGACAGATGGAACGAGTGTAAATAGTGTGGGGGGAGCAGCCGGGCCAGGACCAAGTGGTAATTAGTGTATCCGACGCCGGGTTTCTCTTGAGTGTCATTTGCTTTTACGGCTCACCTACTTATGTTTCCGATATACCAATGACAATGGCTAGAGCTCCTTTCGAGTCTACGGACGATTACATTTGGATCGATTCTCGATGCTCTTGAACATGTCTCTGCACATTTCCGCACCGTCTCGCTGCCCTTGGTTTCCTGTAAGCACCCCAGTGCTTGTTGAGATGCTCGGGGAAGAGTGCACCCCTATCTTCCTTTTGGTTGGCAGGTAGTCGTTATCGATCCTGCGTCCCCATCGCAGCCGTCCGTCGAAGCGGAAACGCGGCGACCGTCATATAGGAGCACTTTCTGCTGCCAAAAGCCAAACTCGCGTTTGCCAACGGATTCCAGGCGTTTCCGGGAGCAGTAAGCTACCTGTTTTGGGAAGGTCCAGCGTTTTGGGCACGAGTCTTGGAGCATTTGACATCAATCTGTCCAGATTGGGGAAAGATTGTGGTCAATGGTGGCTTATGGCATCATCGCGTGACGTAGTGAACGCGATCCCACATGGACGAAGCCATATAAACTCGATTTTCTTTTTTTTCTTTTTTTTCCGGCCGAGCATCCTCCTTTCATCACCCCCACCGGTACCGTCTCCTCCTCCTCGTCCCCGTCCTGGCCATGTTGGAATCGTTTACCCAGCGTTTTTTCCGCAACAGCGGCTACGTGCGTGCTGCCATCTCTCAACCTGCTAATATGCACTCTCTCTTATCTCCAACGCGCCTCCAGGTCACCGTTCGCGGCGAAGACCGCAGCTTCCTCAGCCGCTTTCGCCCCGCACCGCGCGATGTAACCTTCACCGGTGTCGGCCCAGCAGAAACGCCAGTCCGCTCTGCCACTGTCGGTCGACGCAATGGCCGGCGCGTCGCGCGTCCATATAGCAACATCACCTTCACCGGTGTTGGGCCCGCTATCTCACCCACCTCACCCACCTCACCCACATCTCCCTCTGATGCCGACCCCACGCCTTCCATCTCTCCCCACAGCGCGCGCCCTGCTCCCACGCTCGCGCCCAACCCGCGTCCTCGTCTCACATCATTCACATAATTAATCCATCCCCACTATCTTCCATCCTTTCACCGCCCACACCTGCGGGCGCAGGGTGCCGATGATCTACTCTCCTTCTGCTCGCTTCTCTTCTCATACCCCCTTGGCGATTCCCTTGTGGCGCGGTGGTGGGACCCCTGTTCATTTATTCTTTCATTTCTGTCGTGCTGTATCCCCCCTATCGAAGTGTAACTGCTCGCCTCTTATCATAATACCCACATCCTGCTTGTACCACCCCCCGTCGCCGCGAGGTGATCGCCCGTGTCCACCCTCCTTTCTTTCTCTCACCATGCATATCTCCACCTTCCATTTTTTCGCGTTCCCTACGCCACTTTCCTCCCCCTCCCCCCCAGCTGCTCTCATTGTCTAAAAATAAACAATCACATTGACCGAAGCCAGGTGAGGTGAAAGGGTGGGAACTTCGTCATTCAGATGTCATTTTCGCCTCGGTGAGGCTCGGTCCTGGCCTCGCTTGGCGTTATCAGGGATAGTCCAGTCTCGAGGCCTGTGCGTGTGGCTTTTGGAAAAGTGCGGCGGAAAAGCGACAGGGTCGACGCTGCGATAAGCTTGCCAGCACTGCAACCAGGCGAAATTCAGCATCTGTGCTTGACCGGGATAACGTTGACCGGTGGTGCCACCGCCGCAATCTCGAAACTGTTCGATTGGTATGTATGAGTTATGAAACACTTCATAGCCTACATAGAGTCGTATAGGTAGGGCCATGATCTGGACTGGCTGCACTTCGGTGCATTCATCATTCTCAATCGAATAACGGCCGGAGGAAACGTCGTATCGAAGCCCGAAAGCCATTCCCAGGGCCAGAGACGACACGTTTACCATCTGCGATATCGAGATTTGCGGTTGAGTCGTTGGAGGCACTCTGTAGCCGGAGTACTACCTCGTGCGCGGCGGGCCTCCGCTCCGGCTCGAATCGACAGCAGTCCTTGATCAGCGCCCACATTCGCCGGTCGACTCCGCGGTGACGGTGGGATGAATGAGATGCTGGGGGCCGGCGCGGGAGCTCCCCCAGCGAGATCTTGCGAATCAGCTCTGCCTCGTTCTTTATCTCGGCAAACGGAACCTGGAGGGTAAGGAGCTGGAGGGGCCGATGAAACAAAGTGAGGTGATTTTCCAAGCGATGGTTAAAATTAGGTTTTGGCACAAGAACGAACAAACGGATGGTCACGCACCTCGGTCATGACCCGCCCAAACGCAAACACGTCCGACGCCGTCGTCCTCTTCGCCTCCTCCTTCGTCTCTGCGTTGACTAGTTCTGGCGCCTGCCACCTCCGCGTCCCTGCTGCGTAGAATGCCGTAGAGTTGCTCTGGTTTGGGTTGCTGCCGCCTTCGGGGTCGATTATCATTTCCGAGAGGCCAAAGTCGGCGATGAGAGCGTCGCCTGAGCCTGAGATAAATATGTTTGCCTGCGTGGGGTACGGAATAAGTACGTAGGGGGCGTGGTTTGGGTTTGTCTAGGGCGAAGGTAAGGGCTTGAGATGCGTACCCCCTTGAGATCGCCATGTACGACCATTGGGTCAAATGTGTGGAGATAATTCAGGCCTTGGGCAACCTGCAGGAGCTGCGATGATCCACCTGGGTAGTCAGCAATCTCGATAGTTAGTGAAACCAGTCCTAAGGATGCTGACTATTTTTAAGCAGTTTTCATCTGGATTCAGTCGCAGATAGTCTAGTGCGTTCCCCTTCTCGATCCAGGGCGAGAGCATGTACGTCGTCGGACCCAGTACGCATATTCCGATGAACGGGAGGACGTGGGGGTGGCGCAGGTTCCTCCACACGCGGATCTCTCGTTCGAGTTTCTGTGGGCAATGTCAGCGCAGAGTAGACGAATAAGATCAGAGGAGGTCTACCCATAAATTGTATGACAAGACAGAAGAGGGCAACTCACTCGACTCGTTGCCTCCTCCCGGACGTCCCCATGGGGACACTTCATAGCGACCCGGAGCTGCCCAAGGAACATGCCTTCCCAGCAGTCCCCAAACCCTCCCGAGCCGGACGGTTTCGAGTGGAGGGTGCGCACCTCGGATTCGTTGATCGGTGGGTCGGAGGGAAAGACCTTGTAGGTAGAGTATAGTTTGGAAAGGATTGTAGAATAGATCTCATGCTCCCAAGGTTTGAGAAGCATGTCCTATTCAAAAAGCATATCAGCGTATTGGAATGAGATATCGCGACACTCTCCGACGTACCAGACGGAGTTTGCTCATGATTTCGAGCATTTCATTGGTGTATTGATCGCCTGGAGGAAGCTGCACCCAATGCCGTGATTAATACACCATAACACACCTTCAGCAGCTCAGGAGAATATAACAAACGTTTGCGTCTCGATCTAACAATGCCAACACCGCAGGAAGAGAGCCGAGAGAAAGACCCAGATGTACGGCCGTCCGGCCGTCATCGCCAACCGCATTCAAATCCGCCGCCCCCTCTGCAAGCACGACAACCATAGCAGAGGCATCTTCCAACCCATCCCCATTAACCACGTGGTGGAGCGGAGTATGACCATGCCTATCGCGAAGATTGGGATCCGCACCCAGTCTCAACAAAATACGAGCAGCGGAGAGAAACCCCTGGGAAGCCGCGAGATGAAGAGGCGAAGTACCATCAACGCCAGCCACGTTGATATTGGCCCCTGCGCTCACGAGGGCCTCTATCACATCTATGCCATCGCGAGAACGGGGGGCTTCTACGGCCCGGTGGATCGGGCGGTCGCCACCTTTCATGGGAGCGTCTGGATCTGCTCCCATGCGGATTAGAGCAAATACTACGGAGGACAGTCCGAGGCGGGCGGCGCGATGAAGCGGAGTGCCTCCGTGTGGGTGGTAGGTCTTATCGCACCATCCAGCATTGAAAAGTGCAGCGACGGCATTCACACCGTCCTCCCGATTCAAGAGGCTTTCCACCACTTCGAACGGCAGAGGATTCGGCTTCGCTCCTAATTTGAGCAACTGGATGATCGCGTGTGGAGAGCGGGCCTTCGCGGCGTGATACAGTGGTGTTTTGCCAGACACGTCTTCAGCATCGATGTTCAGCCCAGAATCAACGAGGGCCTGCAGTGCCTCTAAGCCCTCGGGACGCCGGGTAAAATCGTTCGCAACGTGGAGCAGAGACCGACCCTGTGGATCTGGGGCATCTGCTATCGCCCCTTCCCTGAGCAACCAGCATACCGCAGTGGGCGATCCAGCCTGGGCCGCAAGCCACAAAGGTGTCAAACCATCTTTGTCTTGGGTTTCCAAACCCGCACCCGCATCAACTAGCGCCTTCAGTGCTTCGTATCCACCAGGGGCACCAATCAATTTCCCAGAAAAATGGAGTGGGGACATTTTGTCCGGCTCGCATATCCTTGAGTTTGCCCCAGCTCGGAGCAGCCACAGAACGCAAGCGGGGTCGCCGATCTTCGCAGCATGCATGAGTGGAGTCCGAGATGTATGGTCTTTGCAGTCCACGTCCCCATGAGCCTTGACGAGCGCCTGAAGGGCCTCCGGGCCGCGAGGGTGTTTGATTAGGCTACTTGCGTGATGGAGTGGGGAGCGGCCTTGTGCGTCACAAATTGTGGCATCCGCGCCCTCTTGGAGCAACCAAAGGACTGCGGCCGGAGCGCCATCGCATGCAGCAGAAGCGAGAGGCGTAACGCCGTTTGTAGTCTGAGCGTCGATATCGATGCCTGCCCCCAGAAGCGCTTTCAGGGCTTCAAGCCCTTCTGTTTGCTCGACGAAATGACTAGAAAAATGAAGGGGAGTGTGGCCTTCAGGATCGGCGCTGCCGGTGTCAGCCGCCCCAGCCTTGAGCAGCCATAGTACAGCGGCCGCAGAGCCACCATAGGCAGCGTACATGAGAGGGGTCGAGCCAGATTTGGATTTGGCGCGGATATCGCACCCAGCCTGAACGAGCGCCTCCAAGGCGTCTGCTCCGCCAGGCTGATCAATCAAACGGGCAGAGAGATGGAGTGGGGAGCAGCCCTCCGAGTTGCAGACATTTGGGTCTGCGCCTGCTTCGAGAAGCCAGCAGACGGCAGACGCGGAGCCGCTGAAGACAGCGTGGATTAGGGGTGTAACGCCTTCCCCAGTCTGAGCGTTGATATCAGCTGCGGCATCGAGAAGTGCTTCCAGTGCTTGTAACCTTTCAGAGGGGCAAGCCGATGGTGCATTTGCAGAGAGGTTCGAAGGTATTGCTGTTAAGCGTAGAGAATCTCTGGTTTGGTGAAACACTGATATCACATCCGCAGACGAGCTGGCATCATCAAACTGGCACATGAGTTGAGCAGCGAAATGAATCGGACGATAGCCAGATCGCCCTTCGACATTTGGATCAGCCCCAGCCTCCAGTAGGGCTTTCACAGCGGATGGAGACCCAAGCCATGCTGCACGGCCCAACAGAGTCTCGCCATACATATCCAGAGCATTGGCGTCGACTCCAGTATCTAATATCGCCTTCGCCGCAGTCGCACCGTCAGGACCGCGAAGTAGCTTGGTCACGAATTCGGACGTGTACATCCCAAACTCGCCCACTGTATTAGGATTCGCCCCGAGCCTCAGAAGGAATGCAACAGCGATCACAGAGCCGTAATAGTAGGCAAGAGCGAGCGGTGTATCCCCGTTGGCATTTGTGGATTCTATGTCTACGCCGGCTGCGACAAGTGTCTGCAGTATTTCTACTCGGGCGATCCACGCATGCGCTGTATCAGCAACGTAGTGAGTTGCCTGGTGCAGCGGCTCGTCGCCTTGGAGAAATGCCCGGGCGCGAACATTTGCACCTACGTCAACGAGCATTTGGACGAGGGGCGCATCGTTGTTGTCTATAGCACGGTGCAAGCGGGTTAGACCGACGGAAGATGGGTTTTCTACGTCTCCTCCTGCGATAAGCTCGCGTTTGAGTGCCCCGATCTGCGTGGGAGTGAGCTGGCCTGGCATCACCGTGTCTAATGATGTGTCTATGCGGTTGCCGCTAGGGTTGTCCAGTAGGCTGATCATGATATGATATGTGCACTACAGCTTGAATGGCTCATCAAATATCAAGCTTGAAGTTTACCTTGGATGTTGAGGCTGAAGGACACGCACGGACCGCGGTTGCTAAGGGTCCGTTCGGCAACTGATAGAGATCACAAAATCTCAATCTTTTCACCTAATAAGGAGATTTTTAGGCAGATTTGTCAGAAAAAGCTTATAAATATTCCCATATTGAGTGAAAAGATTGAGATACTGTGATCTCTATCTGTTGCTGAACAGACCCTAAATGAGGTCAATGAGGCTTTTATTTCTAAACATTGCACTGCATCCCTCCTTCACACACTCTGAGAAAAGCTCTGAATGTGTTTTTCACCATGCCATGTAACTGTCCATAATGGGTTATTTGGGTCAAGATCGGTGAAAATAACCACCATTTTTCCCTCATAACCATCCCAGACAGTCACAGCAAAACACATGCCCTGCATGAGGTCTGGTTTCACCATCAGCAAGCGGTTTGGGTGGTGGCACAAATGGTGAAGCCATGAAAAAACCATGAAAATTATGGTAATATCTTCCTTCAGTGACAGTCAATGTTGCCCTCAGATACCACATAACACATGTCCAATATTGTTAGCTTTTGTGTGACCAAGTTAGAGCTACCAGCTGGGAAAATATTTCTCAGAACTCCTCACCTATTTTCTTTCTGGGATACTTCTATGCACTGGTTACAGCTTGGCTCAATACTTGGATGCATCCCAGCCTCTCAGGTGCACCTGAAGCCAAACTTGCCTCCAGATCACTATCACCTATGTCTAGGTGCCTGGGGACTGACAGAAATGCAATGAGAATATGATGGCAAATGTTGGTATTGTAATGGTGTGATGATCGGCTCACTGGCTGACAAGAAGATATGATGAATGAAGGGGGAAGATTGGGTTTGGACAGTGAGGTGGACTATGAGGTCATTGGCGAGGACGTCAACAGAGAGGATGCGGATGACAGGAGCAGACTCGATAAAAGGATCACTACTCAAGGCGAGTAGATCAGTCAAGGTGAGAGTGAAGAGGGAAGCTATGATTGTGGTGAGAATACAAGAGGCTGCTTGGGGGAAACCCATCAAGCAGCTCTCTCTCTTATATACATGTGAGGAGACTATTATTGGTATATGCTGTACATAGGACCATCCTCTGCGTTTGCAGCTGTGGAATGTTCTATCATGGCTTGCTCCTCTGTGGAGCATGGAGTGGGAATCTTGGAGTTAAGGTCTAGAGTGGAGGATGGTCTTATTATGGATTCTTCGGGTTATGGTTCCTAACCTTTCCGTGAAGCGAGAATCTCCTGTCCTCTGCTGATGTGGAGTGGGAACTTGGTGTGTTTCTTATTATTGATTATTGGTGTCATCCAGGTACTTGATGCTAAAGTCTTTGGGGAGCCATAGGGCGGACTTGTATTTGAATGGCGGATGCAAATGCCATACGCATATGTTATGCGTTAGTGTAACAGGTATGCAGTCTCAACACAATATTTGTGCCTTGGTGTTTTTGGTCTTGCTTTAGAGCTGGTTCCCACATGGTGGCTAGGACTCACCATGATGTGATGGAAGTATTTGATGAATATTGGTATTTGTGCTGTGCCCTATGGGGGGGTGTGCTCCAGAGAAATTGGCCAGCACATGATGTGATTATGGCATTGTGGGATACACCAGCTCACACTCAACAATTCTGATGGCACCCACCACCCAGTTTATTGCACCCTCTATATGCTTGCATTGTGCAAGGTGTGAAGGTGCTGAAGCTTGAGTGTTGAATTTGCTCTAACTTCAAGCTCCAAGCTGGTGAGTGTGGGATTGGACGGCCCCAAGCAGATCAGCAAAAATGGTGTGATGAACTGATATGTGAACAAAGATTGGAAGATACCTAAGCAAAGCAAAGGTAAGAATCTTCCAGACACGAGAGAATTCGAGTGACTGGAGACTCTGACTGCCAAAACTCCTGCAAAACCCACCAATGTGACCAAGCAAGAGGACGAGGTGGATCCTCCACAGGTGTCACGACCGTGACACGTTCCGAGACCCTGAGGGCCTCCTCCGCACGATGACCTGGGCCTCCGGACCCCTCCGGCCCATGTCTAGGCCCTCCGGAGGCTCCGGCCCTCCTACGTGCGGGCCTGCGATCCCCGGCCTCGATGCCCGTCTCGCTGGACTCCTGCCGAGGACCCCGCCACACGTTCCTTTCCTTCTTTACCCTTGTCCATACATTTCTTATTGATCCCCGTTTTCTCCATTCATTACTTTCACACTCCTATTAGACACCACTAGACAGCTTCATGTATATATACCAGCTGCCTCCTCTGGAGAGCAGCAGAGTTAGTATCTCGTCTTTCCCCCTCATCTGCCGGCCTAGCAGCCACTCCTAAGTTCCCTGTCTCCGTCTGTCGACTCCAGAAGTCAGATGTTCACCTCCGCACGTCCGGATTCGCTAGTTTGCCCTTTCCGCCCTTCAGGCCTCTCCGGACCTACGCGGACCTGCACGACTCTGACAGTATACTAACTCTTTTAGTTGCTGCTCAGCTTCTGCATGGTTAACACCCGTAACCAACACTATTCGACCCCGCCTCACCTTGCCCAAATGCCCTCAGCCTCATCCAGCCTTCCGACTCTGACTCCGGATCTGGAGGCGGAAAATTTTTCAACCCCCACATCCGCCCATACTTTACAACCTCCGCTGCAGGAGTGGGAGTCGGAACTCTCCACCGTCGATGAGCTCTCAAGCCACCTGTCGCAGCTTGGTTTTCACGAGACCTCCTCCAGTGGTTCCCGGGAAACCCCACCCACGCCTAGACCTACGTTCCCGGACCCCTTCTCCTACAAACGCCGGCACGACCCCCCTCCACACCGATTCCTCTCCGCTCCGGCTCCCAGCCACCTCTACGCCCACCCTAACCCTTGGTCCCCACCACCCCAGGCCACCCTGGTGCAGGCCCCGTATGCAGGATTTGGAGCCGGATCGCCACATTTTCAACCCCGCCGCCGCAGGACCGAACAGTTTGAGGAGCGGTTCACCCCCACCCCACCACCCGCAGCGCAAGCCCCTCCACCCCCACCCCCTCCGCCCCCAGCTCCAGTTGCGGTCCTGAACATCGCGGACCCCGCGGTCCAACAGGCCCTTGTGACAATCGTGCAGATCGTGCAACAAGGGCAACAGGCATGCCCCGCACACGTTCACGAGTAGGGCAGGGAAAGGAGTACAAAGCTCTTAGGAGTACTTGCCAAGAACCAATAGTAACTAGATCCTGAGTCCCAGGAATCATGAATCCAGGAATCCATTTCATGTTAGGAATAAGAATGAGAGTGCAGTACTCCTAATCTTTTCAAAAGTACTCCTGAATCCTTGGACTCCTGAATGAAGGATAAGAGTCCAATCCCCAAATGCAAGTATACTTCTATGTAAA
>KL198057.1:133255-225628 GCA_000697705.1 Botryobasidium botryosum FD-172 SS1 | reverse complement strand
CGGACTTTTCTGCATCAGACATCAAGGAATTTCGCAATTTTCGGCCTCATACCTCTGGCCATTTTTAGGCCATTTTTCGGACTATTCTGCATCGGACATTGGGCATTTTTTGACAAAAAACATACTTTTCAGCATGTAACATCCCCTAGGATAAACCAGGGTCCTAATGATATAGATTCTCTCGCCTGATTTCTCCACCACCACGAAGCTATTTTTCAATATTTATCTACCATTATATTTCTATTATCTTGTACTTTAAGACTGCTGAGTTACAATTTCATTTTTACACTGTGACAATGAAATCGCGCGCACGCTTGAATGTGGATTTTGTGGCTGTACTAATATCATCGTCCTCGCATGTAGACGTTTTCTCTCGTGGCTTCTAGTAGAAACTCTCAAATAAAATTACAATAAGAATTAAATAATAGTTGAATGTTTATGGGCTATTGGTTTCCGGTTCGAACCAAGTTTGAAACCGCTCCGTCGACCAAAATTTTTTGGAACCGCGAACCGAACCATTGGTTCAGTTCGGAGAAATTGCTGAACCAGAACCGAAACCATCGGTTCGGTTTCGGTTTGAACTGGGTTCAGATCGGTTCGAGACCAAACCTTGGCAGCACTAAAAAGCAGTATTATCACCCTCATGTTGCACCTTTTCATTCCTTTCACTCTCTGCATTGGCTCCATCATTTTTTGGACTCACCTGCTGCAAGCTAGCTTGTTTAATGTACTCATTGCTCCTCAATCAAATAACACTGTTATAAGTATTATGTGCCCAAATTAAAACATACATCTCCCACATAAATGTGTACATACGTGTGCATTATCCCACATGTTGTAGGAATACTGTCTGTGATTTGTGGGAGAAAAATCTGCTATATACAGGACTTTTCCCCTAAAATCCGGACAAAAATCCGCTTTTTTCCTTCTTAAAGTGGGAAAAAAGTCCGGAAAGGCCGGACACGCTCAAAGGGGTTTTCTCCCACTTATTGTGGGACTTTTTCCCACGTATAGCAGGAAAGTTTCCCATAAATTGGTTCCTGAAAATTCCGGACAAAAATTTGCACAGTGTGATGTGGACCTGACTGCCTAACCTGTGGACGATGCGACAACCCATGCAGTTGAATTCACTCCTTTCTGTGCAGTGTTGCACAGATATCCTTGTCTTACTTTGCAACTCATACTCTTGTGTATGGCGCGAACCCAAATGACGCGTTCTTTAGCCTGATTTACCGGTGGCGAAGCGTCGATCTTACACCCGGGCCGCCTTATTGAACAAGAACATCATGAACGGACCGCAAACGTCCCTCAGATGTCAAGAGATCGACCTTGCCGAGCTGTTCTTCCGCTCCTCCGGAGTTCCTTCAGTATGTTTTACCACCTGATTTCGATAGAATCCTGATCCAGATTCACAGGTGTCTGCAGATCCTTCGTTCAAAGTCACCAATATTAATAAGGCGGATGAATCGCAAACCCCGTCGCTTCTTTCAGTGACCTCGGTATATTGCTGCTTCTGTGCGGGCAGTCTGATAATCCTGCTCCATCACTCAACACTCATCAGTACGTCTTTCGTCCCCAGTCTTAGACTAGTATTTGTCTTCCCGACCGAATTGTCTTCCGGGCCGGTCTCCCCAGGATCCTTCCCATTGGGCCGAGCACTATCCCTTCCCCGGTTCCGTTCATGCTTTGGCGATCACGTTCTTTCCACCGGGCTCTCTGAAACCTATGGAAACATACTTGACATGCTCGGCGCCGATATTCAACCGGGAGCAGACGATACTTTAACCGCCCTTTCCCCGAGGTATGAGGTCTCCCTCACCCATAAATCAATCCCTGGATAAGCTTGGGGCAGGAAAACTCAAAGACCAAAAAGTGCTTCAGCATCATGCGTGTCTCGTTCACCTCAGTTGCAGCCTTTTCGACGGTCGTCTCCCAGTTGGTGGCAGGCTTGCAGTATCACGGCGCCGATTTCTCCTCCCTCACCCTCTTGACAAACTCGGGCCAAAAGTACTATGACTCTTCCATCTCGTCGTCCGCCGTTCCCTTCGAAACTATACTTTCGAGACACGGCGTCAATTTGGCACGGATCCGCATCTGGGTCAACACCAACGACAACAGTTACAGCCTTAATTATGGCCTTGCTTTGGCGAAGAAAGCACAAGCGGCAGGGATGCAGATCCTTGTAGACCTCCATTATAGCTCAACATGTGAGTTGAGCCGCAGTCATCCATGACCGCAGTCTCACGTTTTCGATCGACTCCATCTCGAAGGGGCCGATCCTGGCCACCAGTCGATCCCAAGTGGGTGGCCGACGACCTTGTCTGCACTGAACACCCAAATCTACACGTGCGTACAAGTCCATCCAAGAACGGTGGAATCAACTCTGACAAGTCAGTTGTTCTTAGCTACACTCAGAGTGTCGTCCAAGCTTTCCAAAACCAAGGAACTCCTGCGGCCATGGTTCAGGTAAGGGTTTCCCCTTTCTTCGTCCTTTTCATACCAGCAGTCTTATACAATTCCGCCAGATCGGTAACGAGATTAATGGTGGCTTTCTCTGGCCAGTGGGTCAGATCAGTGGTAGCAACTACAACAGCGCGTCGCAGCTCTTGCACTCAGCTGCAACTGCTGTTCACTCGGTTTCCAGCTCAACCAAGATTATGATTCATCTAGCGGATGGTTGGAAGTTATCCTCGCTGCAGTCGTGGTATAAAGGCATCCAGATCCAGGGAGGATTCAGCATGAGCGACGTCGACATCATGGGATTCAGCATGTATCCGTTCTATGGCACGTCTGCCACGCTTAGCAACTTGCAGAACAGCTTGAACACCCTCGCCAACACGTATGGGAAGGTGAGCCGAGTTAGCCTACGCGGACCGCTCGTGGGAACTCACATGTCCACTGTGGGGGCTAGGACATCATCATCGCTGAAACGGATTGGCCAGCGGTGTGCTCCGGGACTTCTATGAGTGAACCATCTGTACCTATATCGGCTGCAGGGCAGTCAACGTGGGTGGGGAGTATCCGAAACGTCCTCAACAACGTCCCGAACGGTCACGGGAAAGGTATCATCTACTGGGAGCCAGGATGGATAGGAAACGCAGGCCTCGGAAGTAGCTGTTCGGTGAGTGACCTCACAATAAATATATTTGGGATCGTAAAAGAGAGATTCGCCGCTGACGCATTCCTTCGTAGGATGCCCTACTGGTGGATAGTAAAGGAAACGTTCGGACATCCATCGCGATGTTCAACTCCAATATGTGATATGCGCCAACAATTTACTGGCCCCGACTTCGCCCACGGAACTGCTCCCTATGTTCTCCTTGTCACGAATGTCGGCGCGAGTCATCAACAACTCTCATATTCCACATGTTTGTAAACCCGTCTCATCAAGTCCGATAGGACGCGCTTCGGAATTCCTGGATCAGAACCAGCCAAGCAATGAGGAATCCCGAGGCACCTACGGAGTCAATGCTTATTCAACATCCTCTTCAACGTATTTGCCATCTCCTCCACTTTCTTTGCGGAGGCGCTGTCCTTGTCAAACAACCTTTCATATGTTATCAGCGTAAGTGCGTATCCTTCCTTAGATCCGTCTGAGATATCTTGGATAAGACCCCCTCGACAGTCAACGATGAACTTCGCCACCGCGAATCGAGCCCTACTGGCCAGCATCTCGTAGTCGGCTCTCCCTCCATCCGAGCGATCTTCATGTCCAATCCAGAATATGTGGTCTTCGATGACGAGCGTTCCTACGCAGCAGGCATTTGCGGTCACGCAGAGGTCGGAGCACATGTTGTACGATGGTAAAGTATGTAAGGATGTGCTTGGTTTTTGGGAGCTTCGGCCTTACCTTGCTTCATGGACGAGCGGACTATTCGTAAAGACTTTCGAGCCATACATTGCAGGCATGGCGCTAAAGAGGCACAGAATAAGGCCGTGAGGGTGACTCCTTTCCGGATCTACTCTTATCGAGACTACTACGAAGGTAGGACGCGACGGGATCCTTAATACTACCCTCGGTACGAATGGCAACTCTCGTGGACATGAAGCCTTTGTCGCAGGCTGTACCTTTGACACTCCAAAAGCATCGTTGATAACTTATTCCACTCTATCATTATTTCGGACACACATCCCCTTGACACTCGCCCCGATACTGTGAGTGCCCGCCACCCTTCTATCACCTTCGGATTTTTGGTTTACTTAATATCTTGCATAGCACTTGGTTATCGCATACTGGACCTCTTGCGCCGCGCGCGGAGCCCCCACGGTTACGATCGCTCCACGAGTTTTCACGCGCCGTGACCTCAATGGTTAGTGGCTGCGCGAATGATGGTATCAGTGACGGGTTGTTATACCGGCTTTCTTGGGGGAGCCATGTTCTGTAAGCCGTGATCTATTCTCTCTTACTCTCCACCTTTTACTCATGCGATTACTTGTCAACATGGCCCGTCGTTTTTATTATTATTATCAGTATCATTATTTTTGTTTTTGTCTTTATTTCGTCTGTAGCATACCACGTCTGTAACATACTTCGTCTGTAACATATCACGTCTGTAGCACATTCAGTTTGTTAACTGTATCCCAACTGTACTTGCAAGATAGTCCTAGCCTCTGTACCACTATCATCTTCGGTCCTCGACATGTTGAAAACAACGCACAGTGTCACTGGTTTCTATGTCCACCAAGCGGCTGGGATCAACGCCTTATGGGAGGGTAGGCATGTGGTCGTGGTACACCTGGGCAAGCAAACGACCAAACATGACATTCATATGCAAACTCGCGTACTACATACGCCAATTGGCTTTCGAGAAAAAAAAATCATGAAGCCTTCTGGATAAAGCTGCGAGTGCAATCAACAAGATACAGCTTTGAAAACTCGGCGAGCAGTCGTGCGAAGACTGAAGCGCCGCATGTGGCTATCATCAAGCCCAGCAGCACCGGCAGCGGTGTTCCTAGCTTCCAGAGCGATTCGCAATCGACGAACGACCTCGTCTGCCTTGGGCCGCTGAGACGGTTGAAATCTACAGCATTCTTTCACCAATTCCCAGAGTGGTTTACTGAGGCCCTTGGACAGTACGAAAGGGTCCTTTGGTCGCCTCGGTACTTCGCCAGCGGCTATCTTCTTTGCAAGTTCGACTTCGTTGCTCGTCTCTGGAAATGGGACCTGCAACGTGAACAGCTGCGAAGAGGGGTTAGGAAAAATATATCTTTCTCTCGCGTCGCAAGACACCTACCTCTGTCATAATACGTCCAAACGCAAAGATGTCGGATGCGGGAGTTCTTTGCGCGTCGGCTGCTGTCACCGCGTTGACCAACTCTGGGGCTTGCCACCTTCGAGTCCCTGCTGCATAGAATGCCGTTGAGTTATTTAAATCATCTCCCTCGCTGACCATTTCGGATAAACCAAAATCAGCGAGAAGAGCGTCGCCCGCTTTTGAAATGAAGACATTGGCCTGCAAGAGAGAAATTGTCAGTGCATATATGGGTTTGATTGGGGATTGAGCTTCTCACCCCTTTAAGGTCGCCATGTACAACTACTGGATTGAAGTTGTGGAGATACTGTATGCCTTCTGCGATCTGTAGAAGCTGAACAACAGGATCAGGGCCTAGTTATGGCAGCATATGTGAAAATCTTACTATCTTGAGACAGTCTCCATCCGGATCTCCCTGCAGATAACTCAAAGCTGTCCCATTATCCATCCAAGGTGATAACATATACGTGGTATTGCCGAGTGTTGCCAGTCCAACAAATCGAAGTACATGAGGATGACGCAAGTTCTTCCAAATGTGCATCTCCCGTTCGAGTTTCTGTATTAGTTATTGGTCCTCATTAACACGGAGGCAATGGGTATTGGCCAAGAACTTGAACCTTACTCTTCGCGCCTCGTTCTCATCGATGTCCCCACGAGTACATTTCATAGCCACTTTTAAGTGCCCAAGAAACATACCTTCCCAACAATCACCGAATCCTCCCGAACCAGACGGCTTCGTACGCAGTTTCTTTACCTCAAGTTCGTTGATATGGGGCTGGGATGGATACTCCTGGTATTCCGAGTATAGCTTGGATAAAACAGCAATGTGATGGGCGGTCTCCGAAGGTGCCAAGGATGCCATATCCTGATGTCGGGTACACTATTTGAGAATGAATAATTTCTACATAAAAAAGGATTACATATACCTGACGAAGTTTGCTCATAGCTTCCAACAGCTCTTCTGTACGCCCATCGTAATCGGGAAGCTTGGGATAAAGACGACGCTCAACAGCTGAGACCCCCGGCGAAGAGAGCGAGACTTACCTTTGCGCCTCTTTCAAGTAGTGTGTGCAATGCAGATGGCGAGCAAAGGGCCAGGCCAAGCTGAACTGGTGTTTGGCCCTCATCGTCCTCGGCGTTTATATTGGCCCCTCCTTCGAGCAGTGCAGCAATCACAGTGGCAGCGTCGGGTTTCAGCGACTCAACTGCAGTATGAAGTGATGTTCGACCACGTCCATCAAGTGGGTTGGCATTGGCGCCCATTTTCAACAAAACCTGAACAGCAGAGGCAAGGCCTAGTGACGCCGCATGGTGGAGTGGTGTTGCTTGGTTCAGGTTAGTGGCATCAGCGTCGGCGCCGGTGCTAATCAGGGCCTCTATCACATCGATCTCGTCGACCGCACGCGGAGCTTCTACAGCGAAGTGAAGAGGACGACGGCCGTCTTCTGTAGGTAGATTTGGGTCCGCTCCGGCACGCACGAGAGCAAAAATCACGAGTGAGAATCCGAGACGGGCCGCGCGATGGACGAGGAAGCGATTGTCGCTGTGGAGAGCGCCATCATCCCACCCACCGCGGAGGAGTGCAGCGACTGCGTTTGGACCATCGGGGAGCGCTAACAGATTTTTCACCATTTCGAGTGAGATGCCTTTAGGCATGGCCCCTGCCTGAAGCAACAAGTGCATTGCAACGAGCGAACCGGCACCCACCGCAAGGGAAAGCGGGGTTTGGCCAGCCTCATTTTGGGCGTTGAGATCAAGGCCGGCGTCGATCAACCCGCTCACCGCTTCGGGGCCTTCAGGAAGGTCTGCCATGTCGCTAGCAAAATGAAGCGGAGTGCTCGTCAGCTTGCCGGTATGCGGATCTGCGCCTGCTTTAAGCAACCAGCACACGGCGGCCGGACATTTAGCTTCCGCGGCGCGGTACAGCGGGGTCGCATTATTCGAACTGAGGGCGTTCAGTTCGGCTCCCGCCTGGAGGAGAGCGGCGAGCGCCTTGCGGCCCTCAGGATGAGCCATCAACTTATCAGCGAAGTGGAGTGGAACGTAACCCTGACGAGTGGAGGGGATGTTGGGATTGGCTCCCGCTTCGGTAAGCCACGATACCGCGAGGGCAGAGCCGGCTTGGGCAGCCAGATAAAGCGGGGTCTCGTTGTCCGTCTTCCTTATGTCGATGTCAACCCCAGCGCTGACGAGCGCCTGGAGCGCGACGACGCCGTCCCGACGCGCGATCAATTCGCTGGCAAAGTGTAGTGGCGACTGACGAAGGAAACCACGAGTGTGATGGTTTGCGCCTGCCCGCAGCAGCCAAAGAACAGCAGCTGGCGAGCCAGCCTGAGCGGCGCGAAAAAGGGGAGTCTCCCTGTCTGCGTCTTGCCCATCAAGGTCCACCCCGGCGCCGACGAGCATACTCAACGCCTCCGGACCGTCCGCATGCTCGATTAAAGTGCTAGCGAAATGAAGTGGAGAACGATTTCGACGATCAACAGCTTGTGGATTTGCGCCGGCCCTAAGCAGCCAAATGATAGCCGCTGGCGATCCTGCAGCAGCAGCGTGAGTCAACGAGGTCTCACCTCTGTGCGCGGCGGTAGCATCCAAACCGCTGTCTACCAATGCCTTCAGTGCCTCAGAGCCCCTGGGAAAAGCGATCAAATCGCTGGCAAAACGAAGTGGCGTATACCCCCTGAAATCGCGGGTGTTTGCATTTGCCCCGGCCGATACTAACCAAAGGATGGCAGTGGGCGAACCAAGTTCGGCGGCACGGTAGAGTGGCGTCTTCTTTTCGTCGCTTGGGAGATCTAAATTGGCTCCCGCCTTAACGAGGGCCTCCAAAACCTCCATTCGACTAATCGGAGGCGAGGTATGCTCGACAGAGGGTGTCTCTTCTAGTATGGGGCTATTTAAAAGCTGAGGAATAAAATGAGCCGGGCAAAATCCCCTTCGTCCTCCTATATTCGGATCAGCACCTGCTTGCAGCAAAGCTATTACTGCAGACGAGTGACCAAGCCAAGCAGCCCGGTTCAGCAAAGTGTCGCCATGCTCGTCCCTGGCGTTGACATCCATGCCAGCTTTCAAGAATGATGCGACGACTTCAGCACCGTTGGCTTCGCGCACCAACCTGGCGACAAATTCAGGAGTGCGAAGCCCCTTCTTCCCCACAGCAGTGGGATCAGCACCATTCTGCAGTAAGCATACCACGACAGAGGGGGAATCGAAAGAATAGGCAAAAGCCAGTGGTGTGTCGCCGGTGTTGGTCTTCGACTCTAGGTTCGCGCCAACCGACAGAAGGGTTTGTATGATCTCGACACGCGCAGCCGATTCCAGCGCTGCATTGTCGCAGGATAGCAGTACAGCGTCATGGAGCGGCTCAACGCCATCCGCAGTTTGAGCGTGTACATCTGCTCCATAGTCGACCAATAATTGGACCACTGCCAGGTCTGCGTCTCGAGCGGCCGTGTGCAGTCGAGTTCGGTTGCCATGATCAAGGCTTCTAACATCCCCTCCTGAGGCCAACACAGTCCTGATCGCCTCAACCTCGCTAGGAGTCGAGTAATATGGCATATCGTACCTGGAAAGGATGCTTGTCAGTTTCGTGAACTCTTCGTTAATGCCCGGAGAAGGTGGAGTTAAGTACGAGCCAATATACGTTTACTAGGGACACAAGTCGATGGCAAAGCAAGAGCCTGGGAAACCGAACCGCAGCAGCAAACCTACACGTTGATCTAAGCAAAGCCGAGGCATTTAAGTGACCAGAGGTAAGGGAATGTGATGTAGCGATTATGATTAATTTGGACGACAAGACCGTGCCCGCAAAATGGTAGCTTCCGGAAGCAAATACAAGCATACACAACAATATGTTATGTATTGTTCTTGCGCTTTTCGCGATCATACTTCGACCATACTACTTGACAAGAGGCGGAGCTCTACGCGTCTGTGCCAGGGACATGTACGCACGCTGATAGTAGATTCTTCGAGAAATATAGGAACTCCTTGCAGAAATCTATGGGAATGCGATTCACCACCTATTTTCCTATTACCCCTTTCCGGGCCTCTAATTGCAATGGCGGAGTTCACGTTAGCTGGCAAGGAGTTTCATAGTAAACAAGTTAGAATTTGGCACTGGTGACAGCCGAGCGCGCGTAGGTACTGAGATAGGCGGAAGTGTAGCGGGAGCCTTTAACTGCCATATCTGCCAGGATGGGAAAGCAAGGATGCCAGGGTAGTAAAAAAGGGAGGTGAGGCATGGGAAGCCCTTCAGTGAAAGGGGTTGCACTTACGTGCTTGTAGAGGCAGCGGAAGTAGCGCGTACGGCGGCGGCGCCACTAACTCGAGCGAAGTGCCCGGCGTCGATACCAAGGAGAGGACAGCCACAGTACCAAGCTTCATGGAGTGGAGTGTTACGGAGAACGATCAAGATAAGCTCCGCCGCACATTCACTGCAAGGCAGAGGATCCCAGTCTTTCGCTTAAGGCGAGCTTGATAGTAGGGCTAACGCTATGATCGCGGATCATGTATAATGCGAGAAGCGGTTAACGTGCCCTATCGACTCGCCGATTTTTCTATTCTCTTTGACTCTTCGCTTTCTCGAAGGTGGGCTGCTGATGTAAGAGAGACATAAGCCAGGTGGTCGCGCGAGCAGAAGTTTCGAGTGGCACACCAAACATCGAGAACTTGATTATTTGCCCAGACAAGACAGAATAACTGATGAAGAGGCTAGTCTCGATCGTCCCACGAGAATTTATTGCAGTCATGTCAGGAAGGGCCGGAAGATCCCTCCGAACCGATGCCGAGCGCCGCTCCATATTCCGAAGGCAGAGAAGCAGAGCGAGAAGCTATAGTCATCGAGAGACTAGCCGACCTCGGCTTTGGTGCCTTCGCATCGGCCCGAGGTGAACTAGTACGAGCCGCACAGATTTGCAACACCATAGAATTACCACAGAACGAATGGATTTGACCAAATCAAAAGAGTGTATCAACAGGCATCGGTTTTGAAGAAGAAATCTTAAACAAAATAATCAAATATTCGTTCGCCAGGAAATGCTGGCACCCTTTTTCGCCCTTTTATTTTTTGCTGCTTGAATGTGATAAACCCCCGGGGATTTACCAGGCGGTAGCGAGGAGCTTGGTGGTGGAGGAATTAGCACCGGTGACGACGGAGCGCGCGTTGTTCTTGAGGTCGGTGGAGAGGGCAGCGGGGGTCTTGTTGCCATGTCGGCCGATGGCGACAGCAAGGATACCGGCAACGGCGGGACTAATGAGAGAATTTAGGATGTGGTCTAGGGAAAATCACAGCGAAGAATTATGTGCTCACGTAGCCATGGAGGTACCGGAGATGGTGTTGACAGCGCTGGTGCCGCCGATCCAGGCGGACCTGACATTGACACCAAGGGCCCAGACGTCGAGGATGGAGCCAAAGTTGGAGAACGAAGCTGGGGATGTATATGTCAAATTTTGCGACGCTTGATTCATAAAATGAGGCTAAACCTACCCTTGGCATTGTTCGAGTCAGTCGCACCGACGGTGTTGGCAGCCGCGACGCGGGCTGGGCTGGTAGTGGCAGCATCGACGTTGGAGTTGCCTGCAGCGATGGTGAAATGGACACCAGCGTTGATAGCCTATGACAAACATTTCAAAGTCAAGACTTGAACAGGAAACGTGATGCACATGCAGATGGTACGTACAGCGACGATCGCATTATCCAAAGCGGTGTTGGCGCTACCGCCCAAGCTCATGGTTGCGATCGATGGGCGGCCTGAGCTCCTGGCGCTGCTGACGGCCCAGTTCACACCGGCAATGATGTCGGAGTACTACGGATGTCGTGGGAAGTTAGGGCAAGCTAACAGATAGCCAAGACGCTTTTTGAGTACTTACGGCACCGGAGCCGGCGTCGCTGAGGACCTTGACGGCGATGATGTTGGCGGAAGTGGCGGGGCCGAATCCAGAGCCACCGACTGTTCCGGCGGTGTGGGTT
This sequence comes from Botryobasidium botryosum FD-172 SS1, assembly GCA_000697705.1. Classification (NCBI taxonomy): domain Eukaryota; kingdom Fungi; phylum Basidiomycota; class Agaricomycetes; order Cantharellales; family Botryobasidiaceae; genus Botryobasidium; species Botryobasidium botryosum. The sequence goes on along the minus strand of KL198057.1, from coordinate 214,408 downwards.
CCGTGGCCATTTCCGTCAGCGTTCTGTGTTAGATTGAATAGCGGTGAGACAGGGTGTAGATCATAGAAGGAATGGAGAGTGGACGAACGGCGTATCCACCGAAGGTAGCACCCCACCGGGCGCGTCCGCCAAAGCTGCTGTGCGAGGTGTAGACGCCAGTGTCTATATTAAAATGACGGGGAGATTAGCATCGATGTGGGTCCCTCATTAGCAATATACTTACCAATATCATAGACATCAACTACATGTCCAGTCCGTTAGAGGTGGTTTAATAATGCTGTCTAGTAGCGCATGTACTCACCACCCGAGCCACCCTCAGCGAGAGCGCCGACCTCATCGCGAGCCTCGACAATAGGGGCGTCGTACTCGATCGAAGAGCCGGCGCTAGCCTCCCACTGGATCGTGGCAATTCTAATTTACCTTGTCAGCACATTACAGCCCAATTGACAGATGGATCCCAAGATGCTCACCCGTCGGGGAGAATGTACTCGACGTCCTTGGAAGACTGGATGAACTCCAAGGCAGAGCCAGTGAGGGTACCAGAGTAGCCGTTGAAGACATCATCGTAGGTGTACTTGACGTGGGACTCGCTGGTTCCCAAGATTTGGCCGAGCTTGATCAAGTGAGTGCGCTTATCAGCACCGTCCTTGAGTTTGCTATAAGATGGAAAGTTCAGTCTCGAAAGCACAGTAAACCACGAATTAAACAAGTGCAAACGGACATGATGTAGGAGTCAGTCTTGACGGGTCCGGCGACCTTTTGGATGGGGACGAGAGTCGGGGCGCCCAAAGCGGGGAGCACAAGAGCAAGAGCAGAGAGGGCGGCGACGAAAGACTTCATTTTTGGAGGAGTAGCTGTAGATTTGCAATGGAAGAGCAGATGCTGATGAGACTTGAAGCTCTATCCAGCGAGTCTTTTATACCATGGATGGCCTGTAGCACAAGATAACGCGAGATGCATTCTACGAGTACGGCGTTCGAAGCATACGGATCATCCGGGCTTGGTTTTGCAGGTCAACGACAGCTCGAATGACGTTTTTTCTCCTCAGAACGACGAGATGGGACGAAAGATCGCTTCAGCGATGAAGAAAAGAGGCCTTCTAGCCGGAGCGACACGTAGAGCGCTGAAATATCAGAATGTTCGAAGACGTCTCTGAGAGCTGAACTCGGATCAGAGTAGCTCGAAGAAAGATAACGATGCGCCTTTTTCCAAACGGTCGGAGCGTAATGCAACATCGCGAACCGCAGATGGCATAAAGAACTGCAAGGCACCTTATCAGTTTCATTCAGCGAGTCTTTTGGTTTCTCGAAGGTGAGTAGCTCGTAGAAGACGCAGACCAGCTGATGACGTTGATGCATTGTCAAGCTGTATAAATATGCTGCCGGGACGAATATTAACACTTGGCCGCCCGCCAAGTCAAGACAAGTGCCTTGATAAGGAGATGGCTCTCGGCCACCCCACGAAAACGCACGGCATCCATGCCGCAAACGGCACGAAGACTTCCTGGCAGAGAATCGAGTCCCAGAAGCTGGAGCTGCCAAGTTTTAGCCGTTGATTTGACACGCAGGATGTAGATGTCAAGTATCTGCAGGCGACGGCCTTCACTGCGAGTGATTTCATTATTTTGGGTTTTCCTTGGGCCGAACTCGGAGTACTGGCGGGACTGGCGGCGCAAGTATTGAGTCTAGTGGGGGCGGGCGGATTGCCAAGCCGACTTGGATATTTTCGGCATTGTGCGTGATCATGTAAGCACGCGTCGAAAATGCGAAGCGAGATTGATCAAGAAAAGGGCAAACCGCACCAACTGGAGAAGGTGGCAAAAGGTTACGCAGATGCTCTCGCTCTGAATCGGATAGAGGACGTTCCGACTGCAATACGATACGGGTGATGCGCTCCACCAATGGAGCACCGTGCCTGAGTGACCAAATGTGAGTTTGAAGCAAGATACATCGAGCTCTCGTCGTACCGCCGCTGTCGAACTGGGCGCTGGAATAATTGGGGACATTTCTATATTTGAGTACAGACTGTGAAAAGACATAGGGGTGCAAATAAGACAGGCAGGGAAAATACGAGCGAATAATTCCACCTGTTTGGACACCGGCTCGACGCAGCCACCAGGGGAGAATATACGTGAATCGCGGGTGATAAGGAAAAAAGACAGGAGTGAAACCCAGCCTTTGATAGACAGTCCAATGGGCATCCCGCGGAACGACGTGAAGTGGCGGGTGTGAATTTTATGTTCTTAATAAAAGGAGATCGTCGTTAATCGAAGGCTTGATGGGGAACAAGGAAAGAAACGGATAATATGGAGGAGCTTGTGCACGATTGGGACGCACTATGAAGATAGAAACGCTCGAGTTAATACCAGGTAGGGAGACATAAGGCCTGGGACGTACATCATCAAACCCACTGGTTCAAGAGTCCTCCCCCTGAGTAAATTTGTGCTTATTCCGTGTCGCATACTCGGTCATCCCTTTGCCGCTTCCCGTTACTCCAACTGAATAAGATAGATGGTTAGACGTCGGAGAGAAAAGGTGGCAAATGAGGGCGCAAACCAAAATCAGCAAGTAGTACCGAGCGTAGAAGAGACATAAGTCAGAGATGAAGAGATATGGCAATAAATAGATAAAGAGGAACGGAGCTGACCTCGGCCATGCGGATTATCGGGCGTTTTGAAGATGCTGCTGCCCTGTATACCAGCAATGTGTATGCCTTTCTTCTCTCCCTTCTTCGCAAACTTCTGCCACGCCTGCTGCTTGTTGTTCTGCTCCTTTGCCTTTGCCGCCCGCGTTTCCAGCTTTTTCTCGTTCTTCTTCTTCTTTCGCTCCCGGTCATCCTCCTCCTCCTTGCTCATCTTTCGTTTCGAGGACGATAGCCCTGCGTGCTGGGAGTTCGGGGGAAGGGGTTTAAGTCCATTGGCAGGGACGAGTTCGGTGGTGTTATACCCCTTGAATGCAACGCTGTACACCCAGTTCCCCTCCGAACCGCCGATGGATGTGATGCGGGCTGGGTACCACGCACCGTCACCAGAGTATTTTGCGAGACATTCGTCACCCGCAGCAAATACCTGGGCGGATGAGGCGGGATTGCTCTTTCGCGAGTGCGAGTCGGCAGACGGCTTGGGTTTGGTGGACGATGTTGAAGCAGAGGCTGCGGCGCCTTCGATTTGGGCGAGTGCGGTCTCGGTGAGCGTTATCAACTCCTTGAGCTCGTCGCGCAGGGAAGTGAGCTCGGCGTTGGAGGGGTCGGCATCGAGAGCGAGCTCGACTTGGGAGAGCTGCACTTGGTAGGTTTCGAGTTCTTTGCGATCCATCTGAGCGAAGACTGGCGGACGGTGGTGTGCTGGCGATGCTGACGACGTCGACGACGGTGGTTGGTGTTGCGGTGACGGGCCAAAGGGCGGTGCACCTGGCCACAGGTTTTGCCCCGAACCTCCCGCTACCACCATCTCGAAAATTTACTGCTGAACCCAACTTTTTGCTCGGGGCAGCAGGTTCGACTGGAAAACCATATGTACAATCTCGCTCTCAGGGCATTCCAAAACCTCTACCGGGTGGAAGGACTCCGTATTGCTTAGATCGCTTTATATCGCAGCCGTCTGGTTGCGCTCAGTCGCGGCTCAACGAACTTTGAATCCTACCAGCAGTAATCTCGCGCTGCTCAACGGTAGCAGACAAACATCTCGCTGGCAGCTCACGATGTAGGACAACTCTCAGCACATGATTCCGACCGAAATCGATATAGCTTCTGAGATCCTGGACTTCAGCCCTCGGCGTGAACCAGTTGCTTTTTCGTTCCCGTTGACCTGCGTTACTCAGCCGCGATATGCGACATGAATTTGGTCCTTTTGTCAACCGATTGACTCGACCTCGCCTTTTCGCTCTTATAGACAGCCGGAGCATGTGCTGCTCCGGTCCCGCCACACTGCGCTAGCTGATTCGCGCACCACAGCTCTCGATTAGTACTAGCTCATCCCGGTCGTAAGTACTGAGTGCTATTCTTCACGACAAAGTCGGGTCCCCCTCTGGCTCTACATTCAAGCCCTGTTTTGAGGTCTCTCATAATTAACGCACCTCATAAATCAAGAGCGAGGCTTGCTACGCGCTCTGGCACGCCGTCAATCCCGTCTTGATGTCTGGTGGAATGGCTGAGCCGGGCAATCGCGTGTAGATTCCGTCCATGCCGAACTCGAAGACGATGCAAATAGGCGAGCCCTCCTATATTACGGAATACACGCCTTCTGGTGGGTAACGCCTTGCCGAAATCTAGCTGTCCTGACCGGCAGCCAAGCACTTGCGTGACAAATGCACTGTTTTTTTTTCAAGCGAGGTTTGGTGGGTCCGGTCATGGGCTCAAGTCCGCCCTAGCGTATTTTGCGATCGCCCTCGACGAGCTCGACGAAATTTCCTCTAGAAGAGTAACCAGCTCGGCGGACGGGTTGTGCCTTATTGCCAAGATAGAGGCATTGGAAAATACAATTATTGTCCTCCTTTGAACCTGGAACCGACACGACTAGGCGCAGGGTACGGTCTTACGACGACGGAGTCCCCAGTATTATTCTTTTTCGGCGCGCGTTCAGCAGTGGCGGTTGTCGCCAAGTACCCATAAACTCGAGGCGATGTAAAATAGGGAATTCGCCAAGTGTTTGCCAAGGTGAATCTTTGTCCGTGCCTCGAGTTGTTCGGAGTCGGACGGGTAGCCTCGCCTTCTTCACATAAAAAGCAGATGTTTCCCCGTGTGCCTTTTCCCCTCAACCAATCTCTTTCTCTCCTGTCTGCCTTCGCTCTCTAGCGTTTTTTCGCTGCGCCTCTTGGCCCCCCACCTACCGACTGGCCGAACTTGACTTTATCTTCTGTCTTCCATGCTTCCTCGCATTAGTTCTCTTTCTTCTCTCGCTTTCCTCGCTTTTGCTGTTGTCTCCATTCAAGCGCAAGACGGGTGGTACCACAAGGAAGACCATCCAGTAACTGCCCTCTTCCGAAGACAGGCTCCCCCCTCCGCATTGCCTGCCGTGGGCTCAGCCGGTATGCCCATATATGTTGTGCCGCCACCTTCTCCCGCTTATTTCACTCGCTTCCTTTTCCAAAAACTCTCACGTATTTATCCGTGCCGATCGCGTAATAGAGTGGGCCGCCAAGTACCCGCAGGCAACGCCACTCACTCTGCAATCAACACCCGCCGTTCCGCAAGCGTGGCTCGCGGCTTTGGATGCCGCCACCAAGGCCGGGCTTATTCCCGCTATTGCACCTTCGAAGCTGGTGAACGGTAGCCCTACTTACGATGGCAATGCCAACGGCCCAGAGATCTGCTCTGCTACCTATCAATGCCGTGGACCGGCCGACCTTGAGATCTGGGATTCTCCCCCTGGTACAGTCGCCATATCGTACGTTCCGCCTTCATATTACAAGTAGATACACGCGCTGATTTTATTGTCATCGAAGGTTTGACGACGGCCCCGCCCCAGCTTCAGTCAGGCTCTATGACTTCTTGAAGCAGAACAACCAGCGCGCGACGCATTTCATGATCGGATCTAACATCCTGGCGAACCCCCAGATCTTCCTGCAATGTTTCAACGACCTCGCGAACGATATCGCCGTGCACACGTACAGCCATCAGTATACGACGACGTTATCCAACGAACTTATTGTTGCCGAGATTGGGTGGACTATGCAAATCATCCATGATTCTACTGGCGGAAGGGTTCCGAGGTACTGGAGGTAAGCTTTTAGCGTTCTTTTTGCACACCTTCGGATATAGACTCACCGCACCTATCATTCGATCAGACCTCCTTATGGGGATGCCGACAACCGCGTTCGTGCCATTGCCAAGCATGTCTTTTGTACGTACCCCTGTTTAGCTCTTTAGGCCACCCATGCTGACACAGCGCTTTACTCCTATTTTTTCTTAACTCCCAGCTCTGTGAGTCGCGCCCTTACCTTATCTCTTTACTCGATATTTATCCTCAGTCTGGTATAGCACCACCGTAATCTGGAACGAGGACACCAACGACTGGGAACTCGGCACGAACGTCACCCTCACTCCCCAGTTGATCGCAACGAGCCTGCAGGCATGGTACAGCGGTCCCAAATCACCCGGGCTCATGATCCTGGAGCACGAGATCGCCGACCCCTCAGTACAAGTGTTCATCGACTCCTACCCGCTAATTAAAGCGAATGGATGGGCCGCAGCTGGCGTCCCCGACGTGTTCAACCAGTCGTGGTATCTCAACGCCATGAACAACAGCGCCCCCGTTGCGCCGTACGAAGTCGCCGCCGTCCCTCCCTCCGCGCTGCCTGGGACGTCTTCGGCAGAGCCTACTTCTACCACCCCCGTCACCGCCAGCCAAGTCCCCACGGGGGCGGGGCTCACCAGTGCGACGAACAAGTCGGCGTCGAATTCAGGACACACACTCCACCTAAGGCTAGCATCCCTCTTCCCCCCAGTTGGCCTATTGCTTTGCTTCGTCGCTTTCGTTTATTAAACTATCGAGGGCTTTCGTCGATCGCCCTTGGTGGTGATTCTTGGACGTTTGGACTTTCGACTTCTAGCGCACTGCTTTACTGGACTTGATCGTGGACTAGATTTTACTTATATACCTGCACACCACTCTTACTGCCTGCTGTACATAGTAACTGACATTCTTTTGGATTCTTGACGAGGCGCGACTATTTAGTTTTGGGTATGTAGATATAAAATTGCTTCGCGCATAATTTGGTTGATAGGTATAACTGCTACATGCAACAACTTCGCGGTGGGCAGTCAGAGGCTCAAACGCTACGTACTTAGTTCGTGTACATGTTCACTCTGCAGGCCGCTCCGGGCGGGACCGAGAGCTTATGTAAGGCTGAATTTTCTGGCCGTAGTCATCGGGACTTATGTAAGCAGAAATGGCAGTAAACCACCTGGGCCAACTATGACTTTTTAGCTTTGAAGGCACGGTTTGGGCGCTAGATAATCATATACGTCGCAGCGGTCAGCGGGAGTGGATAAGACAGCTCGGAGGGACCAGTCTGGTATTTCACCCGCGGGTGAATTTCACTCAGCTCCCAGCCCTGATCGATGTTGGAAATGGCGCCGGCGCTGCCATGGACCATCCGCGTCCTCCTTCCGTGCAAGGGCCGGCGCTACGCAGACGTGGCGGATGGGGCTACTAGGTGATTTTGCTTATAAGCGCTGCGCGGCGACGGCAGGACTTTGCAACACCCCTTCATCGACACCTACATCGACAACCACCAGATAAATACAATGAAGCTCCTCACTCTCGGCGGAACAGGGCCCTCTGGCCTTGAGATCATCGACGCTGCCCTCGCCCGCTCACATTCCCTCGTCGTCTTCGTGCGCTCCCCCCAGAAGCTCCCGGAGAAAGTCCACGCCCATCCGGATGTTACCGTTGTCCAGGGCAGCATCCACGATTACGACGCTCTCTTCGCCGCGCTCGACGGCGTCGATGCTGTTGTCAGCACCCTCGGGGGTGTCCCGTTCCAAAAGAACGACCTCCCCATCAAACGCGGATACGAGTGCGTTATCAAGGCCATGAAGGCCCGGGGCATCAAACGCATCGTGCTCAACGGTACGGTGGCTATTTCCGACCCCGAGAACGACCGCCGTTCGGTGAAAGCCATGCTCAACGTCGGTGCGGTACACCTCCTGGTGCATTCCATGTACGTCGACGTTGTCGCGTGCGGGAAACTCTTTATGTCCGAGGCCGCCGAGGGGCTGGATTGGACGATTTTGAGGGTACCTGTCCTCAATAACGGACCAAGGACCGAGGTGATAGCGGGTTATGTGGGAGACGGCAAAGTTGGCTGGTCGCTGTCCAGGAGTGATATCGGGTGGTTCTTCGTGAATGAGGTCGAGTCGGGCCAGTGGATCCGAAAGCTCCCAATGATATCCTCGGGCTCGCCTTTGCGCTCGGACTAGAAGTTGATGTGCGCTTCATATTCTATTTCGTGTCGTGCGTTGACTAATATCTATCTTCTGGAAAATCTAGGCTGGCGGAATGACATGAAGCGAAGTAGCCCTCTCCTCGAAGTGACGTCTGGGTCATCTTATCTTTTGTAATTGCACCTCCTGCCTTCATAATACTTTATATTGGACATTCTTATATGCATGGCACCGTTAGATCACGATATCTGTTCTCCCCGAGTTGCTCAGTTACATAATGCACATCCAACTCCATTGCCTTACATTGCGCGATCACTCAGCAGAATAGCCGCTTCCGCTGCTTTAGCGAGTGAACGCGTTCATTCTACCGTTGGTCACGAAGCAATCGCGTCAGCACACACATGACTGGCTGTACTTGAAGTCGTGACTTCGCAGTAGCACGCCACTGGTTCCCGCGATGGCGTGCCTCTTACGGATCTCGGCCAGGAAGCCTCCACACTTCTTAATATCCCACACCTGGGGTACTTATATACATCGAATATCACGATGCGCGATCGATCGACCACTTTCCACCGCTGCTACTGCATCTGCTATACGATTCTACCATGGCACCCCCTACTGCGACATCGACGGAGGCTCAAACCCCGTCCGCGACCCTCAAAGACACCCAAAAACAAACCAAGCCAGAGCCCGTCGACTCAGAGCCGTACCGCTACGAACACCTCCGCCCCGTATTCACACAAGACAAATACCCACCGCTCACGCCCTTCACGCACGTCGACCCAGGACATCGGGCTCTCGCGCTCCCCGATCCCCGGGCTCTGTTCAAAGGGCCGGATGTGCGGGTTACGGAACTGACGCCGGTGCTGGGAAACGAGGTGTACGGTATCAATTTGGCGAAATTGGACGCGGAGGGGCGGGACCAGGTCGCGCTGGAGGTTGCGAGGAGGGGTGTAGTGGTGTTCAGGGACCAACCTGATTTCCTCGAGCTGGGCGCTGAAGGGTGGAGGGAGTGGGGGCGGTATTTCGGGAGGTGGGTGTCCTCCCTCGTTCGAAACCAAAATAAATGTAATAAGACTGAGCGTGTACTCTGTTTGGCAGGTTGCATATCCACCCGACGTCGGGACACCCCGCAGGCATCCCCGAGATGCATTTGGTGTACAAAGACGCGGATAACACGTTCAATTTCGAGCTGCAGGACCACGTCACGTCCACTTCGTGGCATAGCGACGTGTCGTATGAGCTCCAGCCGCCCGGCCTCACCACATTCTTCTTGCTCTCCACACGTAAGCCTCCCATCCTCATCCTGCTCGCCCTACTGCCTCGGTACTCATATCGACTACTTGACTTGGGCGCCCGTGATAGCGGCCACAGGGGGTGATACGCTCTTCGTATCCCAGATTGCGACGCTCAAACACCTTTCGGCTCCATTTGTGGAGTTTTTGCGGACTCTCAAAGCTGTCCACAGCGGCGTACCGCAAGCTGAATACAGTCGTGCCGGACGTCGCGGGGGTACCGTGCGGAGGGAGCCTGTCGAAAATGTTCACCCCGTAAGCACATCTCTGTTGGCGGTTTCTTATGACGCTTGCGAATTGTTGCGTACAGGTGGTACGAAGGCACCCCGTAACGGGAGAAGAGGCGCTATACGTCAATGCGCAGTTCACTAAGAAGATCGTTGGATTGAAGCGAGAGGAATCTGGTGCGTATTTTACTTCCATGTCCGAGACAGCGAAGATCAAGGGCCTGACCGTATGCAAAGATACCATCCTCAAGTTCCTGTACGACCACGTTGCGAAGAATGCAGACTCGCAGCTCCGTGTCAAGGTGAGCTTGACGCACCTATAGCTAGACGAATATGTAACGTTGTTTTCCTCTACAGTGGAGTCCGAACACCGTCGTTCTGTGGGATAATCGCGTAACGACTCATGTAAGCCATAACCCACCAACTCTGAAGCTTCTCAGGTCCGATCTCAATCGCACCCCATTTTCCCATTCTACAGACCGCCATTGTTGATTACACAAACTCTGGCGAGCGGAGGCACGGTGCGAGGATCACACCCCAGGCCGAGCGACCCATTCCTGCGCTCGAGACGCTCGACCTGGGCGTGAATAAGCTGGAGAACTGGCATGAAGTCTGGGCATGAATAAGCTCGGGAACAGGCATGACTTCTCTCTCGGGCGCTTTTTGTTCGTGTCATGTATCGCACCTCCTCAGTAGGCTTCGTAAGGACGACCCAATTTAAAGTCAGATTTTTACATGATTGATGCAGTAGCTAGTACTTTAGCACTGCGCAAATCAAAAGCTTCCTGGAAAAAATAACCAGAAACCATCTACGGATTTCTGGCCGTTTTTGCAATGTAGGAAGCTAGGAACACAGTCCACCTCTCGGCGGGTAAACAGGGGGCACATCGGACGTCCTCTGAAGTCGCGCGCTTGCCGAAAAGATACTGATGGTGGAAGAGCCCCGCCCCGGTTCGGCACACCATTGGCGTCTAGCAGTGAGGTCATGCGGGTATAGGGGCAGACCCAGCCGCCCAAGGAACTTCGCAGCGGCAGCCTGGCATAGGGGTTTTCGTAGGTCTCCGTGGCACCCAGCAGCGTGGGCTCGAGTGGACGACGGTCCAGACCGACCAGCACAAAGGGAAGCGCACTTCCGACCAAGAGTACTACCCACATCGCCAGGGGCGAGAGTGCTCTAGAAACACGGCCGTGAAGACGAGAGCGTTAACGTTTCTTTATATGCATTGAGATTGAGGAACGTGAATGGAGAAGCCGGAGAAGTAAATGACGGAGCCAAAGACAGAGGAAACTAGCTATAGAAAAGATACATACACGCCGCAGGTCATGAGATAGGAAGAAGGACGAAGAGTGCAGGAAAAGTGAGGAAAAAAATTGGGTGTTGGGTTGGAACTTGAGGGTACAAACGCAGTGAGCGAAAGAAACGAAGGAAAGGAACCGGCGAGTGGTGGGATTACGAGCACAAAGGCGCGGATAGAAAAACATACCTCAAGATTTCAATTGAGAGGAAAAGAAAGGGATATGTGGCGGGAGTCGGGGATAGCAGCGAAGATTGGCGATATGAAATGAGAAAAGTTTAACGGGCCATGTAGATATCGAACTAAAGAGACGGTACGGTGTGAATGTGCACTCAAGAGCAGGAAAGCACAAGATGAAGAACCCCAAATTGACCATTGACCGCGAATGCTAAACCGCTGAACCATTTGACCAATGCCCAGACCCGAAAGAAAACAAAAAAGAGTAGGTTGCAAGAACTGAAATTGAGCAAGACGTGAACGAGAGCAAAAGAAGAGAGAAAAGGGATGGAAAAGAGAGGAGGGGGTTGATAAATCGCTGTAGTACGGATAACGGTGGTGGAAGGGAAGAAGAACGAGCGCGAACCAGGCCCAAGCTTCCATGGGAGAGGAAAGAGAGCAGGATGTATTATATAAACATCGCACACGGAGAAATCAACGGACACCACGCCACCGCCACTGGTACTTGCTCTCGCCCATAACCCTCCGGGCCATGGCCATCTTCGCACGGTAGGAAGCCCCCGCCTAGCCTCCTTCTGGCCAACGCGTCCATCGATCAAGGATTAGGCGATAGAGGGCCTGCACTAAAAAAAGTCGCACGTAAAAAGGTAAGTTCATGTCTATTTGACACATGACATTAATCGCGATTTACCTCTTCCGCCTTGCCTTGGTCATTTCTTTTCGCAGGGCCGGCCCATCAAGTGGCTGTGGTAATGTCAAGATTAGCAACTTTAGCTCACTAGATACGCAGGTCTAGCGAACAACGAACCTTGAGTAATTCGAAAGCGCATAGCAGGTCCTCAGACACGCTCATGCAGGCGCCGTAGTTGTCGAATTCTACAGGCGCAATACAAAGTCAAGAAACAGGCTTTAGGCGGGGAATGAGAAAGGCGCACCTCCGCAATAATTCGGTGCGCTAAACACAGTCACCAATGTCCGGTCATTCCAGAACTCGTACCCATCCTCCACCACCATATGTGCTCGACATATCAAGTCCATATCATACCGACCAAGGAATTCGTTTATGATCGATTTACCAAAACAGTAGCTGACACCCCGTTCGTTGTCTTCCCATTCCGTAGCGGTGTCGCTCGGATCGGACCATAAAAGGTCATTGAGAAGACCGAAATCGGGGACGTCGGTTGGTCGGTTGATGCGCTTGATATCCTCCATCGAATGCATCGATGGGCTAAGGCCGCCGTGGACGCAGAAAATTTTGGATGCGACAACGGCGGCGATAGGGAGGCAATTGAATACATCGATAAATGTTTTCCATATCTTTATGTTGCAACGACGTTTGCATTCGTCGTAGAATCCGTATACTATTCGCGCACGATGAGGAGTCAATGAGGAGAAACGGGAGACACGATGGCGTGTTCAAGAGAGAGGAAGGGTAGCAGACCTCGGGTGACGTTGGCACACTCATGATTCCCCCGAAGGAGGAAGAAGTTTTCAGGAAACTTGACTTTATAACACAGCAGAAGGAGGATAGTCTCGAGGGACTGCTTCCCCCGATCAACATAATCGCCCAAGAAGAGATAGTTTGACGAGGGTGGGAAGCCGCACATCTCAAAGAGCCGGATGAGGTCCGAGTACTGGCCATGGACGTCGCCCACAATCTTCACGGGGGGGCTGAGTTCGATGAGGGTGGGCTGTGAGAGAAAGACTTCCCGAGCAGCTTGACATATTGCCGTGATCTCGTTGTTCTTTAAGCATACCGCCTTGGATGCTTTGCCGGAGTAGCCGACTTCAAGTAACCGCGAGATCATGTCGTCGATGTCGAAAGTACGACTCTTGTCGCTGTTTGAGAGCGCAGCGGGGTTCGCATTGGGGTTGGAGAGGATCGTGGGAGTCGTGGAGCTGTCATATGGAGATGACGGCGTGCCGTTCTCGGGCGGTGCTGGGGCATAGGGCGTTGTGGGGGCCGCTGTTGGGGAGGCCGCGTTAACGGACTCGGCGACAGGGACGAAGGAGGCGGTAGAGGCGGGAGATGGGGGGTAGTCACTCGATGTTGGGGGCGGCGGAGAGCCGCGTGGGGCGGATGGGGACGGATCGCGGCCGTTACGCAGTTTGCCGTTTCCGGTGGCCTTGGAGAGGCTTCCTGCTGCTGCCGGGTCCTGCGCGGCGTTCGCAGCAGACGGGAGGGGGTCGCTGGCGGCGACTGCGGTGGGGGAGGACACGGAATCCTTCACTTTCTTGGACTTTTTGGAAGGAGTCTGGCCCATGGCGCTTGAGGACGAGTGGCCAATGCGGAGATGGGCGAGGAAGCCGGAGAGGGTGTGAGAAGGCGCCAGGGTTGCGAGTGCGTGCTGGGGGCGGGGCTCGGGTTCTGGGGCGGACGGCGCGGGCGATGGCGAGGGGCAGTTCGTCGTCGTCGGGGGTGGTGCGCTCGCTCTGGCCGTTGGTGACGAGAAGAACGTGGATGCCCCATTTACGGCCGATACGGCTCTGGCCACAGCCCCGCCGTCTGGCCACAGGGCTTACGTACATGTCTCGCTTCGGGCCTAGGCTTCGCCCGATGGGTCGCCCTTTGAATTTCATTTTACCCTGGATCGTGCAAAAAATACTTTGGGGCGAGGGAATTTTACCCTGGATCGTGAGGAAAGAGCGCCACCGCGCTCGGAAGGGGAGCAGAACATTGAACAAGAGCAGAACGCATAATCGCATAATTGGGAGAGTGTGGGGCGACATGTACATTCATATCAGCATGCAAGTAAACAACACCGCGAAGCGAGACCGTCGGAGCGGAGGGGGTAGCAGATATCCCATCAGAACTTTCCAAACGTCTTCGTCGCCGCCTTGTTTTTCGACACCCGGAGCACGTTGAAGCGCACCGTCTTGGACAGCGGTCGGCACTGGCCTGTCGGCACCCAGAAAATCTTCAGTAAACACTCAGGAACCGAGGGCGCGTGCAGAGTACGCACCAACAGTGACCGTATCGCCGATCTCCACACGGAAGGCAGGCGAGACGTGCGCAGCAAGGTTCTTGTGTCGCTTTTCATAACGGTCTGTCACAGGGGTGGATGAGATAACAGATGCAGCCCAAATTCAACAGCGCAAACGCACGGTACTTGGGGATGAAGTGAAGGTAGTCACGGCGGATGATGATCGTCCGTGTCATTTTGGTGGAAATGACCTTGCCAGTCAAGATACGGCCACGGATGGAAACGTCACCGGTGAATGGGCACTTCTTGTCTGTTGCGTGCACATAGCGCACGTACGTCCATCAAAAATGCGGATAGGAGAAACGCGCAACCGACGTGTACACACCAACGTAGGTGCCCTTGATAGCCTCACTAGGAGTCTTGAAGCCGAGACCGACATCCTTGTACCACCGCCTTTCCTTGGTCGCGATCTTACGACCCTCTATCGAAATCCAATGCCCACGAGCGCAGATTACAACCGAGAAAATCAATCAGCAAACCTAGCCCTCTCGCATTCTAACATCAACACCAAAAGCTCCTCACCGCGGGCCTTGGCGTTTTGGAAAAGGTGCTGCTTCTGGTAAGCCTTCTCGATCTATCAGACACAAAAGCAAGGTCGCCAGAGCAATAATCCATGAGCACATTGATATTATTCCCAAAGATTGAGAGCGAAGGCGGCCATTTCGTCCCTCGTCGCACCTGCTCAGCCATTTTGAAGTGTCGGAGGCGTCGTTGACGATGTCGGGGGCGGGATACTTGGCCTGGAGGTGATGTTGAGTGGGCGTATCTGTCGGTCGGTATATTGCTTCCGCCGGTCCGCGCTGGAGCTGTACAGTTCTCCAAGCCACGTAGGTCACGTGACTCTGATCCATCTTGCTCCGCCCACCCTTCGCTCATCCGCCACTCTATCAACGTCAATATGTCGCCCCCGAAACTGTCGGCATCAATTCTACGCGCCGAATGCAAGCTCATGTCCTCTTCGTCTCGGTATTGTCTGTGTTATGTCTGGATCTGCCCGCAGAATCGCCGCTGTCTAGGCTTCATCTGCTCGCTGATGCGGTGCGGGACCTTGAATGCTTGACCTTAACCCGCGAGCCTAGCAAATGAAAATCCATAATGCTGTTCTCTATGTAGCTGAAGATAGCATGGGCTAGATGCCTGAACGCTCAAGCGTATATTCTGCGGCATCTGATTCTTCATGACGACAATCAACTTCATTAGCATCCATCAGCTTTGGTCCTATCGAGCGTCATCCTAAGACAGACAAAAGGAACACACTGTCGGATTATGCAGCCCTCGCTTTCGGCTTGTATCCACGGAGAAGGCCCTCGTTTTGCGGCTCCTCTGTAAGCTTCTGAAGGCTCGTCCCTGGATTCTCGATGACTCGTGACCGGCTCAGCGCCAGCCCGTATTTCAAGCATCGGACAGACCAGCCTTCGGGGCTACATCATACATGGATATCATGAGGGGTTTTTCTCATGCTACCTGCGACTGGCGTAGTATCCTCTAATAGGAACCACCTTCGCATGCTCCTGCAGTGTCTTATGCGATATCCTGCGATTCATCCGCTAGGGGGTGCGTGCGTCAATCGAGAGTGCGACAAGGGCCTGCAGGCAAGGGGACTACCTGGTGGCAATCATCTTTTCTGTACTCGGCGCGAGAGATCTCGCTATTCACGCAGGACTTTGTACGTAAGTACACCATGGACGTAATTGATACAAGCGATTCTCTTACTTGAACTCAGAGCGCGACAAGGCGTGCTATCTTCGCAAGTAAACCCACGCATCGCACGAAAAAAACGTGCAATCATAACATTGGCAAAACGTAAATCTAACGTGTCGAGTATATTGTAATACGAGAACAGCCCGAGACCATACCAAGATATGATTAGGGGGCTAAGTAGTAAGTAAATAAGAAATCAAACCATCTTGATGACCTTGGACCCATCCGCGACGCCCACAAGGCTCTTCGCGTCCAGCTTCCCATTGTCCGCACGCGCCAGCAGCTCGTCCCACCATCCGAACAGGAAGTCGCGCGCAATGAGTTTGAACCAAGGCGTGAAGGAGTTAGCTAATGCAAGGATAGCCGATGGGTCAATGAAGGTCAATGATCGGGAGAGGGCGGGTAATAGTGGAAAAGACAGAAGCATACCGGGATCTTCAAACATGGCTTGCAGTTCAGCCTTGTTGACGTATTTGACGTCGCGGACCTCGTTCGGGTTGACCGAGGAGGACGTGACATCTACATCTGCCGTAATAAACAGAATGTAGTCCACTGGATAAGGGAACGATTAGATTCGAGTCAGATAAAGGATGGTGAAAGGAGCTCTCCACGTGCCTTCATGCTCTCCCCATAGTCCATTCGATGGTGCGAGGTAATGGATCCTTGTAAGGTATTGGAACTTATCAATGGGAGTTAGAGACTGCGGGATATTGAGCTCGTGCTCGAGTTTCCGGGACGCAGCGACGCGAACACCTAAATAGGCAGGCAAAGTCATAAGCCACTCAGCTCAGAGTCGGGTTCTCATAATGACGAGCAGAGCGGAAAAAGGATACGCACCTTTTTGCTCTTCTTCAATTTTCTCTTCTTCGAAATCGTCCAAAGGGTGCGAGCAGCAAGTGTTGGTCCACATATCCGGGAACGTGATCTTCTCCGACGCGCGCTGCTGGAGGAGCAGCTTGCCATCGGAAGGGCGGAAAAGGAAGGCAGAGAAGGCGCGGTGGAGGAGACCTTTGTTTATATTCTCCATGAGATGGCCTGGAAAAGCCGGGAGGGGATTTGAACCTCAGCGCCTGTGGAAAGTCTGCACGAGAGAGTGGTTGCATGCTCGCGACGTACATGTCTTCTTGTCGAGCGCGCCAATGGCACGATCGTTCTCATCGACGACAATGCAGCGCTCATCCATGAGCCGCGACTGCTCGACATCATACGCGGAAAGGTCGATGGTCGCGAGGTTTGT
Source organism: Botryobasidium botryosum FD-172 SS1 (assembly GCA_000697705.1). NCBI lineage: Eukaryota > Fungi > Basidiomycota > Agaricomycetes > Cantharellales > Botryobasidiaceae > Botryobasidium > Botryobasidium botryosum. Next base: position 197,608 of record KL198057.1, on the reverse strand, counting down.
GGGCGTGGCTGTGGTCGACATTTTAGACGAAGTTGTCCAGCGAGGATTCGGCGAATTCGCGAGTGATTTATGATAATTGGGGCGAGTGGGAAGCTGCGAGAGACCGGCGCGACAAGAATTATTGCTGTAGAGGCGGGTATAAGTAGCGCTGATGGTGAATCGTCTCAAACTGAACATCTCCGTCCGCCGTGTCCACGTTACATGGGGCCATTTTTTTTCAAAAATTATTGTCCTGAAAGTTTGGACACTTTTGATCTTTATGTAAGCCAATTCAACCACCAACGTGTTTCCACCAGCTGACCGTGGCCACTATCCACCTGTACTCTTGGGTCTACGAGTATCTGCTAAACGAGCGGGGGATCAAAGCTTAAAAAGTATCGATGACTAGGAACAAAAGAAAATCGCTCGAGGCTAGCTGATACAGGGTTGCAGCATGTCCTTCGGCTCGCATTTTACTCCGCCACGAATACGCGAATGGATTGGCGCCGATATATAATTATCTATTAGACTGGTTCCGAATGATCTTGTCCTCGGAGTACTTAATCATGTCGAGCAGAGAATGGATAGGTCAGCTAGGACAATTCAAGCCCCAAGCTGCCCCTCTGAGCCAGCAGTCACGCCTGTTCTCGCAAGCCCAGGTTGCCACAAGGACCGGCAGGGCGTTGTATTGGGATACCTACAGGAAACTAGGATAAGCTGGGTCAGTCGAACTCTGGCCATTTATTCTTTATGATTCAATATCTTTGGCCACTACTACTTCACAGGGCTTACAATAATCGCAGATCGCCTATGATGACATTCAAATCACGACGATAAAGCTTCTTCCACTACGCCAGCCACTAACCAAACTTTTCAGCCTCAAGAGCTGGCTGTCGTGCTCATCCTATTTCAAATTATCGGGCGCTCGGTCGATTGTCTGGGATTACTTTAAATTGGGAGCGAGCTGCCAGTCCTCGAGGCTCGGGGCGCTTTTGAGAGGTCGTGATTGGTGTGTCTCGAGGAAAGATGTTCTCTTCTTCTTGCATCTGACACTCCAAGTAATCGAATACACTCCGCTTGATCTGGCTTTATGGAGTGTCCGATATACCCGCGCTATCGTCAGAGGTACGACATACTGATCCAGACTTGGCACATGGGGGGCAAATGCATCTGGGGGACAAAGGTTTACAGAGTACTGGATACAGACGAGGCGGTCGACGGCAGACGCCAGTCGAATAGATGATTTTGACCGTGATCCGAAATTCGAACCAGCGGGAGGGTGTGGAAGAACGACGCCGGAGAATTTGGGTGGTAAGCGTCACCCCATGCTTGGTGGGAAGTCGACAGGGTCTCCTCGAGGTCCGTATATATTCGCCTGGTATATGTCGCCGGTCGATGGATCCCGGTAGTTGAGGGACCTGCCAGATTGCGAGTGGTGTACATTTCCGCGCCGGTCGATTGTAACTTCAGTATCGAAGAGTCGGGCGCGAGAGCCTACAAGAACATTAGCGCCGTCATATATAGGAGAGGCCGTCTTGTAGGCGAAACGCAGCTCACACTTTTGATGGTCACATCGTCCCTCCCTCGTTGTCGGATCGATACGGTAAGCCCATGGCTGTTTTTCGGTTGAGTGGACGTAGGCGTGGCACCGAACGAAGCAGGCGCAGAGACCCGAGTCTCGAATTACCCGTTCTTCGTCGCGCGATAGCTGCCTGCCGCGATGCTAATTGGAGCGGAGCTGCATCAGCGCAGTCCCCATCAAATTTCGGAAAGATAGCAAGACATACGGCGGAGCAGAGAAGCGGGTCAGTTGGAATTGTAAAGGGAGGCATGGCTGTACTTTTTCGTTTTTTGGTAGAAATGCGGGGGTGACTCGATCCACTGGGCCACCACGAGTATATATGCACCCCGGATGTTTTGACAGCAGCTTTATTTATGGAGTAAAATTTACCCCGTATTCTGGGGGAAATTGGGGGGTATCCAGCTCAGCTGAATAAATGGCGTTTTGAGTCCGAGTGGTCATAGCGATGTGCGATCGATAAAAAATTTACCCCAGGTGTGTTTTCTGTTTATGACGTGCTGAGTGCGATCGGCATCGCGGTTGTTACGCTCGTTGCCAGCCGGTCTGTGTGGCTGTGTAGCTTCCGCTTATGTAAAGCCCACCAGCTCCTGTCGGCGTCCCGCGCCGCGCGTGCACACCATTGATACTTAACGACGCGATCGAGCAGAATAATCGCAGGCTATAGGCAGAAAGTTATTTTTCTGCAGCAGGAAGAGTTGAGAATGTGAGCCCAGTTGTGGGCCCCGAGGAAATCGCCCACAAGACTTCTGATCTGATCCTAACTGCAGCCAGCAACTGCCAGCTGCCAACGTCAATGTGATGGTATTGCTCAGTGCATGCTGTATTGGCATGCCGCGATTTCAATATTATTTCAAAAGAGGCTGTCTTTTCTCGTCATCTGCGCATACGCGAGGGCTTCGTGAAGCCACAGGCCCTAAACATGTCTAGCTGGCTTCATTGTTCGGCGTTGCACGACATCATTCAGTACCCTCAACCCTCCTGCCTCGTTGCAACTTGCAAGCCGCCATAATTCATTCCACTTACTTCAAAAGCGGCCGGGCGAATCACGGTCCCCCACCGCGTGTCGACCGTAATCATTCTTTTTTGGGGCCGGTGTGACAGGTGGCACTGAGGGCTGCAGCTGCGTGGTGGCTGCCCCGCTCAAAGCACGCCTGCCCATTAAATACACGCTGGACCAGGCAGCGCGGCGATCAACCGGCCTCTCCCCCTCCCTCGCAAATCCTTCATGGCTGCTCAAGAGTTCTTCCCCCTCAACGACACTATCTATCCTTCGGGGCCACCTCTTGCGCCGTTGACGCCGCGGGAGACACACACGCGCAATGCCACAATCATCTTAACTTTTGGCGGCCCTATTGTAGCTGCTGTGATCTCTCTGCTGTCTGCCAATCGCTGGTGGACATACCGTAGACTGTGGAGTTTCTCTAGCGTTTCCGCCCTATGGTTTGTGACCATTGCCGTGTGGAATATGACGCTGTACGTCAAGGGCGGAGAGACGGATAGGACGGCGCTGATTGTTGCCGGCATCTATGGGTATGAATCTTTTCTTTATTGATGCTAGCGGATGTGGCAATATTAAAACGAATATCTTTTTTATACTGTTCATGATAGCCAAGTGGAGGCTCTCATTTCTTGCCTGCTTTTGGATCTACCCGCACCCGCCTCTTTTGCCCTCGTCTGGCTGTGGGGAATGATTGAATTTGGCCTTGTAATGCTGCTCTCGAATATCAAAGATGCATATGTCGCGACTTCCTCTCTCGTCATGACGAACGCGCTCGTGGTGGTAAGGAATTTTCCCATTGAGTGTGCGCGCAGCCCAAACGCTCACATGTACACGCTTCGACGCATGTAGGCGTGTCTGTTCTTTTACGGAAAACAGGCTGGCTACTGTTTAGCCATGATTACCCGCATCGTGAGCATCTCTTAAGGATGTTTCATGTGTTCTAATGGTGTTCTGAATAAATATACAGTTAGGGATTCTGAACATCTTCACCGGGATGGTCTATAATATCGGTGTCATCCCATATAATGCCATCAATTTCTTTACCCTCGGGTGAGTACAATTCCAACCTACATTCTACAATCAACACAAGCCATGACCACATCGTTCATTGATGGTTCTCGATCGATCTACGTCGTATAGATTCCAAATTGCGCTGATCATTGGCGGCATCCTTAATTCCAACGTGATACATCTCGACCCTGAGCAGGGCCCGATTGAAGAGCAGCAGATCCTTCACCCGTTACAGACCACGGCGGTGCCGCTCAGCGCATTCTTGGGATTCTTTGTGTGCTCGCTCGCTGCCTCCATCGTCGTATCGCTCTCCCTCGCCAATGAGGCCATCTATTAGTGCGCGTGCGTTACGAGCACCTGTTGGTTTCCTACGTGGAATCGAGCTTACTGCTTACCGCTGCGTTTATGGCTCAGACCTGTCCGTTTTTCTCTCACAACTCTCCTCTTTTAATCAATGTCCGATCTTCGTAGTAATACAGACATGATAGGATATACCCCCCTTTTCTTGTGTAATTATAGGCGTGCTCTTGATACCACACTACTTAGCTAATTTCACTCAGGCAGACCGCGCGCGCGCTATGGTTGCGTAGAGAGATGTTTACCTTGCCTAGCGCTGATCATATGTAGGTCTATTCAAGACTCGAGATACAAGGAAGGGTCCTATAGAGTCTCCCTGGGGGAGACTGCATAGCGTATACACAAAAATTATATCTATCGAAGCTCAAGCTACTTGCGCGTAAACTACAATTTAACGAACATGATGATCTCACGGAGAAAGATTACAGGCAGAGCGAGAGACATGGAAGGTAAAGGAAAGCAAGCGAAGACCAGGTTATTTAAGAGTGTAAAATAAACGGCGCCTCTTGGTAGCGAATGAGTTCCATAGCCCAGAACCTCGCCCCCTCGATGATGTACAATCAGTGCATATCAAGATTGCTGGGCCTTACCTTCCGCCAATATCCGCCTTGCTTTCCAACAGCCCTCCCCACCAGCTAACCTGTCGAGCCAATCTGCCTTGGCATTCCAATGATTCATATCGTGATCCGTAGGCACCTCCATCATCAGCCTGTAAGACGCCATACGGACCACCGATGCGAGCGCCCCTAAAGCTCCACCACCACGAGCGTATGCAAGCGTAGGCCGGAGGATGATGCAGTGGAGCCAAGGGAGATGTGAATCCGAATGTTCGTTCTCCTGTGTCATGCTAGGCAGGACCCCCAAGGCGTACCCCACCCCATCCATAAAATCAAAATGATTCGTATAGAGGCAGATGCCTGTGACTTTGAGATGCGTCAACCGAGGAAACACGGCGTTCAGTCGGCTGGGTTCGAATAAGCGCGATACGAAGCTGTCCAGGTAGGAATGGAAACGTTCAAGAGATGGAAATGGAAATCGTGCAGCCATATATATCGCATCGCGACAATTGACTGTCAGCTCGCGGAGACGGGGAAACGGGAGTGAGAAGATGCTCGGTGCGCTGACGGTGCCTGGCGGCATCCAGGGCCCGAAACTGTATGCCGTGTAGTCAAAGTAACAGAACGATTCGAGGTAAGGGGAGACGAGCTCGGCAATTTGATATGATACTCCGATGGCAGGGCCAAACCCTGGGCGGTTAGGTATGTGGGGGTCCGAAGGCCTCTCTCCAGAGTCTCCGCGATAACGCGGCGCTCGCTCTGAGAAGAACAAATATCTCATAGTCGAGGCAGCATTTGAATCTTCTTTGAGCTGACGAAGGAGTCCTCGTGCTTGGTTTTCACCGCAAATAACGACGGAATGGAAGTAAAATGGTTTCGCGAGCGCGCGAAAATGCTTTGATACGAGGCACAGCATGCGTGTGGTTTCGCCTCCATCCAGATAAGGAGTTTCCGAAATTATCGTGATAATGAGCTCCGTAGGAAGGGGGAGAAAGGGTACGAGAGCCTCCAACAGACATATTGGAGAGAAAGGCAGCTCACGATCGAAATCCATGGACTCGGATGATGGTTGGTTGACAATTTCGAGCTGGTGTGACTTGCTCCCGATGCGCCATAATTTCAGTCGGCGATTTATTTAACATCTAAACATCTGAAGTGGCTGAGCCACCATCTTGCCCATGCGTAAGATATCATGGTAACGGTTTGCTGATTCAAGGACCGAGAAAAGGCGCTGGCTGGCATTTATATGCCCCCTTTGGCCACCTGCGACCCGAAAAACCATGCGATCAGCTTGAAATGGTAGTGCTGTAGAGTACTGTGTGCTGATGTGCGACGGCCAGACCATATGCGGACCGTCGATCCTCTCGAGAAGCATCGTTCTTGATACTAAGGCGGAAAAAATCATCTCTGGCTTCCTTCTCACCTCCCACCATCTTCCCGACGACCATCCAAGGCGAGTCTGATATCTGTATCCCAGGCCCAGTCGATGCTGACCCGAGGCCGCAAGTTTAGTAGCCATGAAGCGTGGATTCCTTTTGGGTTCGAGCCAAGGCAAGCGCCGCGGTCTTGGCGCATCTGCAACATTTAAAGCTCTTGACGGTATTGCGACTATGCACGGAGGTTGACCGCCAAATGCTAATGGGCAGTCTTCCTTCCCAGTCATTCCGAGCACCAGCGAGCTTAATCCTGCAGAAAAGGCCAAGGAAAAGGCTGACACGATACTTGGCCCTCATAATAATCAGAGTATGTCTTTTTCGAGTGTTCCAGCCACATCCATAACGCTTAATTCTCGCAAAGCTCAAAGCGTGCCATCCGCAAGCATTACAGTTACGCCTCCGATAAGAGTTTCTGTCGATCGCAAAAAATGGGAGGGCGTGAATATAATCTTAACATTCTTACCGCTCAAAGAGAGTCTCAAGACATTCGAGGAGTATATGGCGGGCTGCACCGTGTGTGCCCTGTATCCCGGAGTTAAAGAAAGTATATTGGCTCTCCCTTCCTTCCCTTGTCGTCCCAAGGTCTCCCCACTCGCCTCGATGAACACGTGGAACATCACCAGTGCTCCAGGCTTTGGCCTCGGGATGTTTGCTGTGAGACATATATCTCACGGCGAGGTTATTGAAGACGAGCGGCCGCTGCTTATCGCACCTGCGCTGCTTCCTGACGACCGAATCTTCAAGGCGCTGGTGGAGCAAAAGATGCCCGAGGCGTATCGTCATCTGTTCTACGAGCTGCATAACTGCAAGGGGGATACAATGACTCGAGAGCAAGGGATTATAGCGACAAATGCGGTTGGAGTTCCGGACCTTCCTGGGAACTCAGAGGAAGACCAAATGCTTGCCGTTCTCATGAATATCTCTCGTATCAATCACAGGCAAGTTTATTGTTGAGCTTTCCCCCTCTTTACTGCACATCATTGACAGCGTGTTCGTACATTTAGCTGCACCCCGAATGCAGAGTATCGCTGGGAACTCTCTTCGTTCACTTTCCAACTTCGCGCGTTGAAGTCCATCCGTCCCGGCGAGCAAATTACCATCTCCTATACGGAGTTGTACCACCAACGCGATATCCGCCGTGAATCGTTACGCGAGTGGAGCTTCACCTGCCAGTGCCCAGCTTGCTCTCTTACTGGCGCTGCATCCTGCGAGGACGATACGCGCAGAGCCCTCGTTGGGGAAAGCATTCAAACACTGAAAGAGGGACTCCAGGCCTGGCTGAAAGACATTACTCAGAGGCTACCTGACAACGACATTATCGAGAAAGGGAAGAAGGTCGTTCAGATGATGGAGGAGACGGGCGCTCTTGGAGGGGACTGGTGGAGTAACGCCGTGAGCGTGGTGTGCATGGCGTACATTGCTCTGGGCGATCGGGAGAATGCGAAGGAGTGGGCCACCAGGTGTGCGGTTGCGAGTCTCGTGAAGGAGGGAAATGAGGGCAAGTGGGCGGAGTGGAGCAAGAATCCAGAGAAATCGCCTATTTGGAGGATGAGGGCGAAAAAGTGAGCTCGGACACCACAAGCTATTTTCTTGTAGCTATATCTTGATCGAGTGGTATGTATTGGCTTCTCTGCTTTTTTTTTTCTTTGACGCTCATCACTACCAGCTTCAGTACTTGCTCCGACTTCCGATGCACTAACTATCCCGAACTAGTACTGTTGTATTTACTTCACAACCATCCTTCTATCGTCAAATTGCCTCAGCGCCCCCTTCAATAACCGGTCTAGTATCCTCGAAGCCACGCTTTCCCTTTGATTTTCAAGATGAACTGTGTGGAACTTGCTTCACGCTCAAGACTTGCCTTGGTCAGACCAGATCGAGCTGCCTTATAGGGCATTAGCATTATTTGGTACCTACCGCGTGCTTACCGCCGTTATGCGTTTGAAGTCGCCGTCGTGTTACCACCATCATTGCTTCATCCCCCCCGGCGCGCATCATCGTTCTAGCTTTGTCCTCTGCGTCTCTTGTTGAAACGCGTTATCTCTAAGTATTACGAAAGGCGGCGACCTCGAAAATCTCGAAAATTATCCAACATTTAGAAGCGTGACCTTGGCTTCGGGGGGCGCCACGGATTTCCTTGGGTTACCGGCTCACCAAAGGGCAAGCAATTGCGCATATTTGTGAGAACACCACCTATGTTTAATCCGTCACTTTAGACGATACTTAGACACATTGGTAAGTGTGGTCCGATCCATTGCGCACAGTCTTCATTAGGTGCACTTTTCCAAATCCATCAAACACCACTTATCTTCGATGCCACAAAAACCAATGCCCTTGAGAGAGTAAGTAATGTAAATATGACTTGATTGCTTGTTATTTTAAAGTGCTCTGGAACCATAGCCGCCGCGTTCATCTTGAGCGACACAAGCGATGGGGCACAGCCAGCGTATTTTTTGCCGAGTGGCTCGCGAATGCCGCTGAGTATTGCCAGACCCCGGAGGGCAAAAAAGAATTCGAAGAGTGGTAGCGTCGTCCCCGGTCAATCATACCCCCAGGTTATCGTTAAACGTTCGATTTCCATAGGCTAGTGAGCGAGTACGGTCCCGAAGGTGCTGCGTCAAGAATGATTGCCTTCCAGGCTCCCCCCAAGCGGAAATACGGTGCAACTGGCAACATAGCCATGTTTAACAAAGCAGCGGTTAGTGATTCCAGTCTATATACTTTCAAGGCTTACATATCACATTCCTTGCATGAAGTTCGACCTAGGTAAGTATATTGTCGCAAAAATTGCATACACCCAGTTCAAAGGGCTGATACTATTGCTACTAGGCGTAGCAGACCAAGCGCTAATTGAGTATCATTACTTCACTGGCAGCCACAAGGATGAGATATGCTGCCCGGAACGGACACTTCCCGCACCCGTCAAAAAGCGCGGGGAGACTTCCCTAGCCTTTCTAGCTGTAAGCACTGCATTGCCCTTCACCCCATGCATATCATTGAAATGCTCCGAAAAGCGCTGCGCAGGTGATTGTTCCCCCACCGCACCATGGTATGTTAATCTTTGTAGGCTCATGCTGCATGATCCGTAGTTGAACGCCTAGCGGGAGCAAAAACACCTCATATGAATTTGGATGGTACAACATCCTTAGTCCTGTGGCAAAAGGACACCGTGGCTAATGTAGTTCCTATCTAGAAACGCGTCGCATCGCCTTCTCACAATTCGTGAGCCGAACTTTCGCTGCTACTTCTGCCCTAAAGGTTACAGCTAAAGGCATGGTTCCTCTAGGATGCTATACGCGACCAGATTGAGGTCTGGCGCACAGAACCGGAGATGTTCATTGGGGGATTGCTAGAAAGAGCAGCAAGTACCATAGTATCTGATGATACCCCTGCGGCCACCCGCGTGACTCAAGCCCGTATGGATGCTTTTCGCTCCCGACTTCACATCTCTCATGTGAGTTGCGGTCACCATCTTTTGCTCCCACGCCCGCATCCCTCTCTAATGTAATACTGTGCAAACAAATAGCTGCAGTATGCTGCGTGGTCCCGAGCGTCCTCTTGGTTCAACGAAATCTCAGTCATGGGACTGAATAGCCCCTCAGCTGTATTGTCCGCGCTGAAAAAAGATGATGAATTCCTTGGGCGCACAGTGGGGATGGTCCTCATGGTGATAGAGCTTGAAAAGTGGCTAGATGGGAAGGTCTCCCAAGAACTCACAAGTAGTGACTATCTTCGGCCCTTTTTTATACGCACACGCGTATGTTTTATGATCCTTATATGATATCTCATACTCAAAGATTTCTTTATTACAGGCAGAGCGCTCCGCAACAATCGTACCAAATCCGAATAAATACTTCAGGCCCGGCTCATTGGAATGGTTACTAGGCCAAGTCATTCCTAAGGGCGGGGTTGTCAACTTATTGAGTTCCATGCATGAGCTGTGGCCTTTGCTGGTAAGCCTATCTTTGCTTGAAACTGGGCCCCACCTGGTGTAATTGTCCCATGCACTCACACGGTTATAACAGCAAAAACCTTCGGAGGCGAGGAAGGTCAGCGCTGCGGCATTTGATACTCTGGGGGATCATGGTATCGGTGGGCAACATATCTTTATGAGTGCTCTCCTTTATTCCTTTGACTAATGAAGCTTTGTCAAGCGAGCGAGTTCGCTTACATGTTCGACGGCACTACATTTGGCATGGAACTCAAAGGCATCGTGCAAAAAGCCATGGAAAGGGGCGCCTCAAAAGCATGGTTTCCTTACCTCTCAGCAGTGCCTGAAGCAGAGCTCAATCTACCCGGGACGAAAAAGCCCAGAAAGAAGCTGTTTGGAGGACTCGACCATATCGCCAGCGCTCAGGTGATATCATGGCTCGGCGCTGTGTGGAATCTGGAGGGGCGAAAATTCCTTGACATGGTCATTGACACCCGGGCCTATGTTGTCTTGTGGGACAAACTTTGGCTCGACACCGACGGAGCTCTGTGGCAACAAGCAAAAGCCATGGAGCGGGAGCCAGGGAGTCTCGTTAAGCTGTTCGGTTTGATTGATCCCCATGATCCGAACCGCCCCATGTACTCATCGCTGGCAATACTGCGAGAGATGCCGAGCGACGCGGGTAAAAAGGAGGAAAAGAAGGTTCCAGCCCCACCGGCTGTCCCCGCGCCTTTCGTCTCGCCATTCCCCATCGCGACCCCTCAAGACTCGATCCCAAGGGCACCTCCTCGTACAACAGAGAAGCCAAAGGGCAAGAAAAAGAATCGAGATCGCAAGAAGAAAGCCGCTGCTGCGCAGGAGTCTTTGAAAGACGAAGCACAAGGCAAAGAAGGGGCGACTGAAGAAGCAGAAGACGATAACTTCGTTCCCAACGTTTCAGAATTGAACCACAAGACAGTGGAGGTAAGCTAAATGTCATGCTCGAGAATTGTGTTGCACGGTTAAATGCATGTCGACACTGCAGATGTCCCAACGATTTTTCGGCACGGAAGAAAAGACCGGCCAGATTCGGTGGGCAGATTTCGAGAAGGTGCTGTTCCACCAAAGCCATTCTTTGTAGCACCAACTACTGATCAACCGTAATATCAGTTTATGGAGCAGCTTGGCTTTGACATCGTGCAAAGCGAAGGATCATCCGTCCGTTTTGATCCCCCTCGCAAGAGCGCTCGCTCCATCATCTTTCATCGAGTGAGTGTCGCTCAGTCCTCGGGATTGACGATAATGTCGCTGATCTTGACTCTAGCCTCATCCTGATTCTACGATGACACCTATCATGATTAAATGGTGATATAATCCCACTCAGTGCTCGCTGTCCGACACTGACCTAGTGTTGCTTTGCCTACGACTTTCATCATCCAGGGTGCGTGCGCGCCTCAGAAGATGCTACGGCTGGACGGAGTCCACATTCGTAGTAGAACCAGCTGAAGAGGCCAAGGAAGCCGCGAAGGAAACCTAGTAGCTGGCCTCATCTTGGAAAAGCCTCTTGGAAAAGCCTATCTCACCAACGTTCAAATTCTTATACTACTACTCATTCTATCACCTCTACGATCCATTGCTTGGACAAAGTACATACCGAAGCTGACCGGAATTTACGCACCACTTGACGAGCTCCGGGATTCAAAACTGATGAGTGGCGCAGGAACAGCGTTAATGCTAGATCGACCTCGAAGCGAGGTAAGCGACTTAAGAGCCTTCACCGTCGGCGTCCGTCTGGCTCCCAATAAATACTCTCTTCGTACGCCCTTGCCAATTTACATTGCCCCTACGACAGGCGCAAGTCTAGAATGGCGTCGAAGACTTTAGGCGCCAAGGTCACTGGGCAAGTGCGGGCTGTGTGTCGCAGATAATCAGGACCAGATGTCTTGGTGTAGGTTCGTAGAGGCTTTGCTTGAGTTTCGCAGGGAACCCAGCCACCCTCGCTGTGGCAAACGCTCTGCATACTCCAACTCTAGCTCATATTAATAGCCGGGTCTTTGGGGTATTTGGGGCATGAGTCGTTGTAGCTATTCGCTTGAACTGCAAGATCTTTGGTAGTTTGGCACAATGTTTGATCTACAAAGCTTTTTCGATCCCACGGTTGTATTGTGATGCACGACTCGGGTACTGTGGGCGTAGCGAGGGTATCGCAAGCGGTCCGTAGGGGCGGCAGGGGATAGTGAGCGCTTTGAGGCTTGAGATCGAATCGTCCCCATCGAGAATCAAGAGTCCGTGATAACGCGCAGCGCTGATAGGAGACATTAATCTAACGCGCCGAGAATCGCCCCCTTCATCTGCGTCCAAGAGCCACAGCCAGAGTCAGAGTGGCTTTGGCTTTAACCGCTCATGCAGCTCGCCGGCTGGTAGGGCACTATCACCGGCACCGTAAGGTAACGATAGCACACACATACTCTTCCCAGTCGTATAATCCCGCGAGACATTTTGCTATTCTCTCCGTGCGTATGTAGGCTAAGCTAGAAGGCGCCGCCGAGAGACAAGAGCCTAACAAACGTAAAGAGGCCTGCGCCAGCGAAGGCAGAGGCGCCCAAACCTCCAGCGTCTCTCTATAGAACCCCCAGGCACTCAGCCTCCCCCCGGTGTAAGCATATATAACCTAGAAACAGCATGCAGGCAGCACTGGCGTAGAGAAGCAGAGAGCCTTTTAGAGATGCGCAGCTCCGAGGTGGTGGTGTTGCACCGTCACAGAAGTCTGAGATGGCTAGGAGATGACGGGTATAAATATTGGAGCCCCACGTCCTCTCGAACTTCCACTTTCTCACCGCATCCCTGCTACTCGTCTCCAGCGACGACGGCGACCCTTGCAGGTAAGAAGTCATGTGTCCAACGTTCATTTCGCATAGCCTTAAATACTCAAATACACGGGTTTCCCTCAGACATCCGAACTACCACTGCGCTGCTACTCTGAATTCAAACGACGCCAACGACGCCCGCGATGCCTCCTCCCATCCATGTCATCAACGACACCATCATCCCCTCGGGGCCGTCCTATGCCGACATGTCGCCCCGCGACACTGGTGTGCGCAGCGCTATGTTCCTCCTCACCGTCGGCGCGCCGGCCTTGGCTGCGGCCGTCCTCCTCCTCGCGCCCGCCCCGGGTACATGGGCGCGCGGACTCTGGTCGTTCCCCAAGATCATTGCAGCGTGGTTTTTGTCCATTGGAAGCGTTGGAGCATGGCTTTACTTCACCCCCGGGAGGTCGGATAGGTCGACGTTGGTTGTGCTTATATTTCATGGGTGAGCTCCAGGCGGTTCGTTCAATATTGCCATATGCTAAGGGCTAAGGCAAATCGTTTAACATGCGTATCCGAATACTTCCCCTCACAATAAATCCTCAAAAGCCAACTGGAAGTTCTTATCAATTGCATGCTGTTCAACATCTCCCCATACAACGCACTTGCTATTAGTTGGCTATGGGGCATGATCGACTATGCCCTCGCATTTCTGATCCTCGACGTCGGAACCGCGTTCGTAACCACGTCTATCTTCGGCCTCGCGAACGACTTCCTCCTCGTACGCAAGACCTGCTCCTATTCACGCGGTTTATGTCTTCTGTTCTGACTAGGATCAAACGTGCGGCCCTTCTATCCTATTCATTCGTCTTCTTCTCCCAGACGTCGCTCCTGTTTTACGGAAAGCAATATGGTTTCGCTCTTGGAGGGATCGCGCATCTGGCAAGTCATATTCCTGACTTTTTGCTACGGTTAATCTCTCGCGCACGTGCTAAGAAGACCACTTGCATATCCTCCTGGACCAACCTCTAGGTCAGCGCTATAAATGTGCATACTGGCATCGTAGACAACTTTGGTGTCGCGACCCATTCTATCATCTCGTTCTTCGGGCTCTGGTAAGCGTCCAAACACTCTTTCCCCATTTATTAGTGTACTAACCATACCCCAGGATCAACATCGCGCTCATGGTCGCCGGCATCCTCTCCGTGCGCGTGAAGAACGAGCCGGGAACGGACGAGGTCGACCCGCCCGTGCACCCGCTCCAACACGTTGACATCTCCGCCAAAACCGCGCTCAAGCTCGTCGTGCTGTCTTTCACGGCGTCGACCATCGTGACGATACTGCTGTCCTACGTCGCTGCGAACAGGTGACTAGGACGCTTGTGTCTTTTGAATCCGTCGTCGGGTCATCTGACGTGTCTGGTCTACCTCGACTTGTGATTCTGGTTCGTACTGTTCCAAGTACCGCTTTCTGCTGCTTTGCTGCTTTTCTTCTCCACTCTTCTCTGCTCCGATGTACATGCCTGCTCATTCTTTTGTTTGTAATACAACAATATACCCCGACACGATCGGTGAGATTTTTTTCATCTATTTGCGGAGACTAGGGGAACCAGGACTTGAGCAATATCACGCATATCCGTGCTAGTGTGTAGCAATAGAGCACGCGCCACCAGTAAGTAAACTTGTCTTTGCACCCTCTCCCGAGAACACCTTACTGCCCAGTCAGCAAGAACGCGTCATGAATGGGGCGAGGGACCGCCCACTGATAGGCGGAGTATATATACAGACGGGCGTGCCTATCCCGCGAGCCAGTCTGCCTGCAGCTCTGGTAAGCAAGACACGAGGATTAAGGTATGTAAACTTGAGTTTTAATCCCGACGCACTGACGCACTGATGGCTTCCATGCTCAATTGAGCACCTATGCAGTACTTGCCAACCGAGCATAACACGAATGAACCAGCCACAGCCATGGTGAGTCCAACTCTGCGCTACGAGGGGTGGAGAATGTCGAGATTCTCACCGCCAGGGACCCAGAGATGAAATTGACAGATATTCGTCATACGTGCACTCCGCGCTGCCCGATCCGGGGCATTGGTTTGGCGGAGTACTGGTTTGCTGTACACTTAATGCACCTGCACCCACTGCAGATATGTACTCACACCAGCTTCCAGGTGATCGAGCGTACTCGTAGCTGAGTAGCACTACAACGTCTGAAAAATGGTATGCACGTCTCAGTCGGACTGGGCGAAAACACGGCCCCCTGTATACGCGTGGGTGAATTCAAGAGCGAAAAATTTGGGCGCGCAAGGGGGCGGCCAGCCAGAAGGAGGAGATCTTGCAGTGACGTTATGGGCTCTCCGCGACAGCCCACCCACCAATAAGTATCGGTATTAGTGAAAGCTGACAAGACTCAGCGCACGGGCCGACGAGAACCGGCGGTGACTAAGGTAGAAAACAGGTCACGTGTGGCAGCGTGTTGATTGATGATGAAGTACAGCCACCATCTCAACCGCTGGACACCAAGATCGAGGATTGCTGCGATAGATGTTACTGTAGGACGCGGCTAATGGACGACGACTCAGCGTCGTGTCAGCACCACTCCCCCTCTCCGCTTTTTTCGCCCTATAAAAGCAAAACACCCGGGGCTTCTTTGATCCCATAGCCCCCCCCCCCCCCTCCAGAGCTATCCAACAATCTTCTGAGTAGTAAAACGCTCGACGAACGATATACAGACACGACCTTGAAGATTTCACCCTTTACACGCCAGTCATGCCCTCCTCCATGAACCTCGATCTCGAGCGACAAACGTCCCAGCAGCAGGAGGCCTCGCTCCTCGACTCCGACGCCAATCGCGAAGACAAGGAGAAGGACTCCTCGTTCCGTGTGGCATCTGGGGCCGAGGATACAGAAAACCCACTGGTGCGCGCTGTTCGCCATATGCGTCAAGCGCCACACTGACCTTTATTCCCCCTCTTTTTTCCGCTGATAGAACTGGGGCCGAGCAAAACGCTGGTACCTGCAAGTACCTGTTATCAGTCGATTCATTCTCTTCAACTTGACTTAATACGTCTATATCTGCTCCCAGTACTTTTGCCGGGGGTCTCCTCACTCTCAACGCGTACGCTCCCCCCCCCCCCCCATCATACGGTCAGGATAAATAAAAGCTTCTGTCCCACCACAGTACATTTGCGAGTTCCGCGCCAACGGGATACATGCAGGAAATCATGCAAGAATGGCACATGGGCTCCGAGCTCGCCGCACTACTCATATCCCTCTTCGTCACCGGGTACTGCATCGGCCCTTTACTATGGGGTCCCCTGAGCGAGCAGGTACGCCTTGCCATTGCAGCGGGGGGTTCTGAGCGGTCATCAATGAAGCTTCTTTACTTTGGTTGGGTAGTACGGAAGGCGGCCTATATTCATCGTGTCCTTCTTCGTCTATGCCGTGAGCCCTCCTCTACCCCCCTCCTCTGTTAATGCCCCTCACCCCCACTGATTGCACTAGTGCATGCAAATGGCATGCGCACTCGCGCCTAGCCCCGCCACCCTCCTCGTCTTCCGCTTCCTCGGCGGCACCTTCGCCGCCGGGCCCCTCACCAACTCGGCCGCCATCCTCGCCGACATCTGGGATACCTCCACCCGCGGGAAGGCGATGATGATCTTCACCCTCGCGCCCTTTACCGGGCCCGCCGTCGGGCCCCTCGTCTCCGGGTACATGCAGACCGCCGGCGTCCCTTGGCGCTGGCTCTTCTGGGTCCTTGCAATATTTGCCGGGGCGTGTTTTGTGGTGATTGTGTTTACGATGCCCGAGACCTATCCGTGCGTACAAAATCTTCCCTTTTTCCCTCTGTGTAGTTGTCCTGAAGCACAACCAACACTATATCTAGCCGGACTATACTGGCGCAGAAAGCAGCGCGGATGCGCAAGGAGATGGGCGATAGCCGGTATTGGGCCCCGATCGAGCGCGTCAACATTCACTGGAAGGTCCGCGTGAGCAATATCCTTGCGCGCCCGTTCAAGATCCTCTTCCAAGAGCCCATGCTCATCGCTATCGCTCTTTATATGAGTGTAAGCTCGTGTTCTCTGATAACTATATCATGCACTGACGGCGTTGCATACGGCATCTTGTATACTGATAGTTTGTGTTCGGATGTGTCTATCTTTTATTTGAGGCGTACCCAATCGTGTTCACTATCGGGCACAGATTCAGTAGTGGGGCCTCTGGACTCATGTTTGTTCCATTCTTCCTGGGCTGTTTCACCGCTGTCCTCGCCGTACGCGCGCCTTCCCTCGTCTCTTATCTGCGCCCACGTTCACCTCCCCCCCCCCAAATTGATATGGCATAGGGACTATTCTATCTTAACCCGCGCTATCGGCGCCAGATGATCGAGTACAGTGCGCTCCCCGTCCCGCCCGAGCGCCGCCTCGAGATGGCCTACGTCGGCGGGCCCATGATCGTTATCGCCTTCCTCTGGTTCGGGTGGACGTCGGACAGTAACATCAGCTTCTGGGCGTCCATGATGTCCGGCGTGCCGTTGGGCGTGGATGTTATCCTTATTTTCGTAAGCATTTATCCACACTTCAATACCGTTAACATCGACTGATTCGAGCTGAATGGACTGGATTCAATCTGTTTGTCTAGACCGCGCTATTCAACTATACAAGTAGTAGACGCGTACCTGATGGTCGCCGCCTCCGCGCTCGTGTGCAACACCGTCGCGCGGAGCCTCGCCGCGGCCGGGTTCCCGCTCTTTGCGAACCAGATGTACGACCGGCTCGGGACGAAATGGGCGCCGTCCCTCGTCGGGCTTATCGCGCTCGGCATGTTGCCGATCTCGTTTGTGCTGGCGAGGTATGGCGCGGGGCTACGCGCGAGGTCCAAGCATGCGCCGACGAAGTACTAGCAGAGTGGATCCGAGCCTTCGAGGGCGGGTGTAGGTACTATTGGTTTCTTGGACTTTGGACCTTGTGTATCATATCTTGCATCATATCTGGCCTGTGGTTGCTTATGGGATTTTTTTTTACAATTCATTGCCAAATTCGCAACGGCGATACCTACCAGACATAGCCGTGCAAGTATCACTGAGCGGTGAGAAAGTAGTAAGCACCTCTAGCACGCACCACCGGTTCATATATAGTAAATATCGCCTCGGACACGTTCTTGACCCTGCATCCATGATTTGTAAATGGGGCGAGGGAAAGATGGGTAGAGGGTATGTACACCGGATGGGCGAGGCCCACCTATCTGGCGAGAGCTCCATGTGCTTGCAGCTCCAAATAAGACACGAGGACGAAGGTGTGTAAAGTTGAGTTTCGACCCTAATGCGAACGCGGATAGCTTGCGCGCTCGATCAAGCGCTCAGCACTCTGGGGCTTATCGATTATCGGGCAGTTGCGAAATGAATGAATCAGCCACACTCAGGATCCCGACTCTGAGTTACCGAGGTCGAGACCTCGAGAGGAATGGAGAGTCAGCCGAATTCCGATAGGGAGAGGTCACAGGTAAGCACAATGCAGGTGGCCATGACACCAGGCTCGCACAGACAAGACCAACGAACTCGGAGAGGAAATCAAGGAAATTACCGCACAAAATTGGTTATGCATGCACTCCGCACCCGCAGTACAGGTGTCATCAACCATTACGACTCGTCACCCCAGGTCGCACGCTTAGTATGAGCGTCGGGATGTCGGTCGACGCGCGCCAGCTGCGAACATATCATGGAGTAGCCTTCGTAACCAAACCCGACTCTTTGGCAACGGTAGTCGGACTACAGTCCGGTGAATTTGAGAATGAGATAGTTGAACCTGTAAACGCGTATTGAGCCAAAGAGGTGTAAGTAGCGATTGGAATTTGGGGTCGAGTCCGAAAACACGGAGGTTGTGTGATGCTAGATATCGATGGTGTGTAAGCATCCCAGGGTTAGGCTGCTTCTCGTAAGGGATTCCTGACGGCGCCCCGTAATTTCATATCGGAAAGCTCAATCTGAGTGCTTCTGGTGCGATTAGCAAGGTCTATCGCGCGAAAATTGCTGAGTCCCCAGAAATTTTACGAGAAGAGAGTATTGCGCAGACGTTCTATTATAGCCTCCGCGCATGCGCTCCTAGGCGTCCAGATGGGCAAGATTGGGGGCGGTGGAGGTCGCAATGGCGCCACGCAAGCTCGCCGATGGTGGAGGCCCCGTGGAGAAAAGGGACGCGGTCGCTGCTGACATCAGCTGGCGTCGGGCCAGCCCAGGGACCAGGAACCACAGACGGCCAGAAATGGACACAGCTGAGACAGCAGCGCTCGGGCGACGAAAGCCGGAGGTGAAAAAGGGTAGAAAGAAGGTCACGTGGACGCGCGGAGTGCCAAACCGCGTTAGCGTCGGTGTGTTGATAAAGCACAGCCACAATCTACGGGTTGGACACCGGCCGCGGGCTGGCGAGATCGAGGATTTTGGGCAAATAAAGGGCGCGACTAATGCGCAACGACTCAGCGTCGCGTAGCGTCAGCACTCCCCTCTCATCTGCTTTTTCGCCCTATAAAGCATGCGGGGCCCTTTTCTCTCCCCCACCCCCTCCAGCGGTGGTTAAACAGTCGTCCAGCTCGTGATATAGACAAGGGCTCCATATTTTCACTCTCGACACGCCAAACATGCCCTCCTCGACGAGCCTCGATCTCGAGCGGCAGATGTCCCAGCAGCAGGAGGTCGCGCTCCCCGACGAACTGGCCTCCGACGCCAGTCATGAAGACAAGGAGAAGGACTCTTTGTTCCGCGTTCAATTTGGCGCGGAGGATACGGAAAATCCATTGGTGCGCGTTGCTCGCGATGTGCGCTTTTGTCGTGCGGTTGATACTTATCGCCACTCTTTCTCCGCCGATAGAACTGGAGTCGAGCACAACGCTGGTATCTGTACGTGCTCGTCGCCAGTATATTCATGTTGATCAACATGGTTTAATTTTTAATTTCTTTGTACAGCACTTCGGCCGGGGGGCTCCTCGTTCTCAATGCGTGCGCCTCCCAACCCTCCTCCCAGTTTTTCCTCAGTATAACTAAGGCCTTACCCCCCCTCCCCCCCACTACAGCACTTTCGCCAGCTCCGCGCCGACAGGATACATGGAAAACATCATGCAAGAATGGCACATTGGCTCAGAGCTCGCCACACTTCTCATATCCCTCTTTGTCGCCGGGTACTGCGTTGGCCCTTTACTATGGGGTCCGCTGAGCGAGCAGGTACGCTTCCCTTATCATTCCAGTGGGGGTTCTCAGCGGGTAGTAATGAAACCTCTTTTTTGGCTGGGCAGTACGGAAGGCGGCCTGTGTTCATCGTGTCCTTTTTCGTCTATGCTGTACGCCCCCTTCCAATCCCTTCTTCCTCATTGTCTCTCACCCTCGCTATTCCCACTAGTGCATGCAAGTGGCATGCGCACTCGCCCCCACCCCCGCCGCCCTCCTCATCTTCCGCTTCCTCGGGGGTACCTTCGCTGCCGGGCCCCTCACCAACTCG
Source organism: Botryobasidium botryosum FD-172 SS1 (assembly GCA_000697705.1). NCBI lineage: Eukaryota > Fungi > Basidiomycota > Agaricomycetes > Cantharellales > Botryobasidiaceae > Botryobasidium > Botryobasidium botryosum. The sequence continues at coordinate 177,483 of KL198057.1, read as the reverse complement.
GGCGCCGTCCTCGCCGACATCTGGGACGCCTCTACCCGCGGGAAGGCAATGGCGATCTTCACCCTCGCGCCATTTGCCGGCCCCGCCATCGGACCCATCGTCGGCGGGTATATGCAGGTCGCCGGCGTCCACTGGCGCTGGCTCTTCTGGGTCCTCGCCATCTTCGCCGGGGTGTGTTTCGTGATGATTGTGTTTACGATGCCCGAGACGTATCCGTGCGTACCACCTTCGTCTCTCTTTCCTGGTATTTGTGCTGAAGTGTGATTGTGTGTAGTCCGATTATCCTGGCGCAGAAAGCAGCGCGGATGCGTAAAGAGACAGGTGACGACCGGTACTGGGCCCCGATTGAGCGCGTCAGCATCCACTGGAAGGTCCGCGTGAGCAATATCCTCGCGCGCCCGTTCAAGGTCCTCTTCCAAGAGCCCATGCTCATCGCCGTCACCCTTTACATGAGCGTAAGCACCTGCTCTCTAATACCTGCCATGGTGATGCATCGTGCGCTGACCACGCTGTACGCACTTTTTGTCTGGTAGTTTGTGTACGGATGCGTCTATCTTTTATTCGAGGCGTACCCAATCGTGTTCACTATCGGGCACAATTTCAATACCGGGGCCTCCGGACTCATGTTCCTACCCCTCTTCCTCGGTGGTGTTGTCGGAGTCCTTGCCGTACGTGTCCTCGCCTCCATTTCTTATCTACGCCTGCGCTTGCGCTCATATTCCTCTCGCTCTGCATAGGCGCTATTCTACTTCAACCCGCGCTACCAGCGCCAGATGGTCCAGTACAGCCCGCTCCCCGTCCCGCCGGAACGTCGCCTTGAGATGGCCTACATCGGCGGGCCTATGATCGTCATTGCCTTCTTCTGGTTCGGGTGGACGTCGTACAGTAATATCAGCTTCTGGGCGCCCATGATGTCTGGCGGGCTGTTGGGCACGGGTGTTATCTTTATTTTCGTAAGTATTGCCCCTCTCGCTTCCTAGCTCCAATCTCTCCGAGTTGGGGCCAATACCCCACACAGCTCGTTATGTTGACCGAGTAACTGATTTCAATCCGATTTGATTCAATTTATTCAGCTCGCATTGTTCAACTATATAATCGACGCGTACCTGATGGTGGCCGCCTCTGCGCTCGCGTCCAGCACCGTGGTGCGGAGCCTCTTCGGAGCCGGATTCCCGCTCTTTGCAACGCAAATGTACGATCAGCTTGGGCCGAGGTGGGCGTCGTCCCTCATCGGGTTCATCGCGCTCGCCATGGTGCCAATTCCGTTTGTGCTGACGAGGTATGGCGCGGGGCTGCGCGCGAGGTCCAAGTATGCGCCAACGGACTAATGAACTACTGGTGCCGATGGGTCGGAAGTCGCCTGGCTGCCAGGGGCTGGTGTAGCTGTTGGTTTCTTGGGATCTTCATTCTTGGGTATCATTTTGAAGGTGGCTCACGTACTTTATGTCTTTGTCCTCGCTTTTTTTTGCTTTCGTCCTTAAGCTTGTTTCACGCCGTCACGTCCCTAATATTCCTGCCATTTACGTTTCTATCTTCCTCACACTCATGCCCGTCGTCATCACCCCATTTCTGTTCACATCCGCATTTCCACCCTGCATGGTTTCATTTACGTGTATCATAGGCAATTTTAGTACTCATTTACTCGCCCCGAAACTTGACCGATTTTCTCCGAACCACGTCGGAAATCGCAGACGAGAAGCTATTGGTACAATTAGTGTGCATCCTTTACACATGTACACCAGCCTCAGTTAGCGCGAAGCAGTGGGTCGTAAAACTGGTATGGCGCAAACGGTTCACCTTAGCTGTCGGGATATGATTGTCGGAGCTAAGGTGGCTGAGTATTACTATTACTCTAAAAGCATGAAAGGGAGAGATTGAAACTGAGTTCCAATCACGGCAACTCAGCATGGGGTGAAGCGCGGAAGATGGCGGAAAAGCAGCAGAAAGGCGCTCGCAACCATCTCCAAGTGAATTGGCGCGCTGAGCTCTGAAGATCTGAATCTCCGTAAGTATCGCCTCGAAAAAAAGAGCGCTGGAGCTCGGAGGGCGCTGGTGAAAACTCCTGTACGCTTCAATTCATGGTTATCGGTCAATCAGAAACGAAGGACCGAGAGTAGGTGAAAGTCCTCGTAATATTCGGCCGCGTCATGTCCATGGCATAAGGCGTATCTTACGGGTAGCATGTCGAGAGCGGACAGGAAAGACAAGACGAGCTGGAGAAGGTCCGTTGCACTGGGCGTAGATACTAGGGAGTGAAGGAACTGCGTATGGCAGGAACAAGTGAATGGAGGGTATCAGGAAGCGAAGGACAGCGAAAGAGACGGGAACCCGATAAAACGGAAATGTCCAGTAATTTTTTTGGGGGGTTTAACAAAAGCGATTGTCCAAGTCCACGGTCTGCATTCACCCTTTGTCTTCTAGTACCAGAAGACCAATGAACAGAGCGCGGCGCCGAGGAGGGTAGCCGTAGAGATCGCGGCAATGGAGCCGGCGCCGTTGGCGGTCGAATTGTTCGACGAGGACTTGGCCACCCCAGACACACCGGCTGACACCTGGGCGCCAGAGGAGCCAGCGGCTGTAGTCGAGGGCGGGGCAGGAGCGGGCGAGGGCGAGGGCGGGGCGGGAGGGGCGGGCACAGCCGAGGGAGGGGTAGCAGCGACGTCGAGGGCGACCATGGGAGATGTGTTGTTCTGGGAGTTCAAGTACCATGGCTGATTAAGAACATCGGGAATGGACTTGCTGATCCACCCGTTGGAAGCATGCAGGGGGTAGGTGTTGATGAAGCAGTTGACGGTGTCGTTCGACAGCTCATGCTCGAGGATGATGAGCCCGGGAGACTTGGGGCCGGTGAGCCAGTTGGTGAGGTTTGCGGTGACGCTCGCGTCGGTGTACACCCCAGTAGCGTCCGTGGTGTCGCCGATTTGCCAATCGTTGGAATCCTGATTCCAGATAACAGTGATTAGGTCTGCGGAGATGGTGAGGTTAGCGCAACGCTTGATAAAATAGACGAGAAAAGATAGTAACTGAAGACGTAGTAGGCGATGGCAACGACACGGACGTCGGAATCGCCATAAGGGGGCCTTGCGAAATACAGTGAGCTTTCAATACGCGAAAAATAGAAAACCCTGATAAATGTACCTCCAGAACTTGGGAACGCGACCACCGGTTGAATCATGGATGATCTGAATAGTAAGGCCAAGCTCCAAAAGGAGCTGCTCATCAGTCTGTGTCGTCATGTATGGGTGGGTCCAGGTGTGCACGGCGATGTCTTGGAGTGGGTCGTCGAGGCATTCCTGGAAGATGGTTGGATTCTGCCAGATATTCTCGCCAATGAAGAAGTGGGTAGCGGGTTGGTTATTCTGTTTGAGGAATGGGTAGAGGATCGTAGAGGGCGGAAGCGGTCCGTCGTCGAAACTGAATGGGCGGATAGGTTGGTTGTTATTGGATCAACAGAACTTAATTCGACATTTCTACGCACGCAACACCGACCATTCCGTCAGGGGCATCCCAGATCTGGGTGGTTGTGCCGTTGATCCTGCACTGGTCCGTAGACGAGCAGACTGTAGCGCTCATGGGGTCGATACCAGCAGCGTATGTTGGGTTACCGTTGACCATGGTGGTGGGTGCGAGGTCGGGGATCAAGCCAGCATTTTTGGCATTCGTGTAAGCAGTCATCCACGCAGCCGGGACGGTGGTGGTATTAATATTCGATGGGTACGCTGCGGTCCATGCTGGAAGGGAAAAGCTTGAGCAAGGCTTCGGATGAGACAAGAGGCTTTTATGCATACCAGCGGAGCCAACGACGGGATATCCACCAGTGCTGTTTTGTCTCTTGAAAAGATCATGAACAGGATGGCCGCGGGGGTGATGCCAGTTGCCGGCAGAAACAGCGACTGCACCAAAGGTGACGAGGAGAAAGAGAGCGGAGCTAGCACGAGCCATGGTGCCTACTGCAACTATTACTTCTAGGGGAAAGGAGGATAAAAAGAAAAGAGGATAGCGGGGGAAAAACGCGGCGAAGGGTTTAAATACGACCAGGCTCTACACCAACCTGCGGCCATCCGTTATGTTTGCGGCACAATATGCTGTTTCCAAACGCGAAACATCCATTTTTAGTTCTCGTTATGCAAGAATCTATATCTGTCGATGGGTTGAATAGCGCGACCTACCTTCCTATGCGTGGGCCACGGCTCGGCCGGCACAGGCTATGCTTCTTTGCTTCATTTGTGGTAATATGTACCGTTGGCCCCGAGTGGTCCCCCGTCTTCTGTGATATTTTTGTCGAATCAATGCTCGAGGTTCAGCCGGTTTGTCACCCCGAGATACGCAATGGTTTGCTTCTGGGAATGCACGGATTACATACGTAGCAATCACGTAAACTTGCGGTTTCTGGAATTTGTGGATGGAGATTGCCGTCGACGGTGGCGCCGACCAAGCGCTCTACACAATCGTCGCGCCCCCCTTCCTGTATCGCATTCAGGCCGCGTCCCTCGTGCCATATCAATATAGCCTATTAGATATTAGATCCGATGCCGTCGACGACCATTACGCGCGCATTTCGTGTTTTGTAGTAAGGGTGGGAATGGACGTCGCTGGAAACCCGATTCTGCGCCGGGTTTTCTGCGATGGAATTGTAGCAAGCCGAGCTTCCCTCACGCTAGTAGGGCTCGCATGCGGCATGTGTCGATGAGCACTAGCAGCCTGACAGTCAGCGGGGGGGGGGGGGGGGGCTTATATGAGATTGCCGTTGAGTCCGGCTTGACCGACACCGCGACAATGTGGGCTCCAGCGTGAGCTATCGCTTAGTCTCCCTCGGGCAGACCGTACTCCAGCGCGCTGGAGCTCGGTTTGCCCAAAGGAGGCTGATTATGTATCGCCGAGATCTTGATCCTCCTTGACGGCCAAATTTCTACAGCGCCAGGGAAGAGACGCGCATATTGATCCGTTGGGAGTGGTATTAGAACCCAGAGGCGGTAACCAAGGTGACCGATACAAATTGATGTAGCCGATCGCGGATAAATCTGCGTCGTTAGTTAATTGGAAACTTGTGATATGACATCAGTACTGCAAGCGCTGGCCAGAATCGCCGCTCCTGAGTCTCGGGTCTGGCTCCTGCACTGGTATTAGCCCACGCGTTTCGATAGACACCTCGTGAATCGACCATAGTATACAAGCTTATGCGCCTTCGGTGCCGGGCTAAAAAAGAGGCAGAAGTATAAAAAACACACAGGACGCTCACGTAGGGAAAGCGACGTGTCCTAGTACGTCAGCCCGATCTGTTCACGTGCCTCTGCGCGGTGATCTGGTCCTGTTCGGAGTATCACGCCCCCACGGACAAAGTCCTGTGCAGATTGTTACCGATACCAGGGGTCACGATACCCCGCGGTGTAGGGTCGTACACCACGACATTCATAACCGACCTACAGGTCAAAGGTCCACTCGGGTAAATCCTATTTCATTTGCAGCAGCCAACGGAATAAACTAACCGGAGATTGACTTTGGCCCTGGTTTCGACATCGGTGAGCGTCAGCATGTCGACACTATGCACGCCGGCCTCAAGCGCAATAAACTGCATTCGGACAGATTCGCATGTTTCGGGGAGGAGGGGACTGGGAAAGAGGGTGAGAGGGTGAGCGAGGGTAAGATGACGCAAGGAGCTCGAGCCAGTTGACGAGTCTCAAGCGCAGATACGTACCCGATCCTTATGTGATTCTCTAGGGGAATCAGATCTCTTCGGTAGCCTGACCAATCCAAAAAGCATGCGCTTTCGGTCAGCCATGGGCATTGAAGCGCCAGCAGGATGATAAATGGGGAAAGTAACGCAATACCAACCGTGATTCCGAGGGTCAAAGTCTCTTCCCTCTCCCCCTAGATGCCTTGCCTGACCATGCCCCCTTAGCCTCTTCCGCTTCTCCGGTATACTCACTTCAAACCTCCGCAGGCGCCCCGTCTTGTTGAACACAAATATCTCAAGCGCAAAAACATCGAGTGGGTATATCCGCCCGTACTTGCGCCCCGAGCTCGAACCCGCTCCCGGGGACATTATGCTGGCACCGCTCTTATCCCCACCCTCTACACTAGTACCGCTAGCATAATTTTCAGCGCTATGGCGTGGGGCATCTTTCCACGGGGGCAATAACCCCACCGACACCAGTATGTTCTCCTCTTGCCCATATCCATATCCGTACCCGTACCCGTGTGTGTCAGGACCGAAATGGAACGTCCGCGGATCGTTCACCGATGGCATGCCGCCTGGGAACCCGTGGATAGGTGACTGCGGGAAGGGCGTTCCGGGAGATTGCGTATCGGGATACGACGGAAAGGCTGGTGTCGGCGGGACGATGTTCCACTGGGAGATGGTCGCTGGCGGGGACCCCACGTCCATCCCCGCCGCTGATCCCAATACGGATCCGGGCGCAGCGAGAATAGAAGGTGGGATGGGGACAAATTTCCCTGCTGCATTGGGCGCTAGGAACGGCTGAGACTGGGCTATCGCAGGCGTCGACGCCCGATGGCTGATATTTGTATTCGTACCGCCGATCCCACCAACGCCCAAAGAAGTAACCCCCTTGCGCCGGCTCGTCAAGCCTGCGATCGTGTGCCGCTTGCTGCCCGCCACAGGCGTATTTGTGCCCGAATTCACATTCGAGTTCGTATTGGAGAACGGGGCGTGCGCTTTCTCAGATGGGAGGACGGGCGCCGTACGTGGTTGCGAGAAGGGAAAAGGCGATGCGGGTGTGGGGAGGGCATCGTGGATGGAATATGGAGACGTGGGTCGATCGTAGGCACCCGTGTGCTGGGTTGCTGCGAGATCAAGGATGGTATTCCACCGCGAAGTGAATGATGGCGTATTGTTGCCCACACCGCCAGTACCGCCGTTCGAGTTCAGAGGTCTACCGCGAACAATGATCTTCACGGGCCTCTGAAGCTCGCTCCTAAATCCGATACCCAGGCTCCGGCGTTTCTCCAGATCCTGCTCAGAGATACCACTAGTCCCGATACCAGCGTCGGAAGGATGTCGAAAAGAGAGAGCGTAAAGAAGGTTATACTGGTCGCTCGATTGGAGCTTGAGCGGGAAGAAATCCGATATAGTGTTGTCCCACCCTATCAGTCTCACTTTGGTATCGTCCCCGCCAATGTTGAGCTCCACATTTTCAACCAAGAACCCGGCCCCGGACTCGGGCGTGTTCTCGATTTCGACGCAGAGAACGACCGTGCGGTCTTCACCGTCGATCTCGTCCTCGTCACGCTCCTCGGAATCAATTCCACCAAGGCCAGTACGAGTACTAGTACCGGCGCCATCTGTGAGCGGATCGAAGGAGAACAGGTGCGGGACGATACAGTTCCGCATGCGCACTTTGATCCCGGAGACGGTGGCGAGTGTTTTTCGATACGATTTCCGTAAAATGGGGGTACCGCGAGTGTAGGAGTGGGATGAGTGCGGCGTGGGAGAGGAATGCGGAGTTGATATTTGGACGGGCGCGAGAGAGAACGCTTGGCGTCTGACTGCAGTTCCTATACGGGTGCTCGGAAGTGATGGTACTGTGTCAGATTCAGAAGACGCAAATGTGGGATCTGAGAAATAATCTAAGTTATAAGCGGATTGTGGGTCAAGGGAAGAAAGTAATGCGTACCACTTTCTAATCCTCCAAGAAGGTTGATTTCTTCGAATCCTTCCATTATTTCATCTTCATCTAAGCCGTTGGCTTTGGCAGCAGGTGAAGTCGCATTTTGCACTTCCGCGGTAGGAAAGTAGCGCGATAGAACTTGTTTGTGAGAAGTAGACGCAACGGATTTGTCACGGAGCGTTGCAGATGCAGTCAAACAGAGTAGTGGATCAGGAAACCGCATTTGAACATATGCTGGTGCGAACAAAACGAGGCGCGTCAATAAGTGAAAGTGCGGGCGGAACTAGGTACCCACCCACAGAAACATCAAGTTCGTAGACTGCCACCCATAATCTTTCACTCTCTGACCAGCCCAATGCAAACCTTCTCTCGTTCGCACTTTCCTTTTTTGCTGTGCTGTCGGGCTCTTTACCGATTGGCGATTCATCCCATATATACGAGTATATAACCACGCCCTGATCAACACGTGCGTACTGTGTGTCTGGTTCGGACGTTTGCGGTATCGGGTTGGGCGTATGAGGAGGATGAATGGGCGCTAGCATCGTGGAAGGTGATGGCGCAGTGAGTTTGAGCGACAGGCTGTTTGAGTTTGGATTCGGAGGTTGTTGTGCTGTGATGAGTCTCGGGCGCCCGGGAGGTGGCATAAGCCGAAGTGGTGGAGGGGGCGGGGGTGCAGGTGATATGTAGGACGCTTCGAGGCCAATCTGGAGGTGGGTGAGGAAATGGAGAAGATATAAGGGAGGATGGCGCGCGTTCCAATCAGACGGCGAAGGAAGTTCATCAGAGGGAAGGTCGGGAATTCGAACAAGGAGGAAAAAGCGAAGCGTTTCGTCTGTTATATCACCAGGACTTTATAAGTTCGAGGCTATAGGCTATGCGGGGCCAGACATGTATGCTCACCGAAGAACACGGCGTCCCGCTGAGGGAATCCAGCAAGTTTGTCGACCCAAGGAGCGCGCGCGTCTTCCCCGACATTTGGTGAAGGGATGTCAAATTTCCCGTCGGGCGTGAGTAATTCCAGATTGCAAGCACTGAACAGAATATCTGGGGTCGTGCTAGTTGACCCCATCGTGATACTTGTACGCCTTATATAAAGTCAATATAGAGAAACAGCGATTCAGCTAAGGAGGCGAAAACTATAACATATGACGCCCAAGATCCCAAATTGGCGCTTGCAGGACGTGGCCAGCGTAGTAGATGCGAGGTGGTGAATCCGCGACTTGGTTGAAGTCGTGTGTGCATCTGTTTACGCGCAGCTGGTCGTTTTCCGAGGATCCACCGGCCAATTGACTTCTATCGCGCCTCCCTCTAGATCTTGCGCATCGAGGAGATGTATGTAGCAACTTGGAGCGCGGGCGAGTAGCTTATAAACGGAAGCACAAGCTTTAAACGGCCATCCCCGGATGATCGCTCAATGCTGCGCGGAGGTTCAAACCCTCCCTCGTCCACTTTCAGAATTTTTTCTCATTCTTTACCTCGGATTGCGAGGTCTCTGTTATCCCCACTTGGGGAAGACATCGGCATTGAGATCGTCCTATGATCGGACATCTGGATATCAACTGGGTGCCGGGACCAGAAGATATAAGTAGTCGCAAACGTCTTTGGAAGAGTTTGACTCTCGGATCCGGAGGCCCAAGAGGAGGTCGCGCTTACTATTACTTGCCCACGCACAATCTGAAAACAAGGCCAGCAGATCCTAGAAAGCCCACAGCGCGTACTAACCCACTTAAAAATGCAATTTTGGAAGGTGAATACAATAGTACTAGAGCAGCAACTGACCGTATGTTACAAACAATGCTCGAGGGGATGAACACTAGTCAAAGACTCAAAAGTCTATACCACGGCAAAGGGCGCCACCTTAACTAGAGCTTCAAACAGCGTTTTAAGCGTGGCCTGGAGTTCCGCTACGCCACCTTCATTCCGCTCCTTGCACCTATCTATCTCCCTCTCCAAAAAACCATGCGCGATCCACATGCTAACCTAAGCAGATGATGAGAGCTAAATGTCTTCTCATACAGTATGAAAAGTAAAGGCAAGCATACCTCAAGCGCTTGCAGGGATCTCGGGTCCGTGTCCCCAATCAGCCGCACAACCCGCATCATGTTATGCAGCGCGCCCATGCATCTCTCGTGCGAGATCGTTCCCTCTGAAGAAAATGGCTCATGAAGCTGGATGATTATGCCATACGATTGCATGTGAACGTATATAAGATGCAGGTCCTTCACGCTCAAAGCTAGGTTGGAACCGCCAGCATCCATAAGGAGCATAGAAGGTATCGCGGGGATTCCTTCGATGTAGGTCTGTAATATGCCATCGATATGCCAGAAGTCGTGCCAGAATACGCTACCAACATTGGGTCCGCCTAATGACAGGCAGGTACAACGCGGTTATAAGGTACTGTATCAGAACGAGTAGAGTAAAGCCCTACCTGCTTCGGCTATAGTTCGAAGGTCCGCAGCTCGCTGAAAGAGTACGAGGCCTTTGGCGATGAGAGTGTAGGGCCAGTCGTTTGTGATATTATTCAATGCTCCGCTTTTTGGATTGAGTATGTCGCGAACACTGTGCTGAGGGAATGCTGCGATAGCTTCTGGTGGCTAAAGATACATTGACGCATTAGCTGGGGTCGCACATGGCCCAAGTGATACAAATACCATTTCAAAGTACGACATCGGGAGTGGGAACACCGTCTCGATTTCCTACGACAAGGCAACATGAGACGCGATTAATTAGGATATAATATTTGTAGGACCAACCTCATCCGGAAACGCACTAGTGTGCTTATCACTTGCAGTATAATTCCGTTCGATAACGAACACCATCCAGAAACCAAATATCCTTTCCGCAAGCTCGATAGAGTCTGCAGGAGGCGGCAGAAGGGACTTGTTCCAAATGCTATCCGAGTTCGCTTCATTCCATACACGTGATTTGATCTTGTGAAGCTGGCAGGCAGTTGTAAACTTGGCGCAAGTACTGATAGTACTAAACCCCTCCAGGAATCTACCACGGAAGGTGTAGTAGCGCGAAAGAAGTGCCGATGCGCGGATAAAGTCAGACAGCCTGTTGGCTTGAGCCAGAGATTGTGCGAGATGTATTCGGGCTTGGGATAGAAGATAAGGCTCATGTTTCCGCAGATAGCGTTTTCGAGAGAATGCGCATGCAGATAGACACATGGCATCGATCAGAGCAGGATGGGGCCCCTTTTCTGGAGGTAAACTCAATGATGCGAGGAAACGGGGCACGTGGAACTCGAGCGCGCACTGAAGGCGGTGCTGGAGGAAAATATCGATACTACTGACAGTCAATATTCCAATCAGAAGAGAGAAGGGAAAAACAGTGTCTCACAGGTGGTATTTATAACATTGTGGAAGGTCGTCCTCTTCCCACCAACGACATTCAACCCCCATCACCCCAGCAAGACATTTGACCCCTAGGTCTGCAATGCTTTGGATCAGCGCATCCCGACAGGGTCGTGCTACGAGGCCGACGGGGTTTCTAGGCGAGATATGCATGGATGAAGTCATGAGGTATCGTGGAGTATCGGTGTCCAAGCCCCAGATCTCGAGTGCGGGATACCCGGTGCGGATGTCATCGAAAATACCTATTGTGTGTGGGTCACTTTAGATTTCCCAGAGAAGGTAACGTGTATCATACTCAGTTCGTACGGTCTTTTTAGCGTAGGGAAAAAGAAAGCAGCGAAAGACTTGGGCGTTGCGGTTCTTTTTATCAACGCCCCAATATCTTCGTAAAGGCTGCGTAGGAAGTGCAAATAAGCAAACGTGTTACGTAGCTGGCGACACGACTTCACCTTCTTGACATCATCATCATCTCATTAAGACTTGAAATCTCAATTGAGTCGGGAGGAGCTTGGGTCGAAGGCGGGGGCGATGGAGTTGAAGATGGGGCAGCGATTAAAGGTTCATGTCCCAAAGACTCAATCATATGCTCCAACGTCTCGATTTTCTCATACATAACCTGAATTCTGGTCTTGTGGGAGTCATATTCGCAGACTGCAGGTGGCCTGGATCGAGCGCACGTCGAGCATGTCGGTTTGGTCGTGTCACATTTCTGCAATAAAAATGAGGCTAACTGTGGTCGGCGAAGATGCGGGAAACTCGAATACCAATTTCCGCCTTCGGCAAGTCAAACAGGCCGTGTTTTTCTTGAACCGTCTCCTAGGCCTGGGTTCACTGTCAAGGAGGACGGCTTTGGTGGAGACGGTCTTTATTTTCTCGCTCATGAGTGAGAATCTTGATTGTGGACGACGAATGTGTGAACTTTCATAGCTGCAGCGGAAACAGCAACTGATGTTTGCTCGCTCCGGTGCTGTGCGTCGCCATGTTGAGTTTAGGGGTCGGCAAGCACCGATTAATATTGACCGACGATTCGGTGCGCTCGATGGAGACGGATGGCCGCAGACTCCGGGCGGTAGGAAGTATTCCGGTCACGTGTGAGGCGCCTTGGGCGCGTGTGCTATTAATAAAGTGTAACAATGGATGACTTTCCGTCGTTGGGATCTCAGGTCAGAACCAGGTCAGACCGCCACGCGCCGCATTCTGACCTGAGAAAACAGCCCGTCACAATCCAGCGGCTGTTGCGGCAGGGGGTATGCAGCTCTTGATTACATGTGACACGGGTGCTGGTTTGCTTTTCGGAAAGCTCGTCTCGCTTCAGCGAAGCGATTATGTCAGCCGAAATCTACTCGAAGCAGGGCCTAAATGTCCGTAAAGAGCAGGAAAACACGCGTTCTGCGTGTGTTTTGTCAGATTTGAAGCTGGGAGGTGGGTCGGGGGGTACCTCTCAGTCTGCAGCGCTCGGTACATGAGGTGGCAAGCTGGTGGATGGTCGACGGCTCCGGGTACGCAGCTTCGGGTCCGAAATGGTGGCAAAACCTTCCTCAAAAGTGCGGCTAACCTGGGATTCTATCGACGGGAAGTCATCCAATGCCTCCCAGTCTGGAGCCAGAGGCGTCCCGCCCTGCGGACATTCCCTGTCCAACCATGTAGAGATAGCCGGGTGAGATGCAAGAGGATTTCCTGTGCGAGATGTATGCAGTAACGTTGAGCACGGGCGAGTAGCTTGACGGAAGCACCAGCTTTAAATGAACCATCTCTCGATGTTCCATTCAGCGTGTACGGAGGTTCAAATCCTCCCTCGTCCACTTTCCGATCTTTGTTTTTATTGTGAGTTGCATTTTTGGTCAGGCTACTCTTTTATGGTTATCTCATATCGCATGGTTTTCAAAAAAAACAGCTGGGGATTCTGTATCCCCAACGGATAGCCTACAGTCCTCCCTCTGCCTTCACCACCACGGAAAACTACATGCCGACGTCCATGTAAAGCTGGCGTGGAATAAGCACATGTCAAAGCGGTGAGGGGTTTCACTCCCGAGCCTTGGGCTTGAGATTGGCTAGCTCTGCAAGCACTCACATAAGGCCTGTTTCAAGGACCAACTGACAAAAACCACCGCCCCTTAACAGGAACTTCAATGCCCGCTTCTTCGAGATGTAGATCCCGTTCTAACTTCCTGAGCGAGTTGCTTGACGGCCTAGCATCAGACAGCTCAGGCCCGAGTGGCAGAATGGACGTGCCCCCTACACAGTAGCAACAGTCGAGTGGGGTTAGGACGTACCAGCAGCTCGGGCTCGCGAATCGCATCAATACTCACAAGCATTGATACCCCATCTTTGAACGTGCTTCGTGGATCTTGGATGGGTAACCTTGATCTCATACGGAGATACCTCGACGTAGAACGCGGAAAAGGACTCGGGGCCCTCGGTGGCCGCCAGTAAATACTTTTGCAGCCTTTCCGATATCGTCTCAGCACCGGTTCCCGGGTTGATGTAGTTTGGGTCATGCCGCTCAAAACAATGGAGAAGAGCATCGAATTTGTTGGCAGGGATAGCAAGCCCCCATCTGAGCGTTGCTGTGGGCATGGTTGATGGTGGAAGTGTGGAAGGCGATGGAGCGGCGTCCGGCGAGGGTCGAAGCTTGCGCTGTCAAGAAAATGCCGGTCTGGAAGGGCCGGGATATAAAAGCAACGGAACTAGAACGCTTTTGTGTTGGACGAATCCTTGCCAACTTCACACGCGCCTGCTGTCTTGGTCTGCCCACTACCATGCCTGAAGCCGAGCTCAGCTGGGGATTCTGTATCCCCAATGATAAACTTGCAGCCCTCGTTCTCTGCCTTCGCCAGCACGACCCAAACTATGTCGAGATTCCCAGAATCATACCCCTGGGGGTCCGCTGGGTGCCACGACCGGAAAGTGGGTTACAAGAGTATTTGGAAAAATTTGAGGAAGACCCAAGGTTTAGCGCATTCGATTTCAAGTTGGTCTACCAAGAGGGACGAGGAGATGGGGTGGTGCTCATGATTACTCACGCGCAATCTAAAAAAGAAACGGGTAAGTTCGCAGAACATTGTCATTTTCTGAGCTGATGCGATTGGCTTGTTGTTCGTCATGGTGTGCTTAGAGGGGGTGGAAGTAGAAATCGAATCAGAACTGTATGATGCTGCATCATCGCAAGATCTCGTTAGGCAGCTGGAGGTGGACTTGCATCTTGCGGAAGCTGATATTGAAGTCCCTGTTAAGGAGCAGTGGTATTTGGCGATAAAGCTTTGATTCTGGGCTATATCTGCATATACACAACACCATAAGACAGATATCCATACGCAGATTCACCGTGCCCGAGACTCGTAAATCCCGTGGCCAGCAGCAAATGTTTGACACAAACTCTCTTCTCGTTCGTCTCGACGGAAATCACCAGGTCCCTTTCACTACGATGCCAGGTTACAGGTATGATCACTCGAAAGTCGACTGGTATTCGAAGGGGAGAGGCGGATGTTTATTTCAAGCGCGGGAGTGGTTGGGAGATCGGGTAGTAGCTCTCTCCGGTGGTGGTATCAAGGACGAAGGGACGCCCGTTGGGATCTTTTCCGCGGATGAAAGTCGCACCTGCCTTCTCCTGTCGCTCGGCGCGGTTAAGTGCAATCACCTCGTCTCTTCTTCCTTCCATCGGGCCTCCTTTCGCGTAGCACTTCGCGAGAACGTGGGTCTTCCCCTTGCAGTTCGCACAGCGACTCGGAATCCCAGTCTGGTCCGGCCTCCTCCTGCCACGTCTGCCTCGCGTCATGGAGGAAGTTCCCAGAGTAGTGGAGGAAGAAGTAACAGATTTGTCCTTGGCGGCTAACTGCTTTAGCTGCTCGGCAAGTCGAAGACGGTTGTATATGTCGGAGGATGTGTAGGGATTCTCAACCGTAGAAGCGTCCATCAACGTAGCGATCTCCCCTTGTAAGTGTCCAAGTGCCCTGCCCATTGCATAAAGCATGAGAGCGGACAGGAAGGCATCTTCCGTAGGAGGGCCGGCAGCGAAGATTTGAGAGGCAAGCCCAGCAATCCTGGCTGTCGTTTTGGAATAGGGCTCGGAGTCGTTATAGCGTATATTGAGAGATTCGCGGATAAGCAGCGCCTGCCTCCCTGGGCCCAGATTCTCGTGCCGCGCGACCAGAGCATCCCAAGCTTCTTTCGCGATCTCTTTCTCTTGGATGATGTTTCGATCCTCGTAGGAGCAGCGGTTCGCGAGGAGAGCAAGGACAGCTCTGTTGTTACTTCGCCAGTTGCGCGCGCCACGGGGGTCCGTGGTATCATCCGGGCAGGCAACTTTCCCGCATATATAGCCATCCAGTCCGCTCAGCACCAGAACATCGTCCACTGTGCACTTCCAGCGCCACCAATTACCTTCCGATCTGCTGAGAATTTCTATCTTTTCAACAGCCAGATCATACGGTATCGAAACGAGATCAACAGTTGGGGTGTAGGTCGCATGTGTCGACTTCGAAGTATCAGCAAGCATCTTGCAAAGCTGACAAGCGGGGGAGTTGTAACAACGAGATGCGCGATTCGACTGGGATAGACACAGCTTTGTTCGTTGAGTGACAGTGGGCAAGGAGCTTTCAGCAGAGGTGGAGTACCTATATGCGCGCAGCAGGTACGCACGTTCAAATTTCGAAGGGAACTACTGGCTCTGGCCAGTACCGTGGTGGTGAGTGGAGAGGAAATGCACAACCGCCAAAGCCTTCCAATTTGTCTGGCCGTGTGTACACATATTTATCTCGCCCATCCTCAGCCCCTCGACTCAACACCACGCAAGATTCTTCCCGTTCCGTAACAAGTGAGCATTTCGCAGATGCTGACTCTTCAGCACTTTCTTTTGCGGGGTCATGTCCTGGCCCTTTACAGATCAGCCGTTCGGGCCTCTCGTTGTAAGCGCGCGCACTCTTTGTGCCTCAGGGGTTGGTACCTGAAGTGAATTCAACCAGCCATTCCAGACTTGAACACGAGACAAGAGACTCTTCAATGGATCAGAGGGGAGTTTGAGCGGAACCGTCACGTCGAAGATTTGGTCAGTGGACAGCCTGCTCTCAAAAACCGAACTACAGGGTGTAATTAACATGAACTTTAGGAAAAGATAAAAACGCTTCTGCGCGTTGGCAGGCGCGATATCAAAGAATTACTACCTTCCATTACCCTAGCAAATCCCGGCAGATTAAATCAGTAGCTGCATTGCACTATTGTTATGCGCTTGGGTAGCCCTTCCTGCAATGCTACTGCTGTATCACGCTCTGCTCTGGAGCGATGGCTTCTTCAATAGAAGGCTCTATCGCTATGGGAAAGGCTTCCTTTACGAGGCTCAGTTAAGCATCATGCATCATGGCTGCACCCTTAATTTTTAGCATAACTTTCAAGACGACGCGTTCTCTCCCACCTCGCTGACACAACGTTCAACACGCTTGTAACAGCGCAGCTTGTCTTCCTTGCATCCTTCAAAGGCTAAAGCCTGTCCCCCTTCGTTCGTACATGATGCATGCTCTGTCTTTACTGGCTTACCGCTAGCACTTACTTCGTACAATAGCGGTGAGCCTTCCATGTGATATTACGTGTTGTTCCCGCTGCATAATCTCGATTTTATTACCGATCTTTACTTATTTCATAAGACAAATAACCACCAATCCTTCATAATGACACTCCGTTTCTCCCTTCTCGCATTTGTCGCCCTCTTCGCCCTCCCCACTTCTGTTGCAATTGGTCCTGACACGACGACCGACATCACTGAGCCGACTAACCTAGCGGGCCCCGATACCACCACCGCCATCCCCTCCAGCACCGTGACCACTCCACCCCGATCATGCCCCCCACACTACGCACAACCTCTCCTCCCACTAGCGCCGGTACAGTCCCCTCCGATGTACCTCCCCTTCACACCTCCCACTTGCGGCACCACCGCATTCCGAGGCCGCCGTACCACCCGCCGCCACTACGCCGTACACTATGATGACACCCCTCTCCGTCAAGCCTGCGACGATCTCGTCCGCACCTACCGCTGGCTATAGCAGCGCCACTCTACCCATGCGCATCCAAGGTGGTGACATCCTTGCCGCCGTCAAAATCGGCGTTGGTGAGTTGTCGGGCGCTTGAGCTTAGTCTCCCGTGCGTTGTCTTGCACGGATGCCCCATTGCGTGCCAAGGAGCCCATGTGAACCTCTAACCTTACAATAATCTCTCTTTTTTTCCTCTCGGACGTTCCCCGCTAACCGCCGCGCGGGGTTCATATATCGTAAGAGATTGTGACATGGTTTCGGTGATATCTTGCACTGGAATTCAAATCGTGTAAAACGTTGTACTGATCAGGCTCATAGAGTCGCGCCTCACATCCGCAAGCCAATATTAATGACTTCGATGTAAGTTGTCGGCGGTTTGTCGATGAGTTGCACCCTTTTTTTGCCTCAAGCTCACTGAACAAGGCGGCTATGGCTAGCTAAATCACAAGCTACTCACGGTTCGTTCGGCAGGAGACTGGGACCACGAAATCTCGATCTTTTCGCTCTTTATGGCGATATCTTATATATAGGCAGAAAAATCGAGATTTCGTGGTATTATGTATTATGCCTCTCGATCACCCTATAACAAATCACTGGAGGCCATGGGTGGCTCCTGGCTTCCCGGCCTCCCAGGTGCCTCCTGAGCTGCCCAGGAGGCCACCAGCAATTGCAGATGCTGTAGTACTAAAAACGGGGCTAATGTGAGGGCATGCGCGCAACTTTTAAGCCTACGTGAAATCCCGACTCGGCGCAGCCTCCCTAGATCTGGTGTGCATGCGGGCGCTAAGGAAGGTGAAGGAGGCGCGAGGCGTCCCGCGGCCCGTTGTGCTGCATGACGTGGCGGCCCGGCGTTGTTGGTAAAGGGAGCCGGCGGGGACGCGGGGTGGCGAGAGACACGAGGCGGCGATCATTCGTGCTGCGTGGCGTGGCGGGACATCGATCATCGATGCTGGACGAGTTGGTGAAGGAAGTTCGAACGCGATGCAGCCGCGCGCTGTGAGGTTTGCGTCCGGGGCTGACCAAAGCTTTTAGCTTATGTAACCTATAATGTGCATCCCTACGCTCAGGTTGCATTCCCACCTATGATCCAATGCGGCCAGGAATTGGTCGCTGGACAGGCCCCAAACCAGGAAATAGTCAACATTTAATAATGTTCCTGGCAATAAGTATAGTCTAAAAATGGCGTTGGACAGCATTTGACGACAATCTCATAAACAGGGTGGCTTCTAATGCTATTTCGACATGACGTGATTATCCGCGATGTCGAACGATCTGCTTTATTCAATTGGAAGGAGTTGATGCTGTAATAATCCTTCACCCCTTCAACGCAGATATACAGACTCCTTGCGTGCGCGCTCACACTCGATTCCATATCGCCACCCTTGCGCACTCGCCACCCCCACAAATGGGTGCATTCTACCGTCGCCGACGACGAGACCCGGCAGCGCGCCATGCACACACGTGGGAAGGGTGAGACGTGGGTACACGATCCTCGTGCGAAGGATGCAGAGGAGGGGGCGCGTCTGTTGCTGGGATAGAGGGTAGCGCACGCATGGTATTGCCTGCTAACATGTTTTCGCTTTCACCCCATTCTTCAGGTTGCGCCCCATGTCCCCCACTGCACACTGACCCCCCCCCCCGCAAGCATCACATCCAGCACCATCGCCGGCGACCCTAGGATTGACGGCGGGGGCGTGGCCGCCTCGACAAACCCACCGTCTAGGGGAAAAGTCACGTACGAGCCTGGGCAGTGTCCCCGGCGCGCGGCACGCTCATGGATCAGCTCCGCGTACATGCGCGCGCAACACTCGGCCAGCCCCGCCGTGCTCTCCGTCATACCCCCTGCCCACGCCTCCACCGCTATCGCTGACGGCACACCACCGGACTCACGCAGTGCAGCACCTCGCATATGGCTACCCCCAAAAATTATATATATGTTAAATCTGGCACAAAATTCCGCCCGCGCGCTTTCTTAAGCTGGGAACCGCCCCCATAAATGGTGCGCATCGCAACCGCGCCGAATAATACTCATAAGTTCATAACGACAGTACCACCGGTCACCATTGTCATATCCCTGGTAGATGTGCCGTGCCCTCAATACCCTGCCGACGGCTGGGCGGAAGGGCCTGCGGCCTGGAGAGAGGAAGATTGACTGCCAGCAGCGGTTGGAGTGGCAGTTAGGAGCGGTTGAGATACGGCGGTTAATATTAATGTTTACCTACATGATCAGAGTGTCTGCACTGCGCGCAAGGTGAGTTCAAGGGGATAATATTAATAGATATTGCCACTGTCACGTTTGTACGGGATTATCCGCCGGAGCTTGTATTTTGTGTTTTACGCTCTGGCTCTGTCCGTTCGCTTGCGCGTGCAGTCGCTGCGTGCCAGTCAACCGCGGGACGCACACGTGGACGGATTTGATTACAAATCAGTATCGCTTTGCTGGTGTAACTTATCATGCATATCATGCTTGCAAATTCGGCTTCAAGGCCTGTCTGCCCGAAAACTTGAGAGCCTCAAAGCACGCACAGATTAGAAAATCTCAAGCTACAGAAGTCTCCTATGCACACTTTGCAGATTTTAGAGGCTGTAAATGCTATCACGGCTGCTGTCGCAATTTGCATCCAGATGACCAAAGCGCTGACCACCAGTCAACATGCAGCCATCGCCTTGCATGGATTCCCAAAACACCCTCAAGAAACGTGCAAGTGCTGGTTCTCCAGCGCACTTACCGGCCTGCGAGCAGGTCGAACTCTTCATCTCGGCTATACCATCGCAAACCTCAAGCCCAAGAGCTTCAAGTCGGGCGACGAAAACTGGATGAGCGGCCACACACGAGCATTCCGTTTACCTCTGCTTCCAGGCCATAAAGGTTAAGTCCTAATAATGTCCGCTCCTGACGCAGCAGCTGATGTCATTAGCTAGTTAATCTTATGAGCGGCCGTGTGGCTTACGACGTCGAGCTTCGATTGAATGGTCAACTGCTCGGTGTAGTGCTAGTCTTCACCCACTTTCCGCCACCCATGAGGAGATAGATCAGATCCCCTACCTACTTGCACGGGAAGAAATCGTGTATCGGCATTTTCCGCCGACAATTGCACATGCTACCCGTGCTACTGCGTTATGGTGGTGGATCCAGGTTTCAATTCTCGATCCTGCGGTTCTTAGCCAAACCCTACTATATAGTGTATCCAGCACAAGTACCCCTTGTTTATTAACCCTCCAGCGTTCCCACAGATCAAAGCGCCTGCAGCATTATCTAGTCCTACTATGGAAAATATCACCACCACCGTGCTCACATCCATCCAAGAACACGCAACTCCACCCTCCCATTCCGCTCTCGACCACAGCCCCGCCCGCCTCCTCCTCGAGCGCGATTTAACATTTCCAACACTCGGACAAGCGCTGCCTGCCCTGAAAGCTCTAAATGCATGCGTGAGCTATCTCCGTTGATGGTACCTAGTGTCGGATCGCTTACGTACCTTCGATAGTCGTGTGCTATATTTATGTTTGTGTAAATCTCATCATTGGGTATGCTTGACCGCCTGACCAACCAGTTCACCCTTGATACCTTAGCCTTTGCTTGGCGGCACTGGGCTTACAAAGCGGCGGCACAATCATAGTGGTCGATGACTTAGCGCGGAGCGCACTTTTATTAGCATCCCTTGCTAGTGGTCTCGCCATCGTCTCTGGATCTGCATGTTATGTGTATACCTTACTCCTTGGTTCGGTACGAGTCGTACTCTCCGTCCCATTACCCTAGAGCCCTACCTAACTCCATTGATACTCAGGGTGTTGATATCCTCGCGGCGCCCTTCAGGCCGTCCCAGCTCATTTACGCCATGTCATGCACTTGGGTCTCGCTCGCCGGCTTGTCGCTCTCGGTCTTTATGGTCCGGGTCGCTCATGCAACCTCCCCGATGACATCCACGATATTCTTTGTTGTCGCGGGCTGTCTCTCCTCTATGGTGCTTTGCTTTGCTTTGCTCTACCATCGGATGAGTAGACGGCGCCTGCCTCAGCAGTCCCCGACCCAGCCTGCGGCTGTAGCTTAAATCATTCTACTCGGAACCCCGCCTGGTTCAATTACCCCATTAAATTTTCCCCGTTGTTTGTCGAGGCTCTCTCTTTCTTCCCCTTTTGGCGCTCATTCTGGATGACAGAGTGCTGACGTGTCAGCGCCGGCGCTCGAGCGACCATATTTCTGGTTTTACGCACACATATCAGGACACCCCATACCATTGCCAGAATTCGCACATACTACTCCCTCCTAATTTTACATTCTAGACCTGTTGAACTCGCAAGATTGAAGACGTAGGCTAGCGCTCTTTGTCAAAAATTGCGCATGAATGCAAAAAGTATGACCAATGCCCGGATTGAACGGACGACCTTGTGGATGCTCCAAGACTGGAATCACACGCTCTACCACTGAGCTAATCGGTCTCAGCATTTTCCTACCGGGTCAGCTCATCAGTCGCATACTTCGTGGCAAATGGCACATTATGTAATATGAAGTCTTTTTGAAATATGACACCAAGTCTCCAACGCATCCCAAGATGCCCAGCGATCACGACAGCGACATTGAGTACTGTAAGCACTCACGTCGCGGAGACCTTGGAGCCACTTGACTTGATCGGTGAAGAAAAAGGGAGAGAAAGGGGCGAAGTACTTTTGTGTGATAACACGCAAGGGTCACTTCTCCACCTTGACAGTTTCTGGTCCTTCTGACTTGCGCTTGGAATTGAATTCTGTCTTGCGATCAAACATTGATGATGTCGAATCCGGACAGAACTCTCCACCTGCCAGCCTAAGGAGGTACATAAAGCAGGCCTGATGATCTGAGGTCGCGGCCACCCCAGTCCCTCTGCTGCGCAGACCGTCTCCCCCAGCGTACCCAGGATGTCCGACGTTCTTCCCCATGCACCAGCGCGGTCTAATAGCGTGGACGACATCTTTCCTACGGTCATCCCCGTACCTGGGCCGGACCGGCGTCGCACTCTCGTTCTCTGCTTTGACGGCACGGGAGACCAGTTTGACAATGACAACAGTAACATCGTCGAGGTATTTCACACTGCCGCCGGACTTTGGACCTCGTCAGCTTACTTCCCATGCTATGGCCTGGATAGCTATTCTCCATGCTCAAGAAGGACGACCGGACACAACAGATGGTGTACTATCAGGTACGCATTCTGGCGGACCAAACGGTATCGCCAAGCTGTAGCTCATACACCTTGAAATCCCACTAGGCTGGGATAGGCACCTACACCAGCCCGAAATCGGTCACGCCATTCTCTACTTCGATATCGAAGATGCTCGACATGTGTGTTGCAAAGTACGTTGAAACTTGAGTTACTCGCTATTCCACGCTCTTGACTGAAGAGCATGACGCCAGGTATCTTAATCAGCACGTCATGGAAGGCTACGAGTTTTTGATGCAAAATTACATTGCGGGCGATAAAATCTGTCTCTTTGGATTCTCTCGTGGTGCCTACACCGCTCAAGCTCTTTCTGGGATGATCCACAAGGTAAAATATATATTTATACGGAACTAATGCTTAAATTTTCTCATGCTATTTGTGTTTAGGTTGGGCTACTTCCTGCGTCCAACTACCAGCAGGTCCCATTCGCCTGGAAAATGTACAGGAGAGACGATGAAGACGGCTGGGAACAGTCTCGGCAGTTCAAGCAAGCCTTCTCGATCGACGTGGACATTGATTTCGTTGGTGTTTGGTTAGACGCTTATTCACCCTCTCATATGCAATCATGAAGCTGAATGTGTTTTTTGACGTCTACCAGGGATACCGTCAATTCTGTCGGTATTCTCCCCAAGCGTCTCCCGTTCACAACGTCAAACTATGCAGTTCGCACTTTCCGGCACGCACTCTCCCTCGATGAGCGTCGTGCAAAGTTCAAGGCGAACACTTGGAATCGTCCCACGCCCCAGCAAGCAGCCCTCGGTACTCAGCCGGAACACAGGATACCCAAGCGGCGGTATCATGTCCGGACAGACATTCCCGGCTCCGAGAAGCTCAAGGCAAAGATGAGTTGGAAAAAGACCAAGACCCACGATATTCAGAGGGAGGTTGCCACCGCGACGCCTACTGATATCAAAGAAGTCTGGTTTGCTGGTGCTCATTGCGGCAAGTCTCCTCCTCTCCATAATCTCTCTCCAATATTCATCTCGGATCTCTTCTTTTATCCAAAAGACGTCGGCGGTGGATCCGTGACAAACGACACGCCCCACGCACTCGCGCGCATCCCCCTGCGCTGGATGATCCAAGAGTGCTTCCGTTGCAACACCGGCATCCTCTTCGAATCGGACAAAATCGAGGAAATCGGGCTCCCCGCGGAATCGCTCTGGCCGACTGTGATTCATCCGTCGGAACTCGAGGTGGAGGAACTCTACGGCACGAACCACAGCCATTCTTCCTCTCCTTCTTCGACGCCAAAGACCCCACTCTTCTCGAACCACGCGCAAGAAGCGACATTGGTGCCAGAGTCCCCTGAGCCCGGCCCCGGCGCCGGTACCGACGCTGTGCCTAGTCGACCAGCTCTCGGGAGCCCCATTGACACCTCCGCCACTCTGACCGAGAAACCCACGGCGGCACACTCCGACCACTCGGGCCCCGGCGACGTGTCCCTCCTAGCGAAACACGGCGCCCATTTCGACTACGCCGCAATCGAGCGCGCGGACGCGCTGAGCCCGATATACGACCAGCTCTCGCTCAATTGGCGGTGGTGGATCCTCGAGGTTATCCCTCTAAAGCAAAGGTACCAGGATAGCGACGATGATAACTGGAAATCGGAGTTTTCGTGAGTAATAAACTTGACTCGGTAAACTTCGACTTTCTTGACCTTGGACAACTCATCTTGCAGAATTAATCTCGGAAGGGGTCGTCATGTGTGTATTGGTCCTCCTCGGCTTGCATAGAAAGAACTGAGACTGATATCCACCGGGCTATAGATTCCTCAACAGATACGAAAAGGATTCTTGGTGCACTCGAGCGTCAAGACGCGCATGGAGGCTCTCGGTTATAAGCCTCGTACCCTGTGGAAAATTGATCCGACCTGGGTCGATTGAGTATATTTGTTCCTTCGTGTTCTCATTACTACGACATCTTGTATATCATATACTCAACGCGGTCCCATTGGAAATGTAAACCCCAATTTACCAGCGAGGCTGAGGTCTATTGAGTCACGAGACTGTCCAAGTCATTGACCATTGATAGTTGCTCAAAGCTGAAGGCTGCGTGGAACTTGAGAAGCATATAGCATTTAAATATTTTAAAGTGAAGAGGATCAGTATTGATAAAAGCACAGAGTGGCGAATGTCCGATATCACAAAACATTATACAGAGCGCGTTCTGAGCAGAGCCCATAGGGTGAAATTCACTAGCAAAATCTTCCTCCCGGTGGATGGATTTCGTGCTCGGAAAAAGTGGAAATCATATACCAGACAGTGAAATGGGACCATGAGAGTGACCAACTAAGCAAATATACCTGTGCTGCGATAGCGCACATGGGCGGCCGAAGTGGGAATCCTAGATCGAGTACTTGTAAAGCATGCGTAGATTTTTTTTGCTTGTGATCAGCAAGAGCTGGTGGAGCTGTCGACAGCCGAAACGCAACTACGGGCTCAATGGATGCGGGTGCTGGCTATCGACAAGGATTTGTACCAACTACTGTCGCTGCTGGACCATACGAGTAGGGTGGTAGTCTATATATAAGGGCCATAAGCACAGATAAGCTACCATATGCGCATGCCTAAGTTGCTGATGATCATTGCGCCGCCCAGAAGCGACGGCAGCACGAGGGCGAGCTCAGGAAGTGGCGCGGCGCCGGAGTCAACAGATGAGAGTTCTAGCTGCTGAAGCACTTAAGCCGGGGCTGATTGGGCCGGGGGAAGAGTGGAAAGGTTGCGGAAGGAAGACTAGTGGAAGACGGAGTTGGAAGGCTGCGAGGCGGATGTTGGCCGCGCCGGATGCATATTAAATCATGGCCCGTGCACTGCTTGAGAGCGCCAATTGGCCTGGTGACTACATATATAGACTTGTTACAAACAGCGATGTCATTGTGAAGGACATACGCATGAATTTGAAACAATGATTCTAGCCTCCGGAGCTCTGCGACCGCATCGCCGCGCAGAGTCTTTATTGTGCGGAGCCTTGTTCGCTTGTTATTCTATCGACCTCCCGAAACGGGCTCTGCAAGAGGTCCGCTGACCCAAGCGCCCATCATATATGAGCACACAGCCCTAGCGTTCTTTGCGAATCAGCTACAGATCCCGAAGGCGGCCAGCGCCTCCCGAGTCAGGCCTTCAAGCCCCGAGCGCTCAAGCACGACCCTCATGCCTTTTCCAAGTAAGCACCGCTGCGGAGACCTTGCAATCATTTCGCTTGATCCGTGAGGGGAAAGGGAAAGAATGGGCGAAGTGGGTCGAAGTATTTTTGGCGGGAGCACGTAAGGCAGTTTCTGGTCTTTCTAACTTGCGCTAGGAATTGAGTTCTGACTCGCGATGAAACATTCAAGGGGGTGTCGAATCCGAGCAGAACTTTCCAACTGCCAGCTCAAGCAGGTATATAAAGCAATCTGCGGTCGCATGCCCAGCCGTCCTGTGGACTGTCCCCCCTGCATACCCAATAGCAGCTTAAGATGTCCGACACTTTTTACCGTACTCCGACGCGGTCTAATGGTGTGGACGACATCTTTCCTGCGATCATCCCCGTACCTGGGCCGGACCGGCGTCGCACTCTCGTTCTCTGTTTTGATGGCACGGGCGACCAGTTTGACAGTGACAACAGTAACATTGTCGAGGTACTTCACACCGTGGCAGGGCGTGAAATCTCGTTGACTTATTCCCTATATTTGGATAGCTATTCTCCATGCTTAAAAAAGATGATCGAACCCAGCAGATGGTGTATTATCAGGTGCGTATCCTAGTGGGCTAAACAACATTGCTTTATAGCTCATACACTTTGTAACTACACTAGGCGGGGATAGGCACCTACACCAGCCCAAAATTTGTCACGCCGTTTTCCACTTCGATATCGAAGATACTCGATATGTGTGTCGCAAAGTACGTCCAAACTTGATCGAGCTGCTCGTTGCTCCAAGCACTTGACTGAAGAGCATGATGCCAGGTATCTTGATCAGCACGTCATGGAAGGCTACGAATTTTTGATGCAGAATTATACTGCGGGCGATAAGATCTGTCTCTTTGGATTCTCTCGCGGCGCCTACACCGCTCAAGCTCTTTCTGGAATGCTCCACAAGGTGCGATACATTTTTCTGTGCTAGATTTCAAAGCACCTCACACCATCTTCGTATAGGTCGGGCTACTTCCTGCGTGCAACCACCAGCAAGTTCCGTTCGCCTGGAAAATGTACAGTAGAGACGATGAAGCCGGCTGGGAAGAATCCCGACATTTCAAGCAAGCCTTCTCGATCGACGTGGACATCGATTTCGTTGGAGTCTGGTTAGACACCCACTTTCTCGCAAATACGCTTTAAGGCTGACACGTCCTTGTATCGTCTATCAGGGATACCGTCAATTCCGTTGGTATCCTCCCCAAACGCCTTCCATTCACCTCATCAAACTACGCGGTCCGCACCTTCCGGCATGCGCTCTCCCTCGACGAACGCCGTGCAAAATTCAAGGCGAACACTTGGAATCGACCAACACCCCAGCAAGCAGCCCTTGGCACCCAGCCAGAACACAAGAAACCCAAGCGGAGATATCATGCCCGGACTGACACCCCCGAGTCCGAGAAACTCAAGGCGAGGACGAGGCAAAAAAAGAGCAAGACCCACGACATCCATAGGGAGGCCGCCACCGCCACACCGACCGATATCAAAGAAGTTTGGTTTGCCGGTGCTCATTGTGGTAAGTTTTCTTCCTCAATACCCTTACCCGTTTTTCTCCCCCTAATACTCACCTCGGGTCTCTTCCTTCATCCAAAAGATGTCGGCGGCGGCTCCGTGAAAAACAACGAGAGGCACGCACTCGCGCGCATCCCTCTGCGCTGGATGATCCAAGAGTGCTTCCGCTGCAACACCGGCATCCTCTTCGAGTCGGACAAAATTGAAGACATCGGACTCCCTGCGGAATCACTGTGGCCGACCGTGATCCATCCGTCAGAGCTCGAGATAGAGGAGCTCTACGGGACGAACCATAGACATTCTCCCTCTCTCCCCACGACCCCCCAAACACCATCGAATATTCCACTCCCACCCGTCTCCCCAAACCATGCGTCAGAAGCGATAATGGTAGAGCCGGGGGCCGACGCTATGCCCCATCGACCACCTCTCGAGAGCACCAGTGGCACCTCCGCCACTCTGACCGGCAAACTCAAGGCACCGCACTCCAGCCACTCGGGCCCCGGTAGCGCGTCCACATTAGCGAATCCCGACGCTCAGTTCAACTACGCCACGCTCGAGCGCGAGGATGCGCTCAGCCCAATATACGACCAGCTTTCGCGCAATTGGTGGTGGTGGATCCTCGAGGTTATCCCGCTGAAACACAGATATCAAGATAGTGACGATGATAACTGGAGATCAGAGTTTACGTGAGTGATTAATATAACGTTGATTCTGGAGAGTCCAACTTTTTTGACCTTGGACGATTCACCTTGCAGAATCAATCTCGGAAGGGGTCGTTATGTGAGTAATGGTCCTCGCGGCCTGCGCGGAAAGAATTGAAACTGATATCCACCAAACCATAGATTCCCCAGCAGACACGAAAAGGATTCTTGGTGCATTCGAGCGTCAAGACACGCATGGAGGCTCTCGGTTATAGACCTCGTACCCTGTGGAAGGTCGAGCCGACTTGGGTCGATTAGAGAACAAATCATTCACGATCATAATCAATTTATTCCAACACACATACCCTTATTTTCTCGTCACACGACGTTGTATATATTATGTATACTACATGGCCCATTGTATATGCACGCCCCCGTTTACAAGGATATTGGGATTAACCCAGATTCAGAAACCCGCGCGACTCACCAACCATCCGCGGTTGCTTGAAGCTGAAAGCGACATGAAATTGGAGAAGGATATGGCATTTTTGATGTGAGAAGGATCGGGATTGATATAAGTACAGAATGGCAGGGAGTCCGATATCACGAAATGTTATGCAAAGTGTGTCTAGAAACTGAGCAAATGGAAGAAGGACATCGAACTACAGGCTCTTGAGGAACTGCGTTACGGCGGTCCAGTATCCACTTTGTGCACACGTATCGTCTGTAATGTAAGTTCCCAAAGGGTGTTATCAAATCAGATATCAATTTAACATATGGATGAGAAGACGTACTGTGCGCCCCGCTGGGAAAATCAACCCACGTGCGCCCCTTTTCCCCGTTCGCGCACGCGATCCTGAATAGCTCCGCCATGTGCGAGGGCGGCACGATCTCATCCCGCAGACCGCTGAGGAACAGCATGGGCGTGGTGGGCGGTATCCGCGTGACGGCGCGCGCGTTATCCCAGTGCTGGTGGCATAGCCAGACGAAGGGTGCTAGCATTGGCATGACAGATGGGACCAGGCGCGGCTGAAGGCAGTTCAATCTAGTTTAGGCGCATGAAGTAGATAGTTGTGGGGTCGACGCACGATTGAGAGGAATGTGTTCTCTACGATGACGCCTCGAACCTATAGAAATGTGACATTAGACAGCTCCGTGCTTCGGGTATAATGCAGCACTGCCGTACAGCGTCAAGATTTCGGCTGGCCAGGTCGATGGAGACTGCACCCCCTATAGATTGGCCATACAAGACCTTCATGTGCAGGATTATTTGGCTTTCATGTTCATGGCAGCTACGCAGGCGAAAAACATACCACTTTAGTGTTGCCTAGGATAGGGTGCTCAAGGACCCAGTTTAAGGTTGTCTATAGTTTATAACGGAGATCAATGAACAGATTGATATCTCAAAGCTTGAGGTAGGTGTACCTGCGCGTCAATCCTTAGTCCTTCCGCGACGTTTTAGTTAGCTGCCCAATGACTAAGGAATGGAATGCAAGCACACCTTTCTCGGATGGATTTCCATCGCTCAAACCATATCTAATCCAGCTCTATTCGCAATTCGCTCAGATGTATAAGGCAGCCACCGAGCGCACTCACCCTCGATATGACACAAACACCACATTGCACCGCATCTTTGCGTAGAACAAGCGCGCGAGGGGCAGTCGGTGTCCGATGTTGCCCGCATTTCCGTGGTACATCATAACCGTCGGCCGTGTACTGGCGAACTAAAGCCAAGCGCTGTGTCAGTGCCAGGTTGCAAGTGTGTACCAACGCAAGTGGGTGGCCGCTTATTGCTCACCTCGTCGTCGCTCAGGTCACTATGCGATTCGACCTGCTGCGATTTGAGCTCTTGCGGGAGGTCGACGCGCTGCTTCATCAAATATCCCCGGATCTGCACACCGTCGGGAGTCTTCAGGGTTACTTCTTCATATGGAACACCAAATTCCGCTGGCGTCGCGACGACTGAGTTGGGAATAAAGATCAGGTTAGATGCCTAGCCTGTTTCAAGCTTGGTAGGTGGATAGTTGTACAGGTGCGTGATCCCTGGGGAAATGATGCGGGATATATCAAGTAGTTCTGTCCATAGTATAATAGGGCGCCAGCTATGAAACGAAGTTCATCCCAGTTTAGCCAGAGTAAAAATAGTACTTTCAACAATGCAAGGATGACAAACCAACGACGGTGACCCCAGCAGCAAAGTAGAACGATCCCTAGTTAGAGAACCAATGGTGCCTACTCAGCCGCGAGCTGTCTTTACGATCGAGCAAAATTTGCGAACCTTTGCGACCGTCTGGAACGAGGGAATGTACTTTGCCATCGTGATGCGCGTCAAGATTTGGCGGTGAACGTTCGCGTTGTGCTCTGTCGAAATCTGGCGGTGAGTGATATGGACTTGGGGAGCGCGAGCAACGTTGGCGACGCCGGCAAGTGGGGAGTTACTTATGTAAGCGTATCGGGGGTTCAAATGACTAAGTACTGGTTTGCGAGCCCGCGGCGGAGGGGATACGGTGAACATGCATATGATCGCCTGTGTCACGAGGTGCTAGTATTTGTATGTACAGAGTATGGTAAGAGACAGAAGTACAGAATTCATGGGGCGTCGTGAATAACTATAAGAGCGTAGTCAAACGAGCTATCATATGGATAGCTCATTCCGTCTCGTGTCGGTGGGCGTTAAAGCCGAATGGTGTGTGCAGAGAGTCGTTTTAGTGAATATACGGTGAGTTTACACCTCTTGCATGAATTGGGCAACGGCCTCCCAGTAGCCCTCCTTGATACAGGTAGTGTCTAAGTTAAAAATCAGCATACGGAGACTTCTTGCCCTGCGCAAAGAGATGGAAAAACCTACTGTGTAAGCCATCTGGGAATTCTACGAGCTTACGGCCTTTCACTTCTTTCTGAGTTGCGATCTTGAATAACTCAGCCATGTGAGACGCAGGGACGACCTCGTCTTGCAACCCACTGAGGAATAGCATCGGCGTCGTGGGGGGAATGAGCGTGATAGCCTCCGCACTGTTCCACTTTTGGTTGCAAAAGCGGGTGAAGGACGAGAGTATGGGCATGACGGTCGGGATGAGTGCCGGCTGTGTTGGCAAAGATGAAATCTTGGGGAAGAAAATGCGCAATCATATAGTGACGTACTATGGATAGAAAAGTGTTCTCTAAAATAAGACCGTGGACCTGGATAAGCGATGAAAATTTATTTAAGAGATCCGCCCTGGCCAAACTGGCGTTGAAGAAGTTCAACACACCGCATCGGGATTGCGGCTGGCAAGATCAATGGCGACGGCGCCTCCGAGAGACTGACCATGCAGTACCTAAAAAGAGTGCATGAGCCACCATAACGGTAACCCATAGGGCGCAAAAATATATACTTACGACTCTGGTGTCCTTAAGGATAGGGTCTGACATTACGAAGTCAAGAGTGGTCTAAGACATTTTTACATCAATATTGAGAGAAGACTGAAGACCGCGTCGCGACGTGTAGCAAGACTCACTTGTGCGTCAATTCGGAGCCCTGAATACAAGAGGATATTTAGTATAGAAAAAACTCGTAAGAAAGCAATCTCATACCCTTTTCAGACGGAGTGCCCTCGCTATTGGCATACCTTTGATAAAACACGAACTAGGCTTAGCGCTGAATCATACGATCGCAAGGCATAGCTTACCCCCTGTAAGACATGAGCAGGACATTGCATCGCATGTTGACAAAGAACACCCGCGCGAATGGAATATGATTCCCTATATTCCCCGCATTACCATGGAAAAGGATAACGGTAGGTCTTGTGCGCGAATACTGAAGAAACGACGAAAGTGAAGATAGTCGGGCCCTGAACGTGAGATTACGTATCCCTAGAAGCAAAAGTAAAGCGTACCGCTTTGTCTCGCTCGTCATCGGAAGTTGCGAGGCTCGTGGTACTCCTGCTGTGCGACCTAACCTGCTGCCTCATCAAATACCCTCTGATTTTCAGCCCATCCGGCGTCTCCAGCGTGAGATCTTCGTAGGGAAGGCCATGCTTGTCGGGTGTCGCGATTGCTGCGCGCGTTCTGGTCAGCAGAACACGTTTGATGGTGGCTACTAAACAGACGTACGATCACGCGGCCCCACTGGAAACGCGGACGGATAGATCAAGAAGCCCTGGCCGTGTCGTATGAGTCCACCCGCTATGACGCAGCGCACGAATCAGCTCAAGCGCTGGGGGTTCAAAGAGAAAAATGGCCTACCAAATGAGGTGATCCCAGCAGAAATGTAATACGCGTCCTGTCGAATCACGTCGAATAAGAAATGGGCCACGTCCAACGCAAGCTTCCAACAAGTAATCTTTTAGCGCCAAGCCTCGAGGCACATACCTTTGCAAAACTAGCTAGAAAAGCCATAGGAGTGGAAAATGGTGGATATGAATACAGAATCAATCGCAGATTGAGCGAAAGTGAAGGGAGAACTATGGTACGGTGAATATTGCGTCGAGGGGGATGACCAGAACCTGCACGTCACATCTCTCGATATTAATATGGCCCTCATGCTTAGGTAAGCGGCATCTACATATATCCTCCAAGGAGTCCGACGCCCGACGTCCAGTATATATTGATGAATTCGCGCGCTCAATGCATCCTACTTTTTTTCTAGCTTCGGTAGGATGACAGCTTCGCCAGTATTTGACGGATCGTTTAATAACCTTTTTGTCGAGACCAGATATCGGGGAAATACCGAAGGGATATCTCGGCGCGAATGATTCAAGGGAATTTTATTCAACATGTTACCACGACGATTTATATCAGTTGGCAAACCTGCAACACCGCATGTTACCCCTTTCCGAGCACTCCATGTACACTTACACTACCCAACTCCTTTACCAGCCCCTGCTCCTAATCGCCTCGACCGTATCTTTGGCGCATTCGCTCATGGTCTTGTACTTGATCCCCAGGACGCGCACAGCTTTCTCTCCGCTCAATGGGATATCAACAGCTGCTTTGCCGGCCCCAGGGATACCCTTGGGGATGCCTTCCACGCCGACCTCATTCAACGCATCAACTGCAGGTTACGGAGATTGAGGGTTAGTTAAATAAGCGAAGGACAGACAGAACAGCTGCTTACGGAAATCCTGCCAAGTACAGGTACCTACAAAAGGCATCCGCACATGATGAATATTCAAGCGTGAAGGGTGTCAAGGGCGTACCAGCGCATGCAGCAAACCTTTCCCCGCCCGCATCCTCTTTGAGAAGGGCTTCAGCGTGAACAAAAGCGACATCGCGCACATCTACCCAGTTTCCGTTAGGCGCCGCGAGTTTGTCGTTGGAGAAGGGCGCGTCTTTGTTCAAAAGCGCTGCGTAGAAAGACGCGATGGATGTATTGAGTGCGTTGAACGAGGGAATCTACCAGAAAAAGTATGTCTTTGTAAGTCATGCGATAAACTCCCCAAAATATACGTACGTCGTGAATAGGGGGCTGCAGGTGGACGAAAAGACCACCATTCAATTATAGCATTCAGAAATTCGGCTCAAGTTTATACTCACCCCATAGATAAAAGGCGGGTTAACCGTAACGAGATCCCACCCAAGGCCAGGATTTTCCGCGATAAACTTCCAGGCTGCGCGCTCGGCGAGCGTCTTGCTCGCGCGGTACTTGTGTACGGCGCTGGCCTTCTTACCCTGCTCTTTGACGATACCCTCGGACACGTTGTTCCAATCGGTCTGCAATCGAAACAAGAGCTAAGATATGGTGCAAAGTCAGGGCGATGATATAAATATACTTCGGTGTAGGTATAGGGTGGCAGTTTGTCCGAAATAATGGCAGCGATAGAAGACGTGATCACGACGCGCTTCACTTTTTTACTGTCCCAGGTTGATTTCTAAACAAATGGCACATGGCGGGCATTCGATTGAGCCGCTCACCCGTGAGCCTTGATACTCTTGAGGACACCTACGGTGCCATTAACGGCAGGACCGATCAATTCTACATTCACAAGCGGAAGTCAGTCGTTTGTAGGCGCTCCGATGAAGAAATGAACTCACCCTGGGGGTCATCAGCGCGGAGATGAAAAGGGGACGCAGTATGTTCGACTGCATCCACATCTTTCACAAACTCGTCGAACGCGCCTTCCTGAGAAATCAAGTTCCACCAGACTTTAACACCTGAAGATGGGACGGCCTACTCAACAAACGCTGGGGCTGTTCGTACCTTTTCGATGTCATCTACGATGACGTAGCTGAACTTGTCTCCGTGGTCTTTGTACAGATTTTTCAAATACTCGCCCTTGGAATCGGAGCGAACTGAAGAGTCACGAAGCACATCAATGGCGGGTTTGAGAAGTTGCATCGACGCATAAATGAAGGGACAGACCGGTTACGACGACGCTGAAGCCCTTCTCCAAAAGGGTACGTGTAACCCACACGGCGACAAAGCCAGACGCACCTTGATCAGCCGCGATGTTAGGTTAACGTCCGCTGTGTTGCGAGAAGAAACTGACCGGTGACGAGGACTTTGGCGGGAGGGGCAATAGCAGGCATATCGCAGTCGTTGAGAAAGCTTTATCGTACGTGATCTGTGATCTGGGGGATGGTGGTACGAGCTGAGGTGCTCTGAAGGGAGAAAAATGGTGGGTTTATATACCAACAAAGCCGGTCTTATCCTTTGAATGGGTAGGATATGTTTCCGGGTTCGGCAAACCTCCTTGGTCATCCTGGCGAGTCTATCCCGTGATTTTGCTGTACGCCACTGGCTTTATCAGGCAAACTTTCGACCGCGTTATTCACACATCTTCGGCTTGAATACAATATCTCGCCGAGCTAGGTGAACCACATAGTGGACTGCCGAAAAAGGATACTAAATCCCAAGCTTGATAGTACTTTCAGAGCCAATCAAATATACATACTGGCAGAAAGGTCGGGAACTTGGAAACCTCCACCAACGCACTCCGCGAGCTCACTCGTAATATTTGTTTCCACTCGGTCCCCAGAAACCCGAGCGCGTCTACGCGAGTAGGACTAATGCCGCATCGTTTGTCGCGACCCTAAAAAAGATACGCATAGATACAATCGACAGTGACAGCTGAGCCATTAAATGTACCGGGGGTTGCTGCCGCTGGGTGTCACTCTCGCACAAACCAGCGAAGCTTTCCATGGTGGGAGTTGGCCGGATACCCCGAATGACGGACATAACGGAGTTATTGTAGCCGCCACGTGTCTTGACCACGCCTCGACTCACCACCACAGTTCCTCGGTTGATTCTCGAGCAATTGCATAGATAAATCGGCCCCCACCCGCGTCGATTAAATCTCGTGTACTTTGTCTTCTGATCCACCTAGTATATCCATTTTCTGATATCGTATTCATACACATCCTCAATTAGAGCGTCCTGCTGAACCACGCAACCGTCTGCTGCAAAGACTCCAAGAACGCGTCTTTGACGGTCGGAATCGCCAAGTTGGGTCGCGCAGCAAAACCGTGCGTCGTGCCTGAAGGAAAAATTATCAATAGGCGTCCACGTTGATTATGTTGCAGACCAGAATGGTGAGTGATGTCTACCTTTGTAGTCCTTGAACTCGTAGGCGGGGCCGTCCTGGCGAGACGCGAAGAAAGCTTCGGCTTCATTACGGAAGCTGTTGAGCCTGTGATCCTCTGTGAAAAAGACAGGACCATGAGGCTCTTTGTAGCCGGTAAATGTACGCGATGCTTACCCTCGGGGCAAATCCACGAGGATGGCACCTTAATTAGAATCTGCAATCAGACCAGCTACGTGTTTCGCTACATAGAAAGTACCTTGATTTTCTTTGCGTTTTCTAGGCTAGCCCCCGGCGGCGATGGATGGGCAACCACCACAGTAGAAAACAGATCTGTCGCTGCCAGTGTAATCACAATCCCCCCTAATCCGAGTGATGATATAGGTCATACATTCAACTTTTAGCCTGGGACAACATACGTACCTCCTAAGCAGAAGCTATCGACGCGGACTCAATATCAGCAGTCTAGGTAAAGTAAGATATTTGCTCACCCCAATGCACCAATTTTCTCGTACTTCTTCTCACGCTTTAGGGACTTTGTGAACTATAGGGGTAAAGTGTGTGTGTTGAGGCCAATCAACGACTCCGAAAATACAAGCAAGGGGCGTACGTTCTCGATTCTCGCGTCAAGTACACCACCTCGATTCCTAATGATGAAAGGAATCCAGTTCAAAATCAAACAGTAGAGTTTGATTTTGTCCCAGAGGCTTGAACGGAGGGCCGGTTTGGCGGGCTGGTCATGCGATAGCCGTGAGCTAATCCCATTATGCACACTAAGCGCGATATTACCTCGGAGCTCATATAGGGAACCAGGCGCTCATGGCTAATAGGCGGAGGGGCGCCTAGAGAAAGGATCATAGGTCAAATATGGCTGAGGGGTTTAGGGGGGGCTCAAATAATCGTACCACCAAATAAATCGGGGACCCAGACGTCGACGCCAGCACGTTTCGCAAGCTCATCAGCGATGAGCTGGTTGTTCCCTCCGGGAAGTCCAAAAATGTCGGTCGCGATTACTATCGCCTTGTCATGCGCGGTCGACCCTGGAGAAAAGTACGCGATGGTGCCGTCGAGAGTTACCGTAGAACCAGTAGGTGTCCCGGGGAGCGCATATCCTGTGGTGCAGTGTTCGCATAGACCGGAGAAGCTTTCCATGGTGGTTGACTGCTACCTCTCTCTCTCTCGCGAGCTGCAACTCACGTTTCTTATACAGCGGCTCGGGGGGCGCCCGAATCCTATCAATAGTGCATAGCGGAAATTGCGGTTTGAATACTGTACAGCCACCACGCGACCATTTCGTATCACGTCAGCCCAGCGCGGAAGGTTGCGTGTACGCTTCTTTGACTCACCGCCATGACCGTTGATTGCGACGCTCTCCGGCGCCACGGCCGACGTCAACGTCACAGCGCTGCGCACGTCGAAAGGGCGTCCTATGCTTATCTGGTCGACTGATACCATTGTTTTCGCCCCATCCAAACAACACTCAGAATCAGCGGTGTGGCGCACTTTTTACCAAGTCGAAGTTGGCGCCGTCCTTCGTGTCCCTCCTAAACGAGCCCTCCCGAAAATCGTAATGGGTCGGCTGCCTACCGCCCGAAATCTTGATGCTCAGATCCGGTCTCGAGTTTCTGGCTCGGGATAGTGTGAAAATGCTCTCCACCTCGATTCGGCATGCGCAAACTCTCCCTTGGCTGCACGCATCTACCAAGTAAACACAAAACATGGATAGGGAAAATGACAATCGGCCAGAGTGTCCGTTTGAGCGCCGAGCGGCTCCGTAAGGAGAGGGATTTACTATCGCGAGTATCAAGTTGCTAGACAGCGGTTTGCACGTTCGAACGCGAGGCTGCATTTAGGTAGGATAGAGGGCTCCGTTCGGTTGGCGTTTACGTCTATTCAACTCCTGTGATGGCGCTAGACTCCTCGTGCGCAAGCCGAATTCTCATGGCGTGAAAACTGCACATTTTCTGGGTTGTCTGAGGAGGTGGTGAGTCGACCCCGCCTTCGGCCTCGCTCTACTGCTTCTAGCCGCTCGATCCCACGGGCCACAGGTGTGAATCTGCCGGAATCTGCTCTATGTAGTTACCCGAGATAGTTACTCCCGCATTCCCGCCGCGATATCCCTTTAGAAGTCTCCAGCCTGCGCTTCTCCATGAATTGAAATGTGCGCGTTGTGAGGGTCAGCGCCGGACACCGTCGACGGCGCTGCGCGAAGTGGCCGCTGGCGCGGGTTCTTTGTTTGGATGCTTCCCTGGCGCGGCGATCTGCGGATGCGACAACACATACATTCGGCGGTTCCGCTTCGCGGCGACAATTATATTCTAATCTCAGTCTCACTAGTATCTGGGGTGCGCATTGGATGGTCTACCAGCGCACGAGGTGCGTGAGCTGGCGCTGGGCGAACAAACACAGCAGCGGCAAGGTATAAAACCATGTCTCTGGCGACTAGGACTCTCCACCCCCCAGCCCTCTTCCCCCTTCGTCTTCACTCGAGCTTTCCTTCCTCCTCACGTCTCTTTCTCTCAACTTAGCAATAATGCGTTTCGGTGCCATCTTCTCTGCTGTCCTCTCTTTCGGCCTCCTCGCCGCTGCCGCCCCGACCGCGCTCACTCCTCCCGGGGCTGCTGTCGCCGTCGGCGCCGGTGTCGGTGTTGTTGCTGGTAAAATTGTGGATGCCGCCGTTGTTGTCGCTGCAAAGGCAGATGTCGCCGTTGCGCGCTTCGTTGAAGAAAGTGACGTGTCTCGTGTCGAGACCCGGGCTGAGGATTTCCTGGGTGTGACTGCGGACGTGCAGGTCAAGGTCGAGGCTATCATTGACGATATCAGTGCGCTGCTCGGCTCTCTTGGAGGTGGATGCTCAATGCTCATAGTATCTCCTCCCTTGTATGTTTGCAGATGCGGAAGTTGTCAAGGCCGAGGTTGACGTCAATGCCGTCCTCGCCCTGCTTGTCGACCTCAAGGCCCAGGTTACCGTCGTTCTCGGGGCGGTCAGTACCATTGATGTCGATGTGAAAGCTTCCGCCGTTGTCACAGTTCTACTCAAGCTCTTCGTGGTATGTCTTCTGTTCACGAGCACATATATAAAAGCTGTCAGCTCAATTTGGATCACCCAGACCATCTGCACCGCTCTCAAAGTCGTTTTGGATGCCTCCGTCAATATCGACACCATCGTTCAAGCCGTTGCCGATATTGTGTATGTGTCATCCTCTCTACACCATTGTCGCACCTCAAGTTCTAACATATCTATTCCAAAGCGCCGTCCATGTGC
Source organism: Botryobasidium botryosum FD-172 SS1 (assembly GCA_000697705.1). NCBI lineage: Eukaryota > Fungi > Basidiomycota > Agaricomycetes > Cantharellales > Botryobasidiaceae > Botryobasidium > Botryobasidium botryosum. The sequence continues at coordinate 139,199 of KL198057.1, read as the reverse complement.
AGATCCTTGTCGCAGTCTCTCTCAAGCTCACCGACTTCGCCACTCTTTTCCTCCAGGCTTCCACCCAAGATATCATCGCTCTTTTCCTCTCCGTTAGCCTTGATGTCAAAGCCACCCTGAAGAACTGAGAGATTGTTACCTCTTGTCCTTCCGAAGGGAAGGTCGTCTACTAGGCGTTCACGTGAAGCACACATTCGCTTTCCTCTAGTCCATTCGTTATCCGCACTCTATACTTAATAATGATTAATTTTTGCTTTATCTATGCATCCCATGGGATGCCCCGCCACCATTGATTGAAATGAGTAGGCGTTGAGTCCAAGAAGCCGTAGGCATTCGGGCTCGTAAAATCGCGCGATGTCCGCTTAGCCGGTCGCGTAGCTCTCCGGCCGCATGACATCATGCATTAGGATCGAAATGGGAATATTCGTGTAAGGATTTTGATTGATCGGGGAGCTGTCACTTGTCTTCCGCTGGTAAGTATAAAAAGCCTGGCTGGCTGCTGCGGGTGTTATCTTCATCAATCACCCTCTAAGTCCACGCCCAATCTCAATTGTTAGAACTTGCACGATGCCTGCCGTTGCTGCTCCAGCTAAAGTCCTCGTAACCGGTGCGCTCGCCCTTCTCAGTTCTACACCGATCGGGCCGCACAATGAGCGGTCTACTCATGAATTCGCCTGATATCCCATTATAGGTGCATCTGGCTTCGTCGCCGTGTGGGTTGTACGCACCCTTTTGGAACGCGGCTTCAACGTTGTTGGAACTGGTCAGTTCCACTATTTTCTTTGTTGATTCTCAACACGGTGAAACTCGAATATCTGAATCGTCTGGTTGCCTCTGCCTTTTCGCAGTGCGTTCGAACCCCAAGGGTGACTACCTGAAAGACCTGTACAAGGAACACGGGGACAGGTTCAGCTATGTTATCGTGGAGGATATTGAAGCGGTACGCCCAAACCTTTGAATTAAACCTAGTATATGGGGATCGTTGTCCCATTGGTGTTTTTTTTTCTGCTATAGGAAGGTGCTTTTGATGAGGCGGTCAAGGACGTGGATGCCGTAGCTCACACAGCATCTCCTTTCCATATGCACGCCGATGATCCCGCTGGTAAGGTTATATATGGTGTTCTCGTCAGGAACCCGTGATGGCTAATTCTTGCCTGCAGAGATCATTGGTCCTGCTGTAAACGGTACGGTCGGCGTCCTGAGGAGCATCAAGGCCTATGGGTAAGCTGCAAACGCCCGCAATATACTTGATATGAGTGTTGACGCCTCACACCTCTAATTTATCAGAAAGAATGTAAAGCGCGTCGTGATTACGTCCTCGTTTGCCGCCATCGAAGTCCCCAAAGATCCACCTTTCGTCTTTACCGAGGTCAATACCCTCTTCCTCAATTTCAAGTACTCCCACTCACGCTCGCCATTCACTTACGCGCCCATACTAGGATGATTGGAACGACTTCTCCGAGGACGTCATCAAGAAAGAAGGCCGCGACGCCAGCGCCTCGCACAAGTATCGCGCCAGCAAGACGCTCGCGGAGCGTGCCGCGTGGGATTTTATCAAGGAGAACCCCGGGCTTGGGTTCGATCTCGTCGCTGTGAACCCGCCGTATGTCTATGGCGTACGTCTCCTCTCTTATCCTTATTTCCTCTTCGTGTATCTGATCCTGTACTAATCGCTGAGGTTACGTGTATCGATGTTTTAGCCTCCGATCCACGATGTACGCGTTATTCATGTGCCTTCTCGGATGATCGGCCTCACTCACATGGTACAATTTGCTCACAAAGGTGCCAAAACTCGAATCGCTCAACACGTCCCTGATGTCGTTCCACTCGGCCTTGATGGCCAAGGATTCGCCCGTACCGGACGAGAAGCTCGTGGAGTCCAAGGGGAGCTGGGTCGACGTGCGCGATGTTGCTGCTATCCACGTCGAGGCGCTCCTCCAAGAGGCGGCGGGCGGCGAGAGGTTCTGCGCAGCTTCTAGTACGTATCATGGTCGTCCCGCATTTTTGGGAAGTGCGTTACCTCTAATCATGCCGTGTCTTTTTGAATAAACCAGGCGCGTTCACGTTCCAGGACTTCCGTGAGCGCTATCTCCGTCTCTCTCCTCTTTGGCGGTAATGCTAACGACTATGTTGTGCGTGCCCTGTGTCAGTCGACGCCTTGAACGACGCAGGTGTGCCCAATATTCGCAAAGGCGTCCCCGGCGCGGGCAAGAACGTCCCGCACAATGCTCAGAGCGGCGAGAAAGCCACCCGGGTGCTGGGAATCAAGTACAAGACGATTGGGGAGAGCGCGAAGGATACTGTCGAGGCGCTCCGGAGCCGCGGCTGGTAGACGCGAACTCCCGCGAAGAGGCTGAGTACATGTTTGCTAAGAGTAGAAGTATTCGTATCATTCAAGCGCTAGTACTTGCATAATGCTGCAGACGATTTAACAGAGAGTATCGTCTTGTTTTGCGCGTTGAACGTTGAATTTCCGCCCCAGACAGCTCTCGTGTCAGCGCTGACGCTCATGAGGTACATACATACTAGTACTAGTTACCGATCATGAGCGCTAAGTAAAGGTGCACAAAAAAAGCATCGGACACGTCGGAGGCGAGTAGAAGGAAGTTACGTAACACACCAACAACTGCATCCGATTGGACAGCGGAGTGCCGTGTCCGCTGTCACCCGGCTCTATCACACGTCCGACGCCGCGTTCGACGACGAGCACGCTATCTCCGGCGCCGTGCAGCCACCGCGGCTGTATGCCACCGCCACCGCGCACAGCCTCCTTGTTCGCTGGTGCACCTGTGAAGTTTCCGCGACAAATCTGGCTGCGATGGGCGCGGGCGACTAGGCTTGGCGCGCTGGATGTATGCGGGGTACTGGCTATTCTGGTCGATCCTTAGGCGCTGAGACCGGAGCTGACACTTGACGTTTCCCTTAGTCGGCAGCCTTGGCTTCCCTGGGATAGCTCGGGACATCTGCGCCGCGCCGTTTTTCATATAACACTCAAAGCCCGTCGAGCATCCGCTTCATTCGCCCCACCACCACCACCACCACCACCACCACCTCGGCCCCCACAGCGCAGCGTCGCGCTCTCGGACAGTAGTGTTAATAGGACTGGAATATTAATGACTTCGCCGTACGCAGAGCTCGTGTTCCCTCCCGTGATCCCCGTCCCCACGCCGGGGCGCAGCCGCACGCTCGTGCTCTGCTTTGATGGCACGGGCGACCAGTTCGACAACGACAACAGCAACATCATCCAGGTGCGCATCATCACTTCTTCAGTCCCGCGCCATTGTCGTTGTTGCTTACACCCGTGCGCTCTAGCTGTTCGGGATGCTGCACAAGAGCGACCGCTCCCAGCAGATGGTCTACTATCAGGTGCGTTCTCATCTCCCCCTCGCTCGCCATCTCAGTTCTCAATCGCGCTTACACAGGCGGGCATCGGCACCTACACGAGTCCGAACGTCGTCTCTCCCTTTGGCGTAGCTATCGCGAAGACCCTCGACATGGGCATAGCTCTGTCAGTCGATCCCCCAGCTTTCCTTACACTCACTGCTTACATCGGGTCTGTATAGATACCTTGATCAACACGTTATGGATGGCTACGAATTCCTCATGCAAAACTACACCACCGGGGACAAAATCTGCATCTTTGGATTCTCTCGGGGCGCATATACCGCGCGTGCGCTCGCTGGGATGGTCCACAAGGTCCCTATCATCTCCACTCGGTACCATTTGATTTGGCCATGGTATATGCTAACTGTTTCGCTCATATGTCGTAGGTTGGATTGCTTCCTCCCTGGAATCGCCAGCAGATCCCGTTCGCTTGGACTATGTACAAGCAGGCCGATCCAGATGGCTGGGAACAGTCCGTGCAGTTCAAGAAGACGTTTTCGGTGGATGTGGATATTGAGTTTATTGGTGTCTGGTTCGTCCTCGCCTTTGGCCCTGCCACATTCAAATGACTTGGGGTCGAGCCCTGGCGCTCAATTAACACTCGTATACTTTCCCAATGTAGGGACACGGTCGAGTCTGTCGGCATAATCCCCAAACGCCTCCCCTTCACGAGCTCCAACTACGCCGTGCGCACCTTCCGGCACGCGCTCTCGCTCGACGAGCATCGCGCGAAATTCAAGGCGAACAACTGGAACCGGCCGACCGAGGTGGAGGCGCATCTGGGGACGCAGCCCGCGGACCGCGTGCCGCTGCTGCGTCGTCAGGTGCGCGACGATATACCGTGGGAGAAGCCCAAGTCGGGCAAGTCCTCGGGGCACACGACGCCCGAGCAGCAGAGCAAGATGCTGGACGCGATACGGGCCGCGGAGCTGGCGAAGCCGACGGATATCAAGGAGGTGTGGTTTGCGGGGGCGCATTGCGGTATGTGTACATTATATTCGCAGTCTGTCTCGCAAACCAAAACAGCAGATTACTGACATACGTATGTTGATTACGGTAGACGTGGGCGGTGGATCGGTGGAGAACGGCACGCCCCACTCGCTCGCGCGCATCCCGCTGCGGTGGATGATACAGGAGTGTTTCCGGTGCAACACGGGCATCCTCTTTGAGTCGGACAAGATCGAGGACATCGGGCTGCCTGCCGAATCGCTGTGGCCGACCGTGGTCCATCCTTCGACGCTGCAGGTGACCACGCCCCCGCCGACGGCGACGACGTTTGACACCGCCAAGACGCTCGTGGGGGCCAGTTCGGCGCTCAAACCTCTCACTAATTCCAACACCACCACCAACATCACCAACGGCGCTCAATCTTCCCCGAATCCGAGTCCAAGTCCGAGTCAAAGTCCGAGCTCGGCAGACTCGCCCCTCAAGGGCGCAGCGACTCCGACGGACTACGGCAGCTGCGCCCTTACGGCTCGCCGGGGCGCACGGAAATTCAACTATGCGGAGATCGAGCACAAGGACGCGATAAGCCCGATATACGACCAGCTCAAGCTCAACTGGTGGTGGTGGATCCTGGAGCTGCTGCCGCTCGAGCAGCGGTATCAGGATAGCGATGACGATTCGTGGGTCCGGAAGTGGATGTGCGTGGATTGGAGTTGCTCTCTCTTCCCCTTGAGTGTGTTATGTGCTGATATCAACTTTCTCCTTTTTTAAATTTTCTTTGGGAGTGTAGAATCAACCTGGGCCAACCTCGCCATGTAAGCCTACCCTCTCTCTCATTCTATCATTCTATTTTACTGACTCTCGAAAATAGATCCCGCTGCAGAGAAAGCAAGGCTTTATGGTCCACTCGTCGGTCAAAACGCGCATGGAGGCGATCGGGTACCAGCCCAAGACGCCATGGAAGGTCGAGCCGATTTGGGTTGACTGAGGGATCCCCGATGCGGTATCTATCACGACCATGATTTACGACTGGGCCCATGATGCATGATCATTGATGACGAGGTGGTAATGAATGATACGAAACGACGATGACCAAAAGCCGGATCCCAGTGTGGGATCCACGCGATACGAAGAATTGTTTCTTGGACTCTGTGGTGCTCTCGCCCATTCTTTTCTTCTTCTTCACCTTCTGCCTGTTGTTTTAACTACTTAGTGTTCGTTGCGTCGCTTTGAAGCTGTACATAATGCGTGTACGATAAGAGATGGCTTTACGCGTTGTTTTTCAACGATTGCGCGCCTACGAGACAGACAAAAAGGGAATATCGATATCGCCGAGTCGTACACGATCCACCAATCTTCCTCGAAGGGAATCACAGCTCGGACTTGGGCGCGGGAGTAGTGGTGGTGAAGCCCATGAGCTGCACGTCGAATATGAGCGCGGTGTGGGCGGGGATCATCGCTGCGGGTAATCCGTCCGGGCCTGCGCAAGACCATCCGATCCATCAATTCATTCGTTTATTTATTTATTTTGCGGAGAGGTGGGGAAAGTGAGCGGAGATAGTTTGGAGAGAGAGAGGAGGGGTGGGGGTGGGGTTGGGGGGGGGGGGGGACGGCG